>JAEOAD010000015.1:40935000-41325834 GCA_036365145.1 Orientallactaga sibirica | reverse complement strand
AGGCTGTGCAGGATCTAGTTGTGCTTCAGGGTGAGCAGCTCAAAGAGACACTAGCCCAGATTTGGCCGAGGGCTCTCCAGCCTGTGCAGATTGGTCAGGTGGTCACCCATCTTTTTGATGAGCTTCACCTCCTCACCCAAGAAGTGGTTCTCCAGGAAGTCATACAGATTGGGGTCATTGCGGGTAGAACCCAGTGCATGAAGATCCAAAGGATTCAGGTTCTTCTCCAGTGCCAAGGCGGCCTCCATGGCCTCCTCTGCATTTTCCCACTCATCTGGAGAAGGCTTCTGCACCTCCTGGAAGAGTGCCCAGCAGCTGCGCTGGTTCTGCATCTTGAGTAGACGCTCTGCGCCCTCAGGCTTTTCCTCGCCAACTCTCGGAAGAAGTGGCCCATGCCCGGCAGAGCCACATCGTCCTGGTGGTAGTAGTAGCCCAGAGAGGGAGGTGTAGGAGGCCCCCAGGTGCAAGTTGACCAGGCGTTGACGGCAGCCTCCACCTCAGTGGAATAATTTTGATGAATCTGAGAGGTTGTGGCTGGTCCAGCAATAAGGAGTTAGAAGGTTCTGGATGGTCCTGGAAGGCGCAAACGGAGAGGAGATGGTCCCAGAGGTGGCAATCAGAGAGACTGGAAGGCAGTTGGAAATTTTGGGGAAAAAAAAAAAAAAGGAGGAAGTCCCCAGTTCTTTTCCATCCAAACACTGTTGAAGCAAGACACACAGGGGTCCTCGGGTGCGCCATTCCTTTTAATATTTTTTATATTTTATTTTTATTTATTGATATTAGAGAAAGAGGCAGATAGAGACAGAGAATGGGCATGCCAGGGCCTCCAGCAAGTGCAAAAGAACTCCAGATGCAGTGTCACCTTGTGCAGCTGGCTTATGCGGGTCCTGGGCAATCTGAGGTCTTTTGGCTTTGCAGGAAAGCACCTTAACCACTAAGCCATCTCTCCAGCCCATAATTTTTTTTTTTTTTTTCCCGAGGTAGGGTCTCACTCTGGCCCAGGCTGACCTGGAATTAACTATGTAGTCTCAGGGTGGCCTCGAACTCTCGGCGATCCTCCTACCTCTGCCTCCCGAGTGCTGGGATTAAAGGCGTGCGCCACCACGCCCGGCTTCATAAAATTTTTTTTTAATAAAAAAAAATATTTTTTAAAGCTTTTTAAAGGGAAAGCCAGGTGTGGTGCTGCATGCCTTTAGCCTGTTTCTCTGCTCCGTCAAATGCAGATCAGTTGCCCATACAACATAATGTGCATATATTACTTAGCATCATAGAAAATTCATTTAATGAATGAGTTGGAAGGCTGAGGCAAAATGTATAAAGTTTTGAACACTAGGCTAAGGTATAACCTGACTAAGACCTAAGCTGGTTTACCAGCCTGACCCAAACTTCGTCTGTATTCCAGGTGGCATGGTACAATGAACTCGTGCCTCCAGCTTTCCATTTGCCCCTCCCAGGACCTACCCTGGCCTTCGTAGTACTCAGCACACCTGCCATGTTTGACCAAGCCCTCAAGCCCTTCTTGCAGAGCTGCCAGGTCCGACCTCTGACGGACCCTGTGGATCAATGTGTGTCCTACCACCTGAAGCGTGTTACAGAGGTGAGCATAACTCAACTTGCAACTCCCAAACCTACACCTGATTCCCTGTCCTCCAAACTCAGTGCAGGATCTAAACCTAGGGCTAGGACTCACTTTGCAAATGAAATGGTACCCTAAAGCCAACTTTGACACTCTGTGACTTCTTCCATCCCAGAGGTTTCCAGAACTGCAAATGGAAATCATTGCTGACTATGAAGTACACCCCAACCGGCGCCCTAAGATACTGGCCCAGACTGCAGCCCATGTGGCAGGAGCTGCTTACTACTATCAACGAAAACATGTGGAGGCTGACCCATGGGGGACCCAGGTCAGAGGAGAAATGTGAATGAATGAATGAATGAATGGGAACTGTTAGGAAAAAAAATGGTAAAAAAAGCTTTGGCCCTTCTACAACCATTTTCTGGTTTTCCTACTTTTCAGGTTAAAAACCTGCATGGTGGTACATGCCTCAGCAGTCATGAGGCCAAGGTAGGAGGAGTGCTGTGAGTTCAAGGCCAAGCTGGGACTAGAGGGAATGCCTGGTCAGCCTGGGCTAGAGTGAGATCCCATCTTAAAACAAAACACCTGGTCTGTGTTTTTTCTTAACTAATTTATTTGCAAGCGGAGAGAGACAAAGAGAAGAAATACAGAGAGAATGGACATGCCAAGGCCTGTAGTCACTGCAAATGAACTGCAGACGCATGTACTACCTTGTGCATCTGGCCTACATGGGTCCTGGGGAATAGAACCTGGGTCCTTTGGCTTTGCAGGCAAGTGCCTTAATCACTAAGCCTCCTCTCTGGCCCTTTTTTGTTTTGTTTTTCGACGGAGGGTCTCATTCTAGCCCAGGCTGACCTGGAACTTACTGTGTAGTCTCAGGGTGGCCTCAAACTCATGGCAATGCTCCTACCTCTGCCTCCCAAATGCTGTAATTAAAGGTGTGTGACACCACCACCGGCTCTCCAGCCCTTCTTTTTTTTTTCCGAGGTAGGGTCTCACTTTAGCTCAGGCTGACCTGAATTCATTATGTAGTCTCAGGGTAGCCTTGAACTTTCAGAGATCCTCCTACCTCTGCCTCCCCATGCTGGGATTAAAGGCATGTGCCACCACGCCTGGCTTCTCCAGCCCTTTTTTGTTTGTTTGTTTGTTTGTTTGTTTGGTTTTTAGAGGTAGGGTCTCACTCTGGTCCAAGCTGACCTGGAATAAACTATGTGGTCTCAGGGTGGCCTGGAACTCTCAGTAATTCTCCTACCTCTGCCTCCCGAGTGCTGGAATTAAAGGTGTGCACCACCATACCCAGCTCCAGCCCTTTTAAAAAAAAAAAATTTTTTTTTTATTTGCAAACAAAGAGAAACAGGCAGAGAGAATTACTTATCTGCTCTTCTTTTGATGCTTTTCCAATTTATTTTATTAGAGGGAGGGGGAGAGTGAGAATGGGCACATCAGGGCCTCTAGCCACTGCAAACAGACTCCAGATGCATGTGCCATCATGTGCACCTGGCTTACATGGGACCTGTAGAATCGAACCTGGGTCCATACGCTTCACAGGCAAATGCCTTAACCAGTAAGCAATCTCTTTAGCCCTGGTCTGTTCTTAAAACACTGTTATAGGCTGAAGGATTGGTGAAAGCAGACTAGTACTGAAACCAGTTAGGTGCCTGAGGGCAAGGTTTAAGTGAGCCCTTTCCTCATGCTCAGATTTTTTTTTTTTTTTAAAAAAAGCTCATTTTAAAAAAATTTTATTTATTTGCAAGCAGAGAGAGAGAGAGACAGAAAAAAGGCGGACAGAGAGAGAATGGGCACGTCAGGGCCTCTAACCACTGCAAACGAACTCCAGACGCATGTGCCCCTTGTGCATCTGGCTTACGTGGGTCTTGGAGAATCGAACCAGGATCCTTTGGCTTCGCAGGCAAACGCCTTAACCGCTAAGCCATTTCTCTAGCCCGCTCAGATTGTTTATGAAAGAAAAGGTCCAGAAGAGAGAGGCAGGTTTCTGTGTGGAGCCAGTATACAATGAGTGGGAAATTGATGAAGAAAGCTTGCTTACAGTGATGATAGTTGGACCTAGTGCCCAAACCTAGTGCCATGACCTTGCTTTCCTTTATCCCAGCGCATAGCAGGTGTATGCATACATCCCCGATTTGGGGGCTGGTTTGCCATTCGAGGAGTGATGCTGCTGCCAGGAATTGAAGTGCCAGATCTACCACATAGAAAGCCCCTCGACTGTGTACCTACAAGAGCTGACCGCATCACTCTGCTTGAAGGCTTCAATTTCCATTGGCGTGACTGGACCTACAGGGATGTTGTGACAGCTGAGGAACGTTACTCAGAAGAACAGAAGGCCTACTTTTCTACACCACCTGCCCAACGCTTGGCCCTGTTAGGCTTAGCACAGCCCTCAGACACACCAAGCACTACATCCTCTGAGCATCCTTTTACCACACCCAACAACCCTGAGAATCCCAGCAAAGCACGAAGCTGGCTCAGCCCCAGTGTCTCACCACCTGTGTCCCCTAGCCCTTGATACATTCATCCTATGGAATCCAATTTATGGTGGTAGGAATTAACTGATTTTGACAAAGGAAGTTTTATTTTGGGTACAACTCCTTGATAATAGATCTTCAATGAGAATAAGGCTTATGTTACATTTGTCAAGACAAGTCAAATAAATACTAAGACTGATACAGAAATCACCATCTATCAGGCTGGCTTAGCAGTTAAGGCGTTTGCCTGCAAAGCCAAGGACCCAAGTTCAATTCCCCAGGACCCACATTAGCCAGCTGCACAAGGGGGTGCACGTGTCTGGAGTATGTTTGCAGTGGCTGGAGACCCTGCCATGCCCATTCTCTCCCTCTCTCTCCTTAGTTCTCGGTCAAATAAATACATAAAACATTTAAAAAGAAAAAGAAATCACCATCTGTCTTGGAATCTTAGACATTTTTCCTTTGGGGGTGGGAGTATTTCAAGGTAGTCTGGGATTTCAGGCTAGCCTCAAACTCAAAGCAGATCCTTTACCTCAGCCTCCCAAGTGCTGGAATTAAAGGCATGTGCCACTATGCCCAGCAGAATTTTAGACTTCTTGCCTGTTAGCATTTGAAGTACTCTAAGGTACTATTTATTAGAGGACCTGAAGTAGTGCTCCCCACATAAGCTCAAATGCCTGACCAATACTTAGGTGATAGTATGGTAGTTAATACTGAAGGTCTAGGAATCTTCAACTGCTCATGAAACTGCAAGAGCACTTGTAGTATTTTATCACTGGTATGTACCACAACTGGACATTTCAATCCTTTTTTTTTTTTTTATTTTATTTATGTGCTTGAGAGACAGAATAGGCGCGCTAGGGCCTCCAGCCACTGTAAACAAACTCCAGACGCATGCACCATCTTGTGCCATCTGGCTTACGTGGGTCCTGAGGAATTGAACCTGGATCCTCTGGTCTGGCTTTGCAGGCAAGCACCTTAACCGCTAAGCAATACCTTCAGCCCCCCAATTCTGCTTTTACAGAAAATACCAGTGTCCAAGTAACTTTTGTTTTGTTTTCTAGCCCAGGCTGACCTGAATTCACTATGGAGTCTCAGGATGACCTCGAACTCAAGGCAATCCTCCTACCTCTGCCTGAGTGCTGGGATTAAAAGCATGCACCACCATGCCCAGCTTCCCAACTTTTTTTTTAAAGAAACTCTGACCTTTATTTATTTATTTATTTGCAAGCAGAGAGAGAGATAGAAGAGAAGCAGAGAGAGAATGGGCTTGCCAGGGCTTCCAGCCACTGCAAACAAACTCCAGATGCATGTGCCCCTTGTGCATGTGGCTTACATGGGTCCTAGAGAATCGAACCGTGATCCTTTGGCTTCGCAGGCAAACACCTTAACTGCTAAGCCATTTCTCCAGCCCCCCAATTTTTTTGGGGGGGCGGGGAGAGACACAGAGAGAGGGAGAGGGAGACAGAGAATGGGCACGCCAGCAGTCTCTCAGCTGCTGTGAACGAAATCCAGATTGTGCGCCCCCTTGTGGTCAAGTGCAGCATTGCGCCCTTGTGTCACTTTGCATCTGGCTAAACGTGGGACCTGGAGATTGGAACCAGCGTTCTTAGGCTTAGGAGGCAGGCGCCTTAACCACTAAGCCATCTCTCCAGCCCCCAAGTAACTTTTTGAGACAGGGTCTTACTCTCTAGCCCAAGATGATCTAGAACTCACTATGTAGTCTCAAGATGGCCCCAAATTCATGGTGATCCACCTACCTCTGCCTCCTCAGTGCTAGGATTAAAGGCATGCACTAGTACACCCTGCATGAGGCAGGATTTTGATTCAAGGTTATCTACTTCTGCACCAGGTTCAAGTAACTTTTCCTCCTCTTCTTTCCTCAGCTGGAGTAGATAGTATCGGCTTATGAGAATAAGCTTTTAAGTAATTTCTAGTCCCATCTATGCCATGTATTTGTGCAATTCAAATTGCACAGTCTTGATTTACATCCGTCTTTTGGCCATCTCATCCATTGTTACAGTGTAATGAGGTCAACAGCTATTGGAAAAGATTAACTGTAAAATGACATTGAAAATATGGATTTCTAAGTGATGAGCTGGACATGGTAGTACACACCTATAATTTCAGCATGTGGGAGGTGGAGGATCACTATCCTGGTCTACAAGAGACCCCACCTCAAAATAGGGCTGGGAAGATGGCTCAGCAGTTAAAGCTGCTTGCTTGCCAAGGCTGCTGGACCAGGTTTGATTCCTCAGTAACCTCATATAGCCAGACTCAGACACATCTGTCTGGCCCTGGCATTCCCTACTTTCTAGTAATTATGGATATTTGCCTCAGTTCCATGATCTCCTTCATATATAAAAACAGAAGTATGCATGTTTGTGAAATGCATACTTATGAATACAGAACTGTGACTGTAACAAGGGTTTGGTGGGAGGCTGATTTTTTTTTAAATATTTTTATTTGAGAGAGGGAAAGACACAAAGAATGGGTACACCAAGACCTCCAGCCACTGCCAACAAACTTTAGATGCATGTGCCACCTTGTGTATATGGCTTACATGCGTCCTGGGGAACTGAACCTGGGTCCTTTGGCTTTGCAGGCAAGTGCCTTTACTGTTAAGCTATCTCAGCAGCCCATGTTTGGTATCTTTGCCTAAGGTCTCACTCTAGCTAAAGTTAGCCTCAATCTCACTATGTACACTATGCTGTACTTTTACTTTAACTTCCCTCCCCATCCTGCTGAATCCCTCTTCCTTGGTCCCATATTTTAATACGCAAGCAGAAAAAACACCCAGACACAGGAGGGCATCCTGTCACTGCAAAGAAACTCCAGATAGCTGTGCCACTCGGCATATGTGGGTACTGGGGAATCAAATCTTGGCAAGCAGGCCTTGTAAGCAAGCACATTTAATCCCAAACCATCTCTCCAGTGCCTCCTAATACTTTCATGGGGTGTTTTGTTTTTTCATGGTGCCCCATGAGTTTGAAATTAGGGTTGCTTACATGACCATGAATGAAACATTATAGTGTAGAACATGGGCAACTCACCAGTGACACTACTAAAGAAAATGTCAAGCCCTGCTTGCTCTTCTACTTTGTCAGCCGGGCATGGTGGTGCACGCCTTTAACCCCAGCACGTGGGAGGCAGAGGTAGGAGGATCACCATGAGTTCGAGGCCACCCTGAGACTACACAGTTAATTTCAGGTCAGCCTGGGCCAGAGTGAGACCCTACCTCGAAAAAAAAAAATACTTTGTTACCTGTAATGTATTTCCCTTCATTGTAAGGGATTTTGAGGCAGCTCATATCATTTTCCCCCTTAAGTAAATTCTGGGCTGGAGATAGCTTAGCAGTAAAGGCACTTGCCTGCAAAGCCAAAGGATCCAGGTTCAATTCCCCAGGACCCACATAAGCCAGGTGCACCAGGTGGCACATATGCTTGCAGGTGCTGGAGGCCCTGGCATACCCATTCTTCCTCCTTCCCTCCCCCCTCAAATAAATAAATAAAAATAAAATATTTTAGAAAAAAAGAAAGGTAAATTCAAAGGTTAATGTTATCTAAAATGAAGAATCAGCCAGGTGTGGTAGCACACGCCTTTAATCCCAACATTCTGGAGGCAGAGATAGGAGGATCACCAAGAGTGAGAATACGTAGTGAATTCCAGGTCAGCCTGAGCTAGAGTGAGACCCTACCTCAGAAAACAAAACAAAACAAAAAACGAAGAATTGCCAAGGTCTAAATTCAACTTTAATAGACATTACAAAAGTTACTGGGACTACTCCACTACTTGTACATAATATACATTAGATGGTCTGCCCTACAACACAACTCAGGCTATTCCCACCAGTGAAAGAAAAAGCTGACCTCACCAACCCATCAAGGAAGGCTTTTCTCCAACCACACCATATTATTGTATTTTAACTTGGGGGGGAAAAAAAGGTACAAAAAAAAAATTTCTTCTGGCTGTCCACTGCATCCTGGCACTAAAGGGGCCCAGTGCTCACTTCTGCTTGGAAAAATATTCCTTGCTCTTCTGGACATCGGGCTTGATGGTATCACTGCCAGGTTTCCAGCCAGCTGGGCACACTGCAAGAGAAAGGAACCACTAATTAATAACTTGCTTGATAGCATGTACTATCCTCCCCCCTTGCACAAGAGGTTGCCTCGAACCTAGATTTAAGCTATACAGTGGCTCAGACCTATAACTGCAGCACACAGGAGGCTGAGGCAGGACTACAACAAATTCAAGGCCAGTTTGGGCCAGAGAAACAAAGAGAGACCCTGCCTCAAAAAAATTAAAAAAATGAAAAGGCTGAGTCCATATTTGGACAACTGAGTAAAAACAGTGATGGAAGCCAGGTGTGGTAGTGCGCATATTTAATCCCAACACTCAGAAGGCTGAAGTAGGAAGATGGCCATGGATTTCAAAGGCCAGCCTAGGCTATAGAGTGAGTTCTATTTTTTAATTCTTTTTAAATTTTTATTTATTTAATTGCAAGCAGAGAAAGAGAGAGAGGGAGGAAATAGAGAATGGTCATGCCAGGGCCTCTAGCCACTGCAAACAAACTCCAGATGCATGTGCCCCTTTGTGCATCTGGCTTACATGGATCCTGGGGAACTGGAACCTGGGTCCTTTGGCTTTGCAGGCAAATGCCTTAACTGCTAAGCCATCTCTCCAGCCCCAGAGTGAATTCTAAATAAAATAGCGGGATTAAAGTTATGCAGCCCTCTGGTAGAGGATTTAACTAGTATATACAAGGCTCTAGGTTCAACCCCTAATACCGGACAATAAAAAAATACTCTGCAAATATTTAATCAAGTTTCAAGTGTAAGGTTAGCAACTTTACAAGAGCAAATTTATTTGACTTTTTTAAAAATTTTATTTATTGGAGAGAGAAAATGGGTGTGCCAGGGCCTCCAGTCACTGCAAACAACTTCAGACACATGCGCCACCTTGTCCATCTGGCTTACATGAGTCCTGGGGAATCGAACCTAGGGCCTTTGGTTTTGCAAGCAAGTGCCTTAATTGCTAAGCCATCTCTCCAGCCCTTGATCTTTAAAAAAAAAAAAAAGTTTTGAGCCAGGTCCTAGCACTTGGGAGGCAGAAGTAGGAGTTCGAGGCCAGCCTGAGACTGCATAGTAAATTCCAGTTCATCCTGGACTACAGCAAGACACTACCTCAAAAAACCAAAACAGGGTCGGGCATGGTGGCGCACACCTTTAATCCCAGCACTCGGGAGGCAGAGGTAGGAGGATTGCCGTGAGTTCAAGGCCACCCTGAGACTACATAGTTAATTCCAGGTCAGCCTGGGCCAGAGTGAGACCCTACCTCGAAAAACCAAAAAAAAAAAAAAAACAAAAAAAAAACGGGCTGGAGAGATGGCTTAGCAGTTAAGGTGTTTTCCTGCAAAGCCAAAGGACCTCAGTTTGATTCCCCAGCACCCACATAAGCCAGATGCACAAGGTGGTACATGCATCTGTAGTTCGTTTGCAGTGACTGGAGGCCCTGCCACACCCATTCTCTCTCTCAAATAAATAAATTAATAATAATAATAATAATAATAATAATAATAATAATAATAAAGCAAGCCTTGGGAGGCAGAGACAGTGGATCACCTGACTTTGAGGCAACCCTGAGACTACATAGTAAGTTCCAGGTCAGCCTGAGCTAGAGTGAGACCCTACCTTGAAAAACCAAAACACAACAAAACAAAACAAAAAGAAAAAACCACAAAGAAAAGAAAGCAAGTCTAAAAACCCTGTTCTTTTATCTTAGCACTGAATCTCATGCCTCACAAGAAGGCAGTCTCAGGAAATTTACTTGGCCAGGGGCTAGGGAGATGGCTCCAAGTTTTCCCAGGTCCTTGCTTGCCTTCAGTTCCCCAGGAATTCATGAAAACCTAGACAAGCACCAAGAGACCTGGTGCACCTATATGTACATACATGTGCAAATAAATCATTTTTAAAAATATTATGATTATTGTTATCCACACATACTTCTGCACATACTGCTCTCTAGTTAGCCAATGCCAAACTCTATATGCAAGCACACAAATTCATACACGAATACATACCACACATGCCAAAAAAAAAAAAAACTACCTCTTGGTTGGAATAAGGTAGTCTCATTCCAACAACTCTATTAACTACAGTCAAAGAAAAAAATCTAAGAGGTACACAGCTGAAATCAATCACCCCAAGCCCCATAAACAATAGGCAAACATTTTTTTTTTTTTGGGGGGGGGTTCAAGGTAGGGTCTCACTCTGGTCCAGGCTGACCTGGAATTAACTATTTAGTCTCAGGGTGGCCTCGAACTCACGGCGATCCTCCTACCTCTGCCTCCCGAGTGCTGGGATTAAAGGCATGCATCACCACGCCCAGCTAAACATTAATTTTTTGTTTTTCGAGGTAGGGTTTCACTCTAGACCCTACACTGAAAAACCAAAAAGAATACATAAATAAATAACTCAAGCATGGTGCATGCCTTTAATCCCAGCACTTGTGGAGCACAGGTAAAAGAATCACCATGAGTTTGAGGCCAGCCTGAGAATACATAGTGAATTCCAGGTCAGCCTGAGCTAGAGAGAGACCCTACCTAGAAAAACAAAAACAGAAACAACAACAAAAAAAAGCCCAAAAATAAAAGGGTTTGTTTTAGGTTTATAATTTCTAGGGGAAATTTCATTGTGGCAGAGAAAAGCATAGCAGCCAGCTCACACTGTACACATCCATAGCGGAGAAAGGGCAAGAGCAAGCTGGCTCGAAACACTCAGTAGGCTAGACCTGTTTCACATCCTTTGTTCTTAACATCTTTCCCACCCATCACCACTGTTATCCCTTTAGTAGGCAAATGACTTACCTTCCCCATGTTTATCAGTGAACTGGAAGGCCTGAACTAGTCTCAGAATTTCATCCACAGAACGGCCAACAGGAAGGTCATTAATAGTGATCTGCCTAAGAATACCTTTATCATCAATGATAAAGAGGCCCCTGGGAAGAAGAGATCAAGGATGGAGAGAGAGGCATTATATTTTTGCTTTGTTAAGATACAAAAAAATTCTTTTTGATTTTTCAAAGTAGGGTCTTACTCTAGTCCAGGCTGACCGTGAGTTCAAGGCTATCTATCCTGAGACTACCTAGTGAATTCCAGGTCAGCCTGGGCTAGAGCAAGAATCCTACCTCAAAAAAACAAAAAAGAAAAATAAATAATAAATACATGGTTTTCAGCAACCAGGGAAGTTCTCACAATGAAATGCCACCTCTGACCCTGAAGATACATACCTGAAGGAGATACCTTCATCAGCCTTCAAGACTCCATAATCCTGAGCAATGGTTCGCTTAGGATCAGATATCAAAGGAATGTTCATGGGTCCCAGTCCTCCTTGTTTCTTTGGAGTGTTGATCCTACAGCAAAAGACATTCTTAGAATCAGATTCATTCAAATTCCTGTGTAGCAAGATTACTGTACCGACTAACTTTCCCTGTAGGTTATCTAACTTCTTCCAGAAACTTCAAAGGTGTTCCAACAAAAAAATGATTAAATAAAAATACTTGGGCTGGAGAGATGGCTTACCAGTTAAGGCTCCTGCCTGCAAAGCCTAAGAACCCCTATTTAAACCTCCAGGTCCCACATTTAGCCAGATACAAAAGTGTCCCAAGTGCGCAATATCACACGTGTGCACAAGGGGGTGCACGCGCCTGGAGTTCATTCACAGCAGTTGAAAGGCCCTGGCGCACCCATTCTCTGTCTCTCTCAAATTAAAAAAAACAAAAAAAAAAGGGGGCTGGGAGATGGCTTAGCAGTTAAGGCGCCTACCTTCTAAGCCTAAGAAAGCTGGCTCCAATCTCCAGGTCCCACGTTTAGCCAGATGCAAAGTGATGCAAGGGCGCAATACTGCTGGCACGCCCATCTCTATCTGCCTTCCTCTCCCTCTGTCTCTCTCCAAAAAAAAAAAAAAAAACCTAAGGCTGCTGGGCATGGTGATGCACGCCTTTAATCCCAGCAGAGGTAGGAGGATCACTATGAGTTCAAGGCTACCCTGAGACTACATAGTGAATCCCAGGTCAGCCTAGGCTAGATTAACACCCTACCTTGAAAAAACCAAACCAAGAAACAAACAAACAAACAAAAAAAAAAACACCAAAAACAAATACTTAAGGCTGGCCAATTAACTGTAACTCAAGCTGTTTCTCTGCTGCCAAGGCATGCGAACCAATAAAGTCAATTGCCAAACTTCTGAAAGATGTGGATAGGACGATAGCTGAGGCTGCGTGGTCAGCTAGTCAAACCAAAAAACTGGCAACTCTTGGTTGAGTGATGGAATCTATCTCAGGGAAATAAGGCAGAAAGGGGATAAAGGACACCCATCTTTCCATGGCCTCCGTGTGTGGCACCCCCCCCATACACATTTAAAAAAAAAAATCTCCCCACCTGGTATGGTGGCGCATACCTTTAATCCCAGCACTTGGGAGGCAGAGGTAGGAGGATCACTGTGAGTTCAAGGCCACCCTGAGACTATATAGTGTATTCCAGGTCAGCCTGAGGTAGAGTGAGACCCTAGTTTGAAAAGCCAAAAAAAAAAAAAAAAAAAAAAAGCCAGGCATGGTGGCACATGCCTTTAATCCCAGGACTCAGGAGGCAGAGGTAGGAGGACTGCCATGAGTGTGAGGCCACCCCTGAGACTACATAGTGACTTCCAGGTCAGCCTGAGCTAGAGTGAGACCCTACCTCGGAAAACAAAACAAAACAAAACAGCCCAAATTACTGCTTAAGAAATCTATACTGCCGGGTGTGGTAGCACACGCCTTTAATCCCAGTACTTGGGAGGCACAGGTAGGAAGATCACCATGAGTTCAAGGCCACTCTAAGACTACAGAACTCCAGGTCAGCCTGAACTACTGGACTAGAGTGAAATCCTATCGAAAGGGAGGGAGGGAGGGAGGAGGGGAGGGAGAAGGGAAGAGGGAAGGGAAGAGGGAAGGGAAGGGAAGAGGGAAGAGGGAAGAGGGAAGAGGGAAGAGGGAAGAGGGAAGAGGGAAGAGGGAAGAGGGAAGAGGGAAGAGGGAAGGGAAAGGGAAAGGGAAGGAAGGAAGGGAAGGAAGGAAGGAAGGAAGGAAGGAAGGAAGGAAGGAAGGAAGGAAGGAAAGAAGAAAAGAGGAAAGGAAAGGAAAGGAAAGGAAAGGAAAGGAAAGGAAAGGAAAGGAAAGGAAAGGAAAGGAAAGGAAAAGAAAAAGGAAAGGAAATCTATGCCATGTGTGGTAATAACCCCACAAAACCACTCCAGACACATACACTTTAATCCCAGCACTTGGGAGGCAGAGATAGAAGGATCTCTTGGAGTTTGAAGCCAGCCTGGGACTACAGAGTGAATTTCCAGTCAGCCTAAAATAGTGTGAGACCCTACCCAAGAAAAAATAATTACAACAGCGGGGCGTGGTGGCGCACGCCTTTAATCCCAGCACTCGGGAGGCAGAGGTAGGAGGATCGCTGAGATTTCGAGGCCACCCTGAGACTACATAGTTAATTCCAGGTCAGCCTGGGCCAGCGTGAGACCCTACCTCAAAAAACCAATAAATAAATAAATAAATAAAAGAAAATAAAAATCCAGGCTGGAGAGATGGCTTAGTTGTTAAAAGCACTTGCCTACAAAGCCTAAGGACTCAGGTTTTATTCCCCAGAACCCACACAAGCCAGATATACATGATTGCACCTGTGTCTGGAGTTCATCTGTAGTGGCTAGAGACCCAGGCCCACCCATTCTCCCCATTCTCATTCATTCATATTCTCTCTCTCTCTCTCAAATAAATAGACCAAGAACTTTACCATGCCAGATGACAGAAGTGAGAATCCACAGAAGCACCAATCACTTGGCAGTTGAGTTTCTTAAATTCTTCTGCCCTATCACTGAATGCAATGATTTCAGTGGGGCAAACAAAAGTGAAGTCAAGAGGATAAAAGAAGAACACAACATATTTTCCTGGAAGGGATAATAGCAGTCAGATTAGGCTTAAAACAGACTTCTGAAGGCCGGGGCGTGGTGGCGCACGCCTTTAATCCCAGCACCCGGGAGGCAGAGGTAGGAGGATCGCCATGAGTTCGAGGCCACCCTGAGACTACATAGTGAATTCCAGGTCAGCCTGGACCAGAGTGAGACCCTACCTCGAAAAACCAAAAGACTTCTGAGCTAAGGGAATATACACTGACCCAGGGGTGGTGGTACTTTAGGTCGAGCTGGACTTGCCAACCAAAGTTAGAAAGAGAACTTGTTTTAAACAAAAATCAATGAAGAGGCTAGACAGAGAGGTAATAGTTAAAAGCACTTGCTTTGCAAAGTCTAATGGCTCCGGTTCAATTTTCCAGCACCCACTTAAAGCCAGATGCACAAAGTGGTGCATGTGTCTGGAGTTCAACTGCAGTGGTAAGAGGCCCTATGGTGCCCATACATATTCATTCATTCTCTCAAATAAATAAATGAAGAAAACCCCATTTCTTTTTCTTTTTACAGAGTAAGTCAGAGCTGGGTGTGGTAATGCACACCTTTAATCCCAGCACTCTGTGGGCAGAGGTAGGACTGCTTGAGTTCAAGGCCTGACTGAGAGTATAGACTGAGCGTATAGACTGAGCTAGCCTGGGCTAGTGTGACACACTACCTCAAAAAAAAAAAAAAAAAAGCCAGGCATGGGGGTACACGCCTTTAATCCCAGCACTCAGGAGGCAGAGGTAGAAGGATCGCCAAAACTTTAAGGCTACCCTAAGACTACATAGTGAATGACAGGTCAGCCTGGGTTAGAGTGAGATCCTACCTCAGAGTTTGAGGCCAGCCTGGGACTACAGAATGAGTTATATATAGGTCAGCCAGGGATAGAGTGAGTAAAAACCAAAACAAAAAATAAAAGAAAATTTAGAAAGAGAAAGAAATCAGAGCCCTTGCACAGTAAAGATATTTAAGTGATCTCATGGGTGACTAAATGACCTTATGAATCAGAGTATGTTCCTAACAAGCCTGACAGGACAGGACAAGAACAATGTAGCCAAAGGTTCTTAAAGTACTGGTACATAAAAGGACTTCTAGGTCCAATTTTTTATTTTATTTATTTACTTATTTATTTATTTGAGACAGAGAGAGAGAATGGGCGCACCATGGCCTCCAGCTTTGCAGGCAAATGCCCTTCTAAGCCCTAGCTCCAATTTTTTATTAGTCACATCAATTAGCTCTCAAGTAGATCTTCAAACTGGCCACACAGACTCTCACCAAATGACTGAGCTAACTGGAAAACTTCCACATATCCACTTACTTCTAGTAACAGCAATATTTCAACATCAAAAGAAGTACCCCGGGCTGGAGAGATGGCTTTGCAGTTAAGGTGTTTGCCTGCAAAGCCAAAGGCCTCAGTTTGATTCCCCAGGACCCACATAAGCCAGATGCACAAAGTGGCACATGCGTCTGGAGTTCATTTGCAGTGGCTAGAGGCCCTGGAGTGCCCATTCTCTCTCTTCTCCCCCCTCCCTCTCTTGCTCTCCCAAATAAATAAATAAATAGAAGTACCCCTTGACTAATTTAAATAATCTATATGGCTTTGCCTAGCAAGCACTTAGAAGCCTCAACCGGTTAAGCCCTAGAGGGCAGAGAGCAGCTACTCCTAGATCACGTGCCTATACTTTTGGGTCAAGATTACCTCCCTAAGGGTGCTACTTCAATTGTCAGTAAGAGATTCTTTCCATATAGGCATATCTCCATGTAAATATATCTGTTCTCACTCCAATAAAGTATGAAACCTTAATGTTTTACCTAAAAGGTAACTCCAACCTAGGCATAGTGGCACATGGGAAGCACATGGTGGCACAGGGAAGCAGAGGTAAGAGGATTGCCATGCTGGGTTTGGCACATGCCTTTAGTCCCAGCACTCAGGAGGCAGAAGTAAGATTGCGGTGAGTTCAAGGCCATGGAGACTACATAGTGAATTCCAGGTCAGCCTGAGCTAGAGCAAGACCCTACCCCGGGAAAAGGAGGGAGGGAGGGAGGGAGGGAGGGAGGGAGGGAGGGTGGGAGGGAGGGAGGGAGGGGGGGAGGGAAGGGAGGGAGGGGGGGAGGGAAGGAAGGAGGGGGGGGAGGAAGGAAGGAAGGAAGGAAGGAAGGAAGGAAGGAAGGAAGGAAGGAAGGAAGGAAGGAAGGGAGGGAAGGAGGAAGGAAAGAGAGGGCTGGAGAGATGGCTTAATAGTTAAGGCATTTGCCTGCGAAGCCAAAGGATCCCGGTTCGATTCTCCAGTACCCATGTAAGCCAGATGCACAAGGTCCGCATGCATCTGGAGTTTGATCTCAGTGCCTAGAGGCCCTGACATGCCCATTCTTTCTGTTTGCCTCATCTCTCTCTCTCTCCCTCCCTCTCTCCTCTCTCTCTCTCTCTCTCTCTCTCTCTCTCTCTGCTTGCAAATAAATAAATAAATAATTTTATTTAAAAAAAAAAAAAGAAAGAGAGAAAGGGGAGAAATAAAGAGGGTTGCCATGAGTTCAAGGTCAGCCTAGTCTAGAGCAAGACCCTACCTTGGAAAAAGAAAGAAGAAAAGAAGGAAGGAAGGGAGGGAGGGAGGGAGGGAGGGAGGGAGGGAGGGTGGGTCACCATGAGTTCAAGGTCAGCCTGGGACTAGAGTCAGTTCCAGGTCAGCCTAGGCTAGAGGAAGACCCTACCTTGAAAAACAAAAACAAAACACCAAACTGGGGCTGGAGATGGCTAAGCAATTAAATGTGATAGCTTGCAAAGCCTGAAGACTCTGGTTTAACTCCCCAGCTATCCATGTAAATGATCCAGTAGGAATGCAGTAGGAAGAGAACCTGGTGCACCCATACAGATGCACACAAATACACAAATTTAAAATTAAAAAGTAAGAACAAGCAATGAGAATTTCTCCAGTAATATAATAACTGGGAAGTACTACTAAAAAGATAACTTGAAAAAAGAAAAAAGGTGGGGAGGGGGAAATGGCTTAGTGGTTAAGGCATTTGCCTGTGAAGCCTGAGGACCCTGGTTCGATTCCCCAGGATCCACACAAGCCAGATGCACAAGGTGGCGCATGCATCTGGAGTTTGTTTGCAGCAGCTGGAGGCCCTGGCATGCCCATTCTCTCTGCCTCTTCTTCTCTCTCACACACACAAATAAATAAAATATTTTTTAAAAAAGAAAAAAGGTAACTGGACTCTTCTGTCAGACATAATAATGCATGCTTTCTCTAGAAATGGTTCGTACTTTGGGTACTTATTTTCTATGAACACTGTTAGTAATCATCACTTCAACATGAAGACAACAGAGTAATGTAATTACTCTTACCTTTGTAGTCAGCCAGGCTGATATCTTTGAACTGACCATCTGGCATAACAGCTGTGGCTTTGAAGCTGGGGGCAGGATGCCCAATTTTGGCATTTCCTGAAGACATCTTGCTATCAGCTAGAAAAGGTAACAGATAAAAAAAATAATATTATTTTTTTAAAAAAGGAAAGGTAACAGAACAGAATTCAAAACTTTTTTTTTTTTTTTTTTTTTTTTTTAAATATAACAGCCTTCCTATGCTTAGGAACTTAGCTACAGCTTAATCAAGGAATTGTCTGGTGGCCCTGAAAACAGAAGATTTTTGTTTTGTTTTTTAAATATTTTATTTAGTTGAGAGACAGAATGGATGCGCCAGAGCCTTCAACCTTCGCAAACTACGGACACATGAGCAACCTTGAGCATCTGACTAATGTGAGTCCCAGAGAATCAAACCTGGGTCCATTGGCTTTGCAGGCAAATACCTTAACCACTAAGCCATCTCTCTGGCCCCAAAGGTTTTATTGTACTAAATTGAAACACAAGTTGTCAGTCAATTGTCACAATCCAAGCTATCCAACTTTTTTTTTTTTTTTTTTTTTTTTTTGGAGGTAGAATCTCACTCTAGCTCAGGCTGACCTGTAATTCACTATGTAGTTTTAGGGTGGCCTTGAACTCAGGTGGCGATCCTCCTACCTCTGCCTCCTGAGTGCTGGGATTAAAGGAATGCACCACCATGCCCAGCTCAAACTATCCAACTTTTAGACCAAAAAAAATTCTGAATATCATCCTTTGTTTTCACTTATAAATGGATCCAGTTTTTGAACTGATGTCACCCCCATAACCATTTCTGAACCAGTCTGTGCAATGGCATTCTATTTTGCATATTAAATAGAAGCAGAAAAGACAGGGTACGGAGACTCATGAATACTAGTAGCACAATGCCAATCTGGCATCTTCTCACTTCAAAATTTTAGGTGTTCCCCCCACCCCCAGCCTGAGACTACATATTTCAGGTCAGGCTGGACTAGAGAGAGACCCTATCTCAAAAAAATTAAAAAAAAAAAAATGGAGCAGGCATGGTGGCACAGGCCTTTAATCCCAGTGCTCAGGAGGCTGAGTTCTCTGCCACTGAGACTGCATAGTGAAGATTCCAGGTCAGCCTGGGCTACAGTCACACTATACCTCGAAAAAAAACATAGAAAAAAAAATTGATCTTGAGCAAAAGCTAGCATGGGGTTGTTTGGTTTTTTTCCAGTAAGGTCTCACTCTAACCCAAGCTGACCTGGAATTCTCTATGTAGCCTCAGGCTGGCCTCAAACTCCTATCTCTGTCTCCAAGTGCTGGGACTAAAGGCTTGTGCCATCACCCCCCTGCCCAATTGGGTCGCATACTTTTTTTTTTTTTTCCGTGGTAGGGTTTCAATCTATCTCAGGCTGACCTGGAATTCACTATGTAGTCTCAGGGGAGCCTTGAACTCATAGCAATCCTCCTACCTCGGCCTCCCGAGTGCTGGGATTAAAGGTGTGCACCACCTCGCCCGGCCTTGGGTCACATACTTTTAATCCCTGCACTGGGGAGGCCGAGGTAGGAGGATGGTCTTGAGCGACAAAAAGCAAAACAAAAACAGAAAGAAAAAAAAATAAATTTGTTTCTAAGTGTTGGGAGATGATTCAGTGAGTAAAATATTTGCAGTTAGTGAGTGAAGAGATGTGAGTTCAGATTGCCAGTACGCTCATATATGCCAGTCTGCCTATTCCTCAGGCAATCAGAACAGAGAGGATCCCTGGGGCTCACTGACTGACTCAAAGAATAAAGTGGACAGCAATTGAGTTTGACTTCTGGCTTCAGCAAGTAAACACACACGGAAAAAGCACTTGGGAGGCTTAGAAGGATGGAGATCAAGGATTCAAGGGCAGTCTTGGCTACATATCTATAGAGTTTAGCGAGCCTAGGTTGAGTCTTGTCTCCAAAAAAAGGGGGGGGGGGAAGGAGTGGAAAGATGGCTTAGCGGTTAAGGTGCTTGCACGCAAAGCCAAACGACCTCGGTTCGATTCCTGGGCCCCAAGTACGCCAGATGCACAATGTGGCGCATGTGTCTGGAGTTCATTTGCAGCGTTCATTGTCTCTCTCAAACAATTTTTTTAAAAAAGAATTATTATTAGCCGGGCGTGGTGGCGCACGCCTTTAATCCCAGCACTCGGAAGGCAGAGATAGGAAGATTGCCTTGAGTTCGAGGCCATCCTGAGACTATATAGTGAATTTCAGGTCAGCCTGAACTACAGCGAGACCCGACTTCGCAAAAAAACAAAAAAGAATTAGAAGCCAGGCGTACCCAAACGCTACCTCAAAAAAAAAAAAAAAAACCCACTAAGTTAATGCTTCAGTTCTTGGCGAAACGTTGGAAGAATCGATCATCACAATTTTTTTAATATTTAAAAAAACATCGTGCAAGAAATGAGAGCCACTAGAGAGTGTTGACTCTAACACATATGGCCTCGTCCAAACTTGCTTTGCAAGGTGGCCCGGCACATCCCGAGCCCAAAACCAATCCCGGAAAAGTCTACCTTCCGCGCCGCCGTGCAGGGGATGGGCGGAGAACGCGGGCGAGAGCCACGCCCCAAGCCCCGCTTCAGGTGCTCGACGGCCGCGCACACCCTACGTGTGCACACTCGAGGCCCGAGCTCTCCAGCGCGCGTCCTATCTACGCGCTCCGCTCCGACTGCCCCACGGAGAACTCAACGTTAGCCTGGGGCTAGCCCCGGGGGCGGGCAGGGCGCACGTGAGGCCCCGGAGCACTGGGGGAGAGGGGCCAGGCCTCACCCGGCCGCCTCAGCCCCCAGCGGAGAGGAGGAAAAGGGGCCCCAGGACGCGAGGCGCAGCGTTGCACCTCGTCCCGCACCACACACTCACCGGGACGCAAAACTTCCCCAAACGAAACGCACGACAGCCCAGCAGGAACACGACAGACGAGGGTGCGTGGGGCGCTGCCTTTATAGCCCGCGAGGCTCTCGCGAGACTCAGAGGCGGCCTGGGGGGCGGACGAGAGAAGAGGAGTGGGGGCTCGGGCCAAGCCCCGCCCAACCCTGGCCGCCCCGCGCCGGTGACTCAGCGCTTTCTGTTGCTGGGGCTCAGTGGTCCCAAAAAGACTTCCAACTTCCCAGCTGCTGTTGGCAGAGGTCGGAGAGAGGTTTCCTTCCTCTTGACCGCCCCCTCCATTAATTTAGGATCTCTGCTGGGAACCCGGCCTCTGCTTCCAGGACTGCTGTGTGTTGTCCCTTCAAGACCCTAAACCACAGAAAGACGACCCTCGCTGCTGCCCACGAAAGACCACGTCTAGTTTCAGTTACATCACGTTGTGAGAACTGCCCACTCAAGTATGTCCCAAGCCCACCCTGGACCAGTGGCCCCTGTAACAGGCTGCTTCTCAGTGACCTTTACTGCCCAGTCTCCTCCCTTGGTCTCTGATTTACTGGGAACGTCTTATCTCCCATCCACCTTTTTCTTCCACTGCTCTTCAAAGAAAGCTTTCTGAATCTCATCTTGTCACTCCTCTGATTTGTGGTTTAAAAAACTGGGGCTCTGTAGTCAGCTTCCGGAGTTAGAACTTCTCAGGGGCATTTTATACGTAACTTTAGGTAAATATTAATCGCATTAAGGTTTCCATTTCACCCTGTGAAGGGGAAATAATCCTAATATGCATTGAAATAAGTTATGTAGTTTATTAAGCACAAAACCTGAGTTTGGTAGTAGTAGGTTAGGTTCTGGGTTTTTTAAACATTTTTTTTTAATTTTAATATTTATTTATTTATTTATTTTGGTTTTTTCAGGTAGGGTCTCACTCTAGCTCAGGCTGACCTGGAACTCACTATGTAGTCTCAGGTGGCCTTGAACTCACGATCCTCCTACTTCTGCCTCCCTAGTGCTGGGATTAAAGGCATGTGCCACCACGCCCAGCTAATTTTTATTTTTATTTTTATTTATTAGAGAGAGAATGGGTGCACCAGGGCCTCTAGCCACTGCAGAGGAACAGTCCAGACACAAGCGCCACCATGTGCAGCTGGCTTATGTATGTTCTGGAGTGTCTAAGTTCTTAGGCTTCACAGGCAAACGTCTTAACTGCTAAGTCATCTCTCCAGCCCTTGTTTCTGTTTTTTGAGATACATCATTAGTCTCCTTTTGTAGCCCAAACTGGTCTCCAACTCATGATGCTCTTGCCTCAGCTTCTTGAGTACTAAGATTACAGCCATGTACCACCACTCCTAGCTCATAATACCTAGCTCTTAAAATTCACTAGAGATGTTAACTATTATTATTACTGTAACTTTGCCATCTTCATCACCTAATAAGATCTTGAACTGCTTCAAGTCTGTTTTTTTGTTGGAGCCCAGGAAACCATACCATCCCTACCTCTAGTTGTCCTTGAGAAAACAAGTCTAAAGACTCCACTAAGCATTATTGCCTCTAAAGCTGTTACTGACTGGCCTTGGTTTACATTCACAATCCCTCTGATTTCCAGACTTCTATTCAGCCCTTGATTGACCACTACAGGCCTTTATGCCCACACAATTACCTATACAACCAAAAAAGTCTTTGAGGTATTGTTTGTTTGATTCCACCTGCTGGAATGACTTTCTAGAAGACAAGATTTGAATCACATCCACTTCTGTGTCCCCAAATCATAACACAGTATCTAATAAAAATTAGGAACTCAGGGACTGGAGGCAAGGCTCAGTGTATTAGAGACTTTTGCTTGCAAAGCCTGATGTCTTAAGTTTGATTCCCCAACACCCAAAGACAGATGTACAAAGTGGCATATATGTTGAGTTCATTTGCAACAGCAAGAGGCCCTGGCACGCCCATTCTCTCTCTCTCTTCTTTCCTCTGTTTATAAATGAATAAAAATAGTTGTAATACTTTTTTTTTTTTTTTAATCAAGATAGGTCATACTCTAGCCCAAGCTGACCTAGAATTCACTATTTAGTCTCAGGGTGGCCTCAAACTCACAACAATCCTCCTACCTCTGCCTCCCGAGTGCTGAGATTAAAAGTGAGAGCCAGCTGGGCATGGTGGCACACGCCTTTAATCCAAGCACTTGGGAGGCAGAGGTTGGAGGATCACCATGAGTTCAAGGCCACCCCGAGACTACACAGTGAATTCCAGGTCAGCCTGAGCTAGAGTGAGACCCTACTCGAAAAAAAAAAAAGTGAGAGCCACCACACCCAGCTTAATACTTTTTTGAAAAATGTTTTTATTTACTTATTTGGAAGCATATAAAGAAGAGAAACAGAAAATGGGCATGCCAGGACCTCAAGCTGCTGCAAACAAACTGCAGATGCATGTGCCACCTTTGCACCTGGCTTTACATAGGTACTGGGGAATCAATTCCAGGTCATAAGTCTTTGCAAGCAAGTGCTTTAGCCACTGAGCCATCACTCCAGCCCCCCAAAATACATGTTTTTTAAAATAGGAACTCAGGAGCTGGATGTGGTGGCACACCCCTTTAATTCCAGCACTAGAGAGGCAGAGGTAGGAGGATCGCTGTGAATTCAAGGCCATCCTGAGACTACCTAGTGAATTCCAGGTCAGCCTGGGCTAGAGCAAGACCCTACCTTGAAAAACAAACACACACACACACAAAAAAAAAAAAAAAAAAAAAAAAAACCTCAGGGCTGGTGAGATGGCTTAATGGTTAAGGCACTTGCCTGTGAAGCCTAAGGACCCATGTGAGTCAGACACACCAAAGTGATGCAAGCACAAGGTAGCCCACATGCAAACTAGGTAGCACATGCATCTGGACTTCAATTACAGTGGCTGGAGGCCCTGGAGTGTCAATTCTATTGTTCCCTCTCACTCTCTCATTAAAAAAATAAAATAAGGGCTGGAGAGATGGCTTAGCAGTTAAGGTGTTTGCCTGCAAAGCCAAAGGATCCCGGTTCAATTCTCCAGGACCCACGTAAGACAGATGCACAAGGGGGTTCATGCATCTGGAGTTTATTTGCAGTGGCTGGAGGCCCTGGCGTGCCCATTCTCTCTCTCTCTCTCTCTCTCTCTCTCTCTCTCTCTCTCTGCCTCTTTTTCTCTCTCAAATAAATAAATAAATTAAATATATTTTAAAAATTAAAAATAAAATAAGGGTGCTGGAAAATTGCTTAGTGGTTAAGGTACTTACCTTCAAAGCAAAGGACCCAGGCTCAATTCCCCAGTACCCATGTAAGCCAGATGCACAAGGTGGTGCATGCATCTGGAGTTCGTTTGCAATGGTTGAAGGCCCTGGAGCGCCCATTCTCTCTCTAACTGCCTCTTTCCCTCTCTCTTTTTCTCAAATAAATAAATAAACATTAAAAAAAATAAGCCAGGCATGGTGGCACACTCCTTTAATCCCACCACTTGGGAGGCAAAGATAGGAGAATCACTGTGAATTCAAAGCCACCCTGAGACTACATAGTGAATTCCAGGTCAGCCTGGGCTAGAGGGAGACCCTACCTCGAAAAACCAAAAACAAAAAAACAAAACAAAACAAAAAAAGTAGGTGATGTAGTGGTGCACACTTTTAATACCAGCACTTGGGATGCTGAGGAGGCCAGCTGGAGGTCAGTCTGGGCTAGAGGGAGACCCTACCTTGGAAAAAAAAGAGAGAGAAAAGGTAGATGAGGAAGAGGAGGAGGAAGATGAAAATAAATCTTGTTTCATGACATTTTTTTCCTTGTTAATGACAATCTTGCTGCTGAAATATACATTATAGTAAGCGGAAATATACAAGGCAGGGTTCCTACAAACAATAATGAGAGGGAGTAGGCAGTTAGGGTGACTGGGTCCCTGAAAGTAAATAGGCAGAAAGGCCTCCACTTTGCCAGAGATCAAAGTATGATCAGACTTTATAGATAGATAGATAGATAGATAGATAGATAGATAGATAGATGGAGCTCTTTGAACCTTCTTTCTCTCCTCTCCATGTTCCAGGCTCTCCACCTGGATTCTCAAAACACATGGGTGTTCTTCCCTTTGCTCTGTACTTCCCTAAATAAATATAATAATTTAATTACCCTTCTCAGTCTTTTGTTTTCCTTCACAGTCTTGTTTTATTCAATTCTTTGATTAAAATTAGACAGAAACCTAGGGATTGGGGTTCAAGGACTTTCCTGACCCCCTAGCACTCCATTACAATATGCTCCATGAAAATGGTTCTGAATGCTAAAGTGGGACTCGTTGGGGCTCTGCATACCTATTTTTGCCTGTACCTGGGATGGTGACTCAGTTTTCCTACCACATTTTTTTTCTGTGTAAAGAAGCATAAAAGCTTTGTTCATAGTGTTCCTTGACATCAATAGGCCTTCATTTGACCAGTGAGTACTTGCCTCAGGCTCTAATTTGCTAAGGAGACAGTAATCTGACTCATCAATGGCTACTGTGTCTTCTGCACAGCTAAGGAGGTTAACAGGTAAGGCAATCCAATGAATGAATTTAAAGCAGAAATTAAATCAGTGCTCATTGTTAATATTAAACCTTGTTAACCTAATAGCTACCTACTAGAAACTTATAAACCATTAAAATTAAACCTATAACAGGTGTGGTGGTGCACGCCTTTAATCCCAGCACTTGGGAGGCTGAGGTAGGAGGATCACCATGAGTTTAAGGCCACCCTGAGACTACATAGTGAATTCCAGGTCAGCCTGAGCTAGAGTGAAACCCTACCTTAAAAAAAAATAATAATAAGCCTATAAACCATTAAAGCCAAATTATTTAATTCAGTTACAATAACAAATGCAAAATAAAATCATGGAAACCAAACTCACAAGACAGCGCTGTTAGGAGGTCATCCCAATGATTCACAATATGTTTATGTAAGTTGGAGTCTAGCCGGGTCTCTATACAGTGAGTTCTAGGCCAGCCAAAGGTACACAGTGAGACCAATCTAAAAAAAAAAAAAAAGAAAGAGAGCTGGAGAAATGGCTTAGTGGTTAAGGCTGTTGCCTGCAAAGTTAAAGGACCTCAGTCCGATTCCCCAGTACCCAAGTAAGCCAGATGCACAAGGTGGCACAAGTATCTGGAGTTCGTTTGTAGTGGATGGAGGCCCTGGCACTCCCATTCTCTCATTCTTTCAATCTCTATCTGCCTCTCTCTCTCTCAAATAAATAAATAATAATTTTTTTGTTTTTGATTTTTTTTTTTTTCGAGGTAGGGTCTCACTCTAGTTCAGGCTGACCTGGAATGCACTATGTAGTCTCAGGTTGGCCTCGAACTCATGTCAGTCCTCCTACCTCTGCCTCTCGGGTGCTGGGATTAAGCTAATAATAAAATATTTTTAAAAATAATGTTCTTGAGCCACCATGCCCAGCTAATAAGAGGTAAAATATTTTTAAAAATAATGTTCTTAAAGAGGAAGAGCCTTGCAAAAAATGGTAATAATAATAATAATAATAATTAATCCCAGCAGTTAGGAGGCAGAGGTAGGAGGATTGCCATCTGAGTTCAAGGCCAGTCTAAAACAACAGAGTGAATTTCAGGACAGCCCAGGCTAGGGTGAGACCCTATCTCAAAAAATGAAAAAACAAACAAAAAAGAAGAAAGTTAGCTTGGCCTATTGGTGCACACCTTTAATCTTAGAATTTGGGAGGCAGAGGTAGGAAGATCACCTTGAGTTCCAAGCCACCCTGAGATTACATAGTGAATTCCAGATTCCAGGTCAGCCTGGACTAGAGTGAAACCCTACCTCCATAAATAAACAAATATATATATATATGGAGAGAGAGAGGGGGGGGGAGAGAGAGAAGAAAGAGAGAGAGATTTGGTACCAGAATCAAATCTTCATCAGTACTTTTCTTTTTTTACATACTTATTTTTTTGAGGTAGGGTTTCAGGCTGACCTGGAATTCACTATGTAGTCTCAGGCTGGCCTGGAACTCATGGCGATCCTCCTTCCTCTGCCTCCCAAGTGCTGAGATTTAAAGGAATGTGTCACCAGGCCTAGCTAGTATTTTTCAGTTATTTCTCACCTTCAGCACTATTGCACATTTTTTTTTGTTGTTGTTGTTGTTGTTTTTGTTTTTTGAGGTAGGGTCTCACTCTAGCTCAGGCTGACCTGGAATTCACTATGTAGTATCAGGGTGACCTCGAACTCACGGTGATCCTACCTCTGCCTCCCGAGTGCTGGGATTAAAGGCATGCACCACCATGCCCGGCATATTGCACTTTTTTTTAAATTAATTTTTTTTATTGACAACTTCTATAATTGTAGACAATATTCCATATCCCATAGTAATTCCCTCCCTCCCCCCACTTTTCCCTTTGAAACTCCACTCTCCATCATATTCCTTCCCCTCTCAGTCTCTTTTATTTTGATATCACCATCTTTTCTTCCTATTATGATGGTCTTGTGTAGGTAATGTCAGGCACTGTGAGGTCATGGATATCCAGGCCATTTTGTGTCTGGAGGAGCACGTTTTAAGAAGTCCTACCCTTCCTTTGGCACTGTTGCACTTTTGACAATTTATTGTTTTATTTATTTTTATTTTATTTTTCAATGTAGAGTCTCACTTTAGGCCAAACTGAGCTGGAAATCTATGTAGTCTCAGGGTGGCCTTGAACTCATAGTGATTCTCCTATCTCTGCTTCTCAAATGCTGGGATTAAAGGCATGTGCCACCATGCCTGGCTCGATTATTAATATTTTAAATCTGATAATTATTATGGGACAGGGGAGGCTGTTCTGTGTATGATAGGATGTTTAACAACATCCTGCCTCTACCCTTTAAATTCCAGCAACACCAGCCCACCCCACAACACATATATACATGCATTGCTAACTAGCCCTGGTGGACAAAATCATCCCAAACTGAGAACCACTGAATTGGAAAGTCAAATAAATGACTAGCCTGTCTAATCTCTGGCCCATTTGTCTTCATTAGCAGAGTTAGTTCTTGAAGAAGGGGAACAAATCTTGATTTCTTTCATACATGCAATACTTAGAGCCATTTGTCCCAGCCAAAGCTTTCTGAAAAGGAAACCTGGCCAAAAACATTGTAATTAGGAAAATGGTGTTGTTGGAACTAGTGTCATACCCACTATAATGTCTCTTTGGCTTGCTCTTAAAGGCCAGCCACTCTGCCATTGACAAATGCAGGGGGTAGGGGGAAATAACCAGAAAAATCACAAGACTAAAAAATCATACAGATGAGCAAGGAGACCTTTACCTTTGTGTAAGAAAGCCTTCACTCTGATTCATCCTTCGCCCCACCACACCTCTAACCACAAGCTAGTATCCCTCCCGCCTTTCTTGACACACTTAATCATGTTCCCTTGGCATACTGCAGTCCATAATTCTGCAACTAGAGGCGTCTCTGCATTTTTCCCTTCCACCAACCTCAAGGAATGTCAGATTGACAAACTACCCCACTTTAAGTTACTTTCTCATTGTTTTGACCAAATACCTGCACAAGAAGCAACTAGAGGGTTTATTTCAGCTTATAATTAATTCAAGGTTACAGTTCATCATGGCAGTGTGAGATAGCTGGACAAACTGTGTCAGCTATCAGTAAGCAGAGAGTGATGAATGTTGCTGTTCAGCTCACTTTTTCCTTTTTGTACAATCCAGGGACCCCAGCCCATGGGATGGAGCCATTCACAGTTAGGAAGGTGCTCCCATCTCAATTAACATGATCCAGAAATCATCTCACAGACAAGCCCAGCAGTTTACCTCCATGGTGATTCTAAATCCCATCAAGTTGACAAGATTCACTATCACAGGCCAATTAGGACACAAAGGTAGTCACTTTAAGAGCCTCTCTAAAATAATAAAAATAAAATAAAATAAAATAAAAATAAGTAATAATAATAATAAATAAACTGGGGATGGTGGTGCACACCCTTAATCCCAACACTCAGGAGGCAGAGGTAGGAGGATTTCCATGAGTCCAAGGACACCCTGAGACTACAGAGTAAATTCAAGGTCAGCCTGGACTAGAGTGAAACCCTACCTTGGAAAAACCAAAATAAATAAATAATTAATTTAATTTAATTTTTAAAAATCTAAAAGCCGGGAATGGTGGTACATGTCTTTAATCCCAGCACTAGGGAAGCAGAAGTAGGAGGATCACCCTGAGTTCAAGGCCACCCTAAGACTACACAGTGAATTCCAGGTCAGCCTGAGCTAGAGTGAGACCTTACCTCAAAAAAAAAAAAAAAAAGAACTAAGTGACACCAGTTCGTGAACACCTTTCCTGACAGCCCCAACTTTCCCATTCTATCTTGTAAAGCCTTTTCTGTATTTGTCCTGTGTATATCTATAACATAGCACATCATCATATAATTATATCCCATCATCCTATAATTATAATGTCTTTGTTTCTTCCCTCCACAGACTGTGATCTGAGTCACAGTTATTTATTATGGTTACAAGTTCCTCAGAGCATTGAAGAAAACCTGAGAACAACCACAGTGAACTGTTGGTGCATTGCTTAGAACAAGGCCACAACTTCACCTCCCCATCCCAGCATCCAGCACATGGCCTATTAGTAGGTGGTATTCAGTTACTACGGAGTAAATACACAAATTCTTCAGGCAGAAGGAAATTGCATTCAGCTTTTTGTTGCTATAATGAAATTTCTCAGACAAGCCAAATTCATAGCAACAGATTTATTTAGTTTACCATTTTGGCACACAGTCCTGTATCATATACAGAAGATGGCCTTCTTGCTGGCAGAGTCTGGAGGTGGCACAGAGCATGACAGAGCATGCTATTCTGCCCTTTGTCACCTTTTTTGCTTTTTTGTTGTTTTTTTCCAGGTAGGGTTTTGCTGTAGCCCAGGCTGACCTGGAATTCACTATGTAGTCTCAGGGTAGCCTCGAACTCTGCCTCCCAAGTGCTGAGACTGAAGGCATGTGCCACCACTCCTGGCCTCTGTTACCCTTTTTATAAAGCCACCAGGATTAAATAACCAGTACTCTACACTAATGACCTTATTTAAATGTAATCATTTTCCAATCACTCCACCTCTAAACTTAAAAGTAAAATTAGGGATAGAAGCTAAGCATGGTGGTGCAGGCCTTTAATCCCAGCACACAAGAGACAGAGGTAAAAAGGATCACTGTGCATTCAAGGCCACCCTAAGACTACACAGTGAATTCCAGATCAGCCTGGGCTAGAGTGAGTTCTTACCTCAAAAAAAACAAAAAATAAAAAAAATAAAAATAAATTTAGCCAGGCGTGGTGGCGCACGCCTTTAATCTCAGCACTTGGGAGGCAGAGGTAGGTGGATCGCCATAAGTTCAAGGCCACCCTGAGACTATGCAGTGAATTCCAGGTCAACCTGGGCTAGAGTGAAACCCTACCTTGGAAAAAACCAATAAATAAATTAATTAATTAATTTTTAAAAAGCATGATTAAGGCTGGAGAGTAGAGATGGCTCATAATTGCAAAGTATGGTGGTTTGAATGTGAATATATGTCCTCCATAGACTCAGATGTTTTATTAAGTTGTAACTTGGTCTCCAGCCACCTGAAGGTCTGGATTTTTTTTTTTTTTGGTTTTGCGAGGTAGGGTCTCACTCTGGTCCAGGCTGACTTGGAATTCACTATGTAGTCTCAGGGTGGCCTCGAACTCTCCACAATTCTCCTACCTCTGCCTCCCAAGTGCTGGGATTGAAGGCATGCACCACCATGCCCAGCAAGGTCTGGATTTTTTACAATAATTATTACTATCATTTGGTTTTTCGAGGTAGGATCTCACTCTAGCTCAAAATGACCTGAAATTCACTTTGTAGTCTCAGGGTAGCCTCAAACTCATGGCAATCCTCCTACCTCTACCTCCCAAGTGCTGGGATTAAAGGCGTGAGCCACCATGCCCAGTTTAAAAAAATTTTTTTAGGGCTGGAGAGATGGCTTAGCAGTTAAGGCACCTGCCTCCTAAGCCTAAGAATGCTGGTTCCAATCTCCAGCGGTTCCAATCTCCAGGTCCCACGTTTAGCCAGATGAAGTGAGGCAAGGTCGCAATGCCACACTTGACCACAAGGGGGCACACACATCTGGATTTTGTTTGCAGCAGCTAAGAGGTTGCTGGCATGCCCATCTCTGTTTTCCTCTCCCTCTCTCTCTCTCTCTGTCTCTCAAAAAAAGAAAGAAAGAAAGAAAAAGAAAGAAAGAAAGAAAGAAAGAAAGAAAGAAAGAAAGAAAGAAAGAAAGAGAAAAAAGAAGAAAAAAATTTTAATTGCTTATGTACATAGAATTTTTGGTGTTTTATTTTGTTTTGTTTTGTTTTTTAGGTATGGTTTCACTCTAGCCTGGACTGACCTGGAATTCGCTACATAGTTTCAGGGTAGCCTCGAATTCATAGCAATATTCCTACCTCTGCCTCCTGAGTGTTGGGATTAAAGGCATGTGCCACCACACCCAGCTCCAGTTTAAAATTATTTTTATTTATTTGAGAGCGTGTATATGTGTACGTATATGGGCACACCAGGGTCTCTTTCCACTGCAAACAAACTCCAGATGCATGTGCCACTTTGTGTCTGGTTTCATGTGGGTCCTGGGGTATTGAACCCAGGCCACCAGGCTTTTGAAGCAAGCACCTTTAACCATTAAGCCACCTCTCCAGCCTAAGGCCCAGGTTTGATTCCTCAGTACCCACATAAAGCCAGACACAAAGTGGTACATGTATCTTGGGTCGTTTGCAGTGGAAGAAGCTGCCTATTCTTTCTTTCTCTCTTTCAAATAAAAAAATATATTTTAAAAAAGTTAGGGCTGGAGAGATGGCTTAGCAGTTAAGGCGCCTGCCTCCTAAGTCTAAGAATGCTGGCTCCAATCGACAGCTGTTCCAATCTCCAGGTCCCATGTTTAGCCAGATGCAGTGACACAAGGGCGCAATGCCGCACTTGCTCACAAGGGGGCGCACACATCTGGATTTTGTTCACAGCAGCTGAGAGACTGCTGGTGCGCCCAAATCTCTATCTGTCTCCCTCTTCCTCTCTGTCTCTCTCTGTGTGTCTCTCCAAAAAAAAATATATAAATAAATAATCAGCCTTTTAAAACATATTTAAAAAGTTAGAGAGAGCCCGGCGTGGTGGCACACACCTTTAATCCCAGCACTTGGGAGGCAGAGGTAGGAGGATCACTGTGTGTCTGAGGCCACCCTGAGACTACATAGTGAATTCCAGGTTAGCCTGAGCTGGAGAGAGATCCTACCCTGAAAAAACCAAAAAAAAAAAAAAAAAAAAAAAAAGCTGGAGATGGCTTAGCAGTTAAGGTGCCTGCCTGCAAAGCCTAGGAACACCTCTTCAATTCTCCAGGTCCCACATTTAGCCAGACGCAAAAGTGACGCAAGCACGCAATGCTGCGCATGTCCACAAGGGGGACGCACATGTCTGGAGTTTGTTCACAACCACTGAGAGGCCGCTGGTCGGCCTATTCTCTTTCTGCCTCTCTCAAATTAAAACAAAAACAAACAAACAAGGAAAAAAAAAAAAAGCAAGCTGGGCGTGGTGGCGCACGCCTTTAATCCCAGCACTCTGGAGGCAGAGGTAGGAGGATCACCATGAGTTCGAGGCCACCCTGAAACTACATAGTGAATTCCAGGTCAGCCTGAGCTAGAGTGAGACCCTACCTCGAAAAACCAAAAAAAAAAAAAAAAAAAAAAAAAAAAGCCAGGCATGGTGGCTCACGCCTTTAATCCCAGCACTTGGGAGGCAGAGGTAGGACTATCACTGTAAGTTTGAGGCTACCCTGAGACTACATGTTGAGTTGCAGGTCATCCTGAGCTAGAGTGGGACCCTACCTCGAAAAGCAAAGCAAAGCAAAACAAAACAAAACAAAACAAAACAAAATAAATAAATAAATAAATAAATAAGAGGGCTGGAAAGATGGCTTGCTTGTGAAGCCTAAGAACCAAGGTTCAATTCCCCAGTACCCACATAAGCCAGATGTACAAGGTGGCACATGTATCTGTAGTTCATCTTCAGTGACTAGAAGCCCTGAAGTGCCTGTGCTCTTTCTCTCTTTCTCTGCCTCTCTCCCTCTCTCTCCCTCACATAAATAAATAAAATAGTTTTTTAAATTTATTTATTTATGTGAGGGAGAGGAAGAGGTAGAGTGAAAGAAAGAATGGGTGCACCAGAAGCTTCCAGCCATTGCAAATGAACTCCAGATGTATGTGCCCCCTTGTGCATCTGGCTCACGTGGGTCCTGGGGATTGACTGCTGGGACCAAAGTTCTGAGCCACCAAGCCGGGGTCCTTAAGCTTCATAGGCAAATGCCTTAACTGCTAAGCCATCTCTCCAGCCCAAATATTTTTTTTTTAAAAAAAAGGTGCAGCCAGGCGTGGTGATGCACGCCTTTAATCCCAGCACTTGGGAGGCAGAGGTAGGAGGATCGCCATGAGTTCAAGGCCACCCTGAGACTACATAGTTAATTCCAGGCCAGTCTAGACCAGAGTAAAACCCTACCTTGAAAAAAAAAAAAAAAAAAAAAAAAAAGGTGCAGTGGCATGTCTGTTATGGGAGAAATCAACTGCTCTCTAATTGGACTGGAGGCCCACTCCATGGGAGGGGACACATCCCTGATGATGAAAACATACGACAGGTGTAGTCATGAGCCCTAAGGGTGTAATGTCTGCTGGTGTCTCGCTAAATGTATATACTATGCTCACCAAACTGCCCAGTAAGCGCTTCTCTTAATGTTCATACCCATATATTAATGCTACTCTCACTTTTGTTTAGAGAAGCTTCTCTTTTCAGATGGTGGCAACCTTGGGATGACTCAGAAGTCACCATGGTGCTAAGGAGAAGTGACAGAGGAGTCCTCAGCCCTGAAACATCTCAACCCCACCTTCCAAGGCTCAGGATCCATTGCGGAGGAGGGGGCAGAAAGAATGTAAGAGCCAAAGGAAGAGTAGGACTCCTTACAACGTGCTCCTCCAGACACAAAATGGCCTGGATATCCATGACCTCACAGTGCCTGTCACTACCTACATAAGATCATCATAATAGGAGGAAAAGATCATGACATCAAACTGAAAAGAGAGACTGATTGAGAGGGGGAAGAGATATGATGGAGAGTGAAGTTTCAAAGGGGAAAGTGGGGGGAGGGAGGGAAATAACATGGGATATTGTCTACAATTAAAGAAGTTGTCAATAAAATTTAAAAAAAAAAAAAAAAAAAAGATAGCCCGGCTTGGTGGCTCAGAACTTTGGTCCCAGCAGTCAGAAGGCAAAGTTAAGAAGGATAGCTGTGCGTTAAAGGCTAGCCTGGGACTACAGAGTGAGTTCCATGTCAGCCTGGGCTACAGTGAGACTCTACCTTGAAAAGAACAAACAAACAAACAAAAAAGAATAGGAAGGAAGAAGAGGAGAAAGTGAATGATGGCAGGCAGAAAATGAAAAGACAGCAAGAAAGCTGCAGAGCTGGGAGGTTCCAAGCTGGTAGCCACACCAAGTGACTAGGATTGGGCTTTTTATGCCCTTGAGAATATAAATTATCAAACTGGAGTCGATTGTACTAGTTACTCTGAGTGTATGTGGGAGGGCTCCTAATGAGGCTGGTGAGTTAGACAAAGGATTATTTACTTTGTATGTATGGGTCAGCTGACCTCCTGGTGAGTCAGCATAAATCAGGGTTTTTGACCTTCTGAAGTCAGGGCTTTTGGATTTTAGCTTCCAGCTCTTGTTTTCTGGACTTCTTATAAAATCACACATATCTGCTTATTCTTTTTGGGCCTAGAACCTTGACTAGCTACCTATACAATAGAGGCTAGCTTACTCCTAATCCCTAGTTTTCCCTCTCTTTTCTTCCTCCTTCCCTTCCTCTGGCCCTCTCCCCACCTTTCCCTTCCTCCTTAACTGGTTTTGTTTCTTTCTTTCAGACAGGGACTATGGCTGCCCTAAAACTCATGATTCTTCTGCCCCAATTTTCTAAAGGCTGAGGTTACAGGTGTGCACCACTTCCTCCCCCTTGGATTTATTGTTTTAATATCCAGAGGGTTTCTGGGCAGGACTTGACCAGGGAGTTTCAGAACTCTAATTAGCTACTAATTGGCCATTTAGTAGAAATGTCTTTTCTGTCCAATACTTAGATCCCCAAAGGTTTAATCTAATGAAGAAGCTATTTGGATATCTAAAATGTTGCTGGAGGCCCAGGCTTATGTGAAACTTAATGTTTAGCAAATGGCTACTGTTTTGTTTTTTGGGTCTCTTAAATTTTATGGACTCAAATGTTGGAAGGAAATTCAATTGGACAAGAACACAGAAGCTTGGCTATAGTTGGTTGCACTTTAAAAGGACAGCTTTAGGGGTTGGAGGGATGGCTTAGCAGTTAAGGCATTTGACTGCAACGTGAAAGTCCCCAGGTTTAATGCCCCAGGACCCACATTAGCCAGATGCACAAGAGGACGCACACGTTTGGAGTTCATTTGCAGTGGCTGGAGGCCCTGGCACGCCCATTCTTTCTTTCTCTTTCCCTCTCTCTATCAAAATAAATAAATAACCGGGTCTGGTGGTGCAAGCCTTTAATCCTAGCACTCAGGAGGCATAGGTAGGAGGATCACCATGAATTCGAGGCCACCCTGAGAATACAGAGTGAGTTCCAGATCAGCCTGGGCTAGAGGGAGACCCTACCTCGAAAAACAAAAAACAAAAAAAAATTAATTAATTAATTAATCAATAAGTAAATAAAAATAAAATACTTAGGGACAGGTGTGGTGGCACACATCTATAATCCCAGCACTCAGGAGGCAGAGGTAGGAGGATCTCTGTCAGTTCAAGGCCACCCTAAGACTACAGAGTGAATTCCAGGTCAGCCCAAACTAGAGTGAGACCCTACCTCGAAAAAAAGAACAGTTTTAGGACTGGAGACATGACTCAGCAGTTAAAGGTATTTGCTTGCAAAGCCTAACAACCCCAGGGTTTGATTCCTTAGTACCCATGTAAAGCCAGATGCACAAAGTGGCAATGGCAAGAGACCCTGGTACACCCACATTCTCTCTTTTCTCTCTTTCTCTCTAAAATACATAAGTAAAGTTTTTTTGTGTTGTTTGTTTGTTTTCCAAGGTAGGGTTTCACTCTAGCTCAGGCTGACCTGGAATTCACTATGTAGTCTCAGGGTGGCCTTGAACTCAAAGTGATCCTCCTACCTCTCTGCCTCCTGAGTGCTGGGATTAAAGGCGTGTGCCACCACATCAGGCTAAATAAGTAAAATTTTAAGTTAAATAAATAATAAAAGAACAAGGCTGGAGAGATGGCTTAGTGGTTAAGGTGCTTGCCTGCAAAGCCTAAGGACCCATGTTCGACTCTGTAGGTCCCACGTAAGCCAGATGCATAAAGGTGAGGTAAGCACAAGGTCGCACATGCCCACTAGGCAGCATAGCACTTGGAGTTGGATTGCAGTGGCTGAGGCCCTGGCATGCTAGCTCTCTTTCTTTCTAAAAAATAAATAAATAGGGCTGGTGAGATGGCTTAGCGGTTAAGGTGCCTTCTGGAGTTCCTTTGCAATGGCTAGATGCCCTGGCATGCCAACTCTTTTTTACCTGCCTGCCAAGCCTAAGAATACCCGTTTGATTCTCCAGGTCCCACATTTAGCCAGACATAAAGTGACACAATGCCATGCTTGCCCACAAGGGGGTGCACGTGTCTGGAATTTGTTCACAGTGGCTGAAAGGCCACTGACACGCCCATTCTCTCTCTCTCTCTCTGCCTCTTCCTCTTCCTCTCTCTCTGTTTCTCTCCGTCCCTCTCTCTCAAAATAAATAAATAAATAAATAAATAAATAAATAAATAAATAAATAAATAAATGAACAGGGCTGGTCGTCATGGCACACGCCTAATCCCAGCACTTGGGAGACCTAGGTAAGAGCATAACTGTAGGTTCAAGGCCACCCTGAGACTACATAGTGAATTCCAGGTCAGCCTGGGCTAGAGGGAAACCCTACTTCAAAAAAAAAAAAAAAAAAAAAAAAAAAAAAAACCCTCCTGGGCTGAAGAGATGGTTTAGGGGTTAAGGCATCTGCCTGTAAAGCCAAAGGACCCAGGTTCAATTCTACAGTACTCATATAAAGCCAGATGCACAAGGAGATGCATCCATCTAGAGTTCCTTTGCAATGGCTAGATGCCCTGGCATGCAACTCTCTCTATCTGCCTCTTTCTCTCCTCTCTCTCTCTCTCTCTCTCTCTCTCTCAAATAAATAAATAAATGCTCCTCAAATTTTGAATCTCTCTCTTCTCTTTCTCTGCTTGCAAAAATTAAAAAAAAAAAAAAAAAAAAAACACAGGGGCAGAGGGTAGGGCCTTAACTAATTTCACCCACAATCTTTCTGGAGGAGAAAATGCTGGTTCCTGGGCTTTACTCTGATTTCCCAATCAGAGCTAGAGAAGAAATCCCCACACTTACTCTCAGGCTCAGAGCAAGCCTCCTCCCACATCTTGCACAATGATCCAGGGGCAAGAACTGAAACCCTGGCCTTTTGAAACTCAAGGACTTTGATCTCTGGCACTGAATAACCTGAATAGATAATACCAAATCTACCTTTGGTAACCTCATAAATTTTTTCCTCTGCACATTATTATGGACATTATTCTCAGTCTTTTTTTCTTTATGGTTCTTATCATATAGATGCAAAATATTTTGCCTTTTGCTGACCTTGAACTCACTCTGTAATCTCAGGTTGGCCTTGAACTCACAGTGATCCTCCTACCTCAGCATCCCAAGTGTTGAGATTAGTGTGTGTCATGCCAGGCTATTCCCTTAAAAAAAATTATTTACACATGTGTGCGTGCATTAGAGTCTTTCGGAGTGAGAAGCTGGGCAATTGAACCCTAGCAGGCAGACTTTGCAAACAAGCACCTTTAATCACTGAGCCATCTCCCTAGCCCCCAACATCATTCTTTTATTGCTTTTTTTTAAATGTTTTTAAATTTTTTAAATTTTTCATTATTTATTTATTTTATTTATTTATTATTTGAGAAAGAGAGAGAGAATGGGCGCTCCAGGGCCTCCAGCCACTGCAAACGAACTCCAGATGCATGCACCCCCTCATGCATCTGGCTTATGTAGGTCCTGGGGAGTCAAACCTCTGTCCCTTGACTTTGCAGGCAACCATCTTAACCACTAAGCCATCTCTCCAGTACAGAAATCCTCTATTTTATTTATTTATTTATTTATTTATTTTTTGAGGTAGGGTTTTGCTGTAGCTTAGGCTGACCTAGAATTCATTATGTAGTCTCAGGGTGGCCTCACACTCAGGGCAGTCCTCCTAACTCTGCCTCCCAAGTGCTGGGATTAAAAGGGTGCACCACACCTAGTGAGGAATACTTTTTTTTTTTTTTTGCAGGGTGGGGTGGTGTTTGGAGTCTTATTTATGTATGTATGTATGTATGTATTTATTTATTTTAGTTTTTTTTTTTTTTTTTTTTTTGGTTTTTCGCTGTAAGGTTTCACTCTGGTCCAGGCTGACCTGGAATTAACTATGTAGTCTCAGGGTGGCCTCGAACTCATGGCAATCCTCCTACCTCTGCCTCCCAAGTGCTGGGATTAAAGGCGTGCGCCACCACGCCTGGCTATTTTAGTTTGTTTTTTTTTTTAGTTTTTCAAGATAGGATCTCACTCTAGCCCAGGCTGACCTGGAATTCACTATGTACTCTTAGGGTGGCCTCAAACTCATGGCGATTCTCCTACCTCTGCCTCCCAAGTGTTGGGATTAAAGGTGTGCGCCACCATGCCCGGCTCTATTTTTTAAATGTTTTATAATTTTTTTTTTCATTTTTCGAGGTAGGATCTCACTCTATCCCAGGCTGACCTGGAATTCACCATATAATCTTAGGGTGGCCTCAAACTCATGGCAATCCTCCTACCTCTGCCTCCCAAGTGCTGGGATTAAAGGCATGCACCACCACCCCTGGAATATAATTTTTTTTTTTTTTAGAGACACAGAGAGAGAGAGAGAGAAAATTGGTGCACCAGGGCCTCAGCCATTGCAATTGAATTCCAGATGCCTGTGCCATCTAGTGGGCATGTGTGTCTTTGTGTGACTGGTTTACATGGGATCTGGAGAGTTGAACATGGGTCCTTAGGGTTTGCAGGCAAGCACCTTAACCACTAAGCAATCTCTCCAGCCCCTATTATTATTATTGTTGTTGTAATGAGTACTTCTTATTACAGTTTTTTTAAAAACTGTATCACTTTCACCTTTATTTATTTTTTATCTATTATTATTATTTTTTTTGGTTTTTTTTGAGGTAGGGTCTCACTCTGGCCCAGGCTGACCTGGAATTAACTATGTAATCTCAGGGTGGCCTTGAACTCACGGCGATCCTCCTACCTCTGCCTCCCGAGTGCTGGGATTAAAGGCGTGCACCACCACTCCCGGCTCACCTTTATTTTTTAACATAAAAAGAATTAGATTTCATTTGATATTTTCGTATATATATGGTTTTGGTTTTGCAAGGTAGGGTCTCACTCTGGTCCAGACTGACCTGGAATTAACTATGTAGTCTCAGGGTGGCCTCAAACTCTTGGCGATTCTCCTACCTCTGCTTCCCAATTGCTGGGATTAAAGGCGTGCGCCACCACACCCGGCTCATATATTTTTTGTTTCCTTTCCCTTCTTTCTTCCTTCTCCTTCCCCACTACACCTTTCTTCTAGATTACTTTCTTGAGGTAAATTTCCATAGTTTGATATCTTCAAAGAAGTATAGTCAGAGGGAGTATTAATGTGTTGTCACTAATTATTGTATGTTTGGAGGGCATGGCCTTGAACTCACAGCAGTCCTCCTACCTTGACCTCCCAAGCGCTGGTATTAAAGGACTAAGCCACAATACCCAGCCCATTATCATGTGTGTGTGTGTATTTTCCAGGAAGGGTCTCACTCTAGGTACAGGCTGACCTGGAACTCACTCTGTATCCCTAGGCTGGTCTTGAACTAACAGCAATCTTCCTAGCTCAGCCTCCTGAATGCTTATCTTTATTTGTATGTGTGTGTATTCCAACTTGCCACAATTCTATTTTGCTTCTAATAACTTCCAGTTATTAGAGTATGAGGTAATAACTGATTCTCTCCCTTCTAAATTAGTTATTTAAACATATTTATAACCAGGCATGCCTTTAATCCCAGGAGGATCACTGTGAGTTCAAGTCCACCCTGAGACTACATAGTGAATTCCAGGTCAGCCTGGGCTAGAGTGAACCCTACCTCGAAAAACAAAAACAAAACAAAACAAAACAAAACAAAACAAAAAGCCAGGTGCAATGTGTATATCAAGCTAAACTGGGGAGATGTGGACACCAAGTAATACACAACAGGGTAAGCTTTGCACAAGGTAAGCCTGAGGACATCGAAGGCTGTGCACCTTGGATGGAGTACCTTGAAGGCAGGAGCTCACAGCTTCTCCAAAGATTTCCTGATGAAATGATCAGGAACCAAACAACTTGTAAATGTGATCTTGTAGTGCCCAATTCATGGCACCCCCAGAGACCACCAAAGAGTCCAGACACGTATGCAAAAGCAAAGAGCTCTATTTCAGGCTTAAGCTCGGTCTCTTGACTTCACCAATGCAGTGGATTCATGCAAGAGCCTTGAGTTGCATTTGGGATAAGCTTTTATTGGATTTAAACAAAGAGAAGGAAAATTTTTAATATGATTGGTTGACATTTACCATGAATTTACTTGTTACAAGTTGATTGGTTATACAGCAGCTGAGGAACATTAAGCGAACTTATCTATACATACAAAGCCACAGGAATGTATAACATCTGCTTAGTTTTGTCTAATTGGCTAGTTATTTTGGGTTAGTATGATCTTTCCAGTAACTGTTTGTTCTGACTTATATTCTGGGAACCTGACCTGAATTTAACCTGAGGCCTGCAAAGCAGCTGAAGCCTATCATGGCGTTACTTTGGTTCTTGGGCCTTTCATTACCCCCTCTCTATGTACTTAAGGGGCTAAATCCTGGGTCCTAAGGGACCTAGTGGAACATATTGACTTTTTATTTTTTATTTATTTTTGGAGAGACAGACAGAGAGAGATAGACAGAGAGGGAGAGGGAGACAGAGATGGGCACGCCAGCAGTCTCTCAGCTGCTGTGAATGAAATCCAGATGCGTGTGCCCCCTTGTGGGCAAGTGCAGCATTGCGCCCTTGCCTCACTTTGCATCTGGCTAAACATGGGACCTGGAGATTGGAACCGCTGGACATTGGAACCAGCGTTCTTAGGCTTAGCAGGCAGGCTATCTCTCCAGCCCCATAATGACTTTTTTTTTTTTTTTTTTTTTTTTTTTTTGGTTTTTCGAGATAGGGTTTCACTCTGGTCCAGGCTGACCTGGAATTAACTATGTAGTCTCAGGGTGGCCTCGAACTCTCAGTGATCCTCCCACCTCTGCCTCCCGAGTGCTGGGATTAAAGGCGTGCGCCACCACGCCCGGCCATAATGACTTTTTAAAACCATTAATTGTATACTTTTCATGTAAGGTTTAAAAGGACATGTGGGTTAAGGTTAGGGAGAAGTGATAAGAACCAGACAAGCAACTTGTGGTCCATGAGGACATACAAAAGTCAGTCAACTGGTGATTTGTCATATGTCAGTAATTACAAATATCTTTCAGTTTGGCCCTAGCTCCCATAGTTTTCTTCTTTTGTTGTTTTGTTTTTTCCGAGGTGCTGGGATTAAAGGCATGCACCACCACACTCAGCTAGCTCCCATAGTTTTCTACTGGTGAATCCCAAGTACAAGCTGTGAGCACAATCAGTGTGGGAGTTTTCTCTCCAGGAACTCCCCCTGACCCTCCTACAAATCACATTTTGTGTGTTGTGTGTTGCTGCAGTCAGGTTCTCATTGCTGGCCAAAAACACCTGACCAAGAGCAGCTTGTGGGGAAAAAGGGTTTATTTTGGCTTACAGACTCAAGGGGAAGTTCCATGATGGCAGGGGGAAACAATGGCATCAGCTGGGGACCTGTCATTTAGAACACCTAAGTTCATGGAGGACACCTGAATCAAACCACCACATATGTTCATTTCACGTTTATCCAAATATCACTGGATGGGGCTGGAGAGATGGCTTAGCGGTTAAGGTGTTTGCCTACAAACCCAAAGGATCCCGGTTCAATTCTCCAGGACCCATGTAAGCCAGCTGTATAAGGGGGTGCATGCGTCTGGAATTCGTTTGCAGTGGCTAGATGCCCTGACGCACCCATTCATTCTTTCTCTCTCTTACTCTCTGCTTCTTTCTCTGTAATAAATAAATAAATAAACAAATATCACTGGATGGTGTAAACAGTGAAACGCAGCAATTAAGGAAGACTCCTATGTGAACTGAATAAATAAATCTCCTCTTCCTCCTCCTCTTTCTTGTGTTTGACAGGGTCTTCAGGGTCTAGCTGTATAGCCCAGACTGGACTTGCCTTTACAATCCTCAAGACGATTTCCTGACTAACTAAATCACTTCTACCCACTTTTAACAGAGCAGTGTCTGTGGGTGACATATGCAATTGAAGGATCTAAAATTAGGAAGTGAAGTTATGACAAGGGAAGTCAGTACTGCCACATGACTTAGGCTGTCTGCTTCCTTTTGTGGTTTTTCCCTTGACTTGCCAGCTCTGCCCAACCATCCCCTCTCCTTCCCTTGCACCTTCCAGCCCCAGCCCAGTGGTTTCATTTGACTACAGTCTCCTTTCCAATACCTCACTGCAACATTATTTTTCTTCCTTTTTTTTTCAATTTACTTACTTATCATTATTTTTATTTTTATTTTTATTTTTATTTTTTTTTTGGTTTTGCAAGGTAGGGTCTCACTCTGGTCCAGGCTGACCTGGAATTAACTGTGTAGTCTCAGGGTGGCCTCGAACTCTCAGCGATTCTCCTACCTCTGCCTCCCGAGTGCTGGGATTAAAGGCGTGCACCACCACGCCCGGCACTTATCATTATTTATTTATTTATTTATTCACAAACAGAGATAGAAAAAAAGGGGAATTGTGATTTAGTGGTACCTAGACCTTTACAGAAGCTCCAATTGAATGAGTTGCACGACCATTATGAGAACAGAACTCATAGTGTGGGCATGTCAGGGACTCCTGCCACTGCAAACCAATGCCAGACACATGTGCCATTCTGTGCGTCTGGCTTTAAGTGGGTGCTGGGAAATCAAACCACAGCTGTCAGGCATTGCAAGCACATGACTTGAACTGATGACCCATCTCTCCAATCCCTATTTTTGTAGGGTCCCTATTATGATAAGTATCACACTCTTTCCAGGAAGGGTCTCACTCTAGGTACAGGCTGACCTGGAACTCACTCTGTATCCCTAGGCTGGTCTTGAACTAACAGCAATCTTCCTAGCTCAGCCTCCTGAATGCTTATCTTTATTTGTATGTGTGTGTATTCCAACTTGCCACAATTCTATTTTGCTTCTAATAACTTCCAGTTATTAGAGTATGAGGTAATAACTGATTCTCTCCCTTCTAAATTAGTTATTTAAACATATTTATAACCAGGCATGCCTTTAATCCCAGGAGGATCACTGTGAGTTCAAGTCCACCCTGAGACTACATAGTGAATTCCAGGTCAGCCTGGGCTAGAGTGAACCCTACCTCGAAAAACAAAAACAAAACAAAACAAAACAAAACAAAACAAAAAGCCAGGTGCAATGTGTATATCAAGCTAAACTGGGGAGATGTGGACACCAAGTAATACACAACAGGGTAAGCTTTGCACAAGGTAAGCCTGAGGACATCGAAGGCTGTGCACCTTGGATGGAGTACCTTGAAGGCAGGAGCTCACAGCTTCTCCAAAGATTTCCTGATGAAATGATCAGGAACCAAACAACTTGTAAATGTGATCTTGTAGTGCCCAATTCATGGCACCCCCCCCCCCAGAGACCACCAAAGAGTCCAGACACGTATGCAAAAGCAAAGAGCTCTATTTCAGGCTTAAGCTCGGTCTCTTGACTTCACCAATGCAGTGGATTCATGCAAGAGCCTTGAGTTGCATTTGGGATAAGCTTTTATTGGATTTAAACAAAGAGAAGGAAAATTTTTAATATGATTGGTTGACATTTACCATGAATTTACTTGTTACAAGTTGATTGGTTATACAGCAGCTGAGGAACATTAAGCGAACTTATCTATACATACAAAGCCACAGGAATGTATAACATCTGCTTAGTTTTGTCTAATTGGCTAGTTATTTTGGGTTAGTATGATCTTTCCAGTAACTGTTTGTTCTGACTTATATTCTGGGAACCTGACCTGAATTTAACCTGAGGCCTGCAAAGCAGCTGAAGCCTATCATGGCGTTACTTTGGTTCTTGGGCCTTTCATTACCCCCTCTCTATGTACTTAAGGGGAGCCAATCCTGGGTCCTAAGGGACCTAGTGGAACATATTGACTTTTTATTTTTTATTTATTTTTGGAGAGACAGACAGAGAGAGATAGACAGAGAGGGAGAGGGAGACAGAGATGGGCACGCCAGCAGTCTCTCAGCTGCTGTGAATGAAATCCAGATGCGTGTGCCCCCTTGTGGGCAAGTGCAGCATTGCGCCCTTGCCTCACTTTGCATCTGGCTAAACATGGGACCTGGAGATTGGAACCGCTGGACATTGGAACCAGCGTTCTTAGGCTTAGCAGGCAGGCTATCTCTCCAGCCCCATAATGACTTTTTTTTTTTTTTTTTTTTTTTTTTTGGTTTTTCGAGATAGGGTTTCACTCTGGTCCAGGCTGACCTGGAATTAACTATGTAGTCTCAGGGTGGCCTCGAACTCTCAGTGATCCTCCCACCTCTGCCTCCCGAGTGCTGGGATTAAAGGCGTGCGCCACCACGCCCGGCCATAATGACTTTTTAAAACCATTAATTGTATACTTTTCATGTAAGGTTTAAAAGGACATGTGGGTTAAGGTTAGGGAGAAGTGATAAGAACCAGACAAGCAACTTGTGGTCCATGAGGACATACAAAAGTCAGTCAACTGGTGATTTGTCATATGTCAGTAATTACAAATATCTTTCAGTTTGGCCCTAGCTCCCATAGTTTTCTTCTTTTGTTGTTTTGTTTTTTCCGAGGTGCTGGGATTAAAGGCATGCACCACCACACTCAGCTAGCTCCCATAGTTTTCTACTGGTGAATCCCAAGTACAAGCTGTGAGCACAATCAGTGTGGGAGTTTTCTCTCCAGGAACTCCCCCTGACCCTCCTACAAATCACATTTTGTGTGTTGTGTGTTGCTGCAGTCAGGTTCTCATTGCTGGCCAAAAACACCTGACCAAGAGCAGCTTGTGGGGAAAAAAGGGTTTATTTTGGCTTACAGACTCAAGGGGAAGTTCCATGATGGCAGGGGGAAACAATGGCATCAGCTGGGGACCTGTCATTTAGAACACCTAAGTTCATGGAGGACACCTGAATCAAACCACCACATATGTTCATTTCACGTTTATCCAAATATCACTGGATGGGGGCTGGAGAGATGGCTTAGCGGTTAAGGTGTTTGCCTACAAACCCAAAGGATCCCGGTTCAATTCTCCAGGACCCATGTAAGCCAGCTGTATAAGGGGGTGCATGCGTCTGGAATTCGTTTGCAGTGGCTAGATGCCCTGACGCACCCATTCATTCTTTCTCTCTCTTACTCTCTGCTTCTTTCTCTGTAATAAATAAATAAATAAACAAATATCACTGGATGGTGTAAACAGTGAAACGCAGCAATTAAGGAAGACTCCTATGTGAACTGAATAAATAAATCTCCTCTTCCTCCTCCTCTTTCTTGTGTTTGACAGGGTCTTCAGGGTCTAGCTGTATAGCCCAGACTGGACTTGCCTTTACAATCCTCAAGACGATTTCCTGACTAACTAAATCACTTCTACCCACTTTTAACAGAGCAGTGTCTGTGGGTGACATATGCAATTGAAGGATCTAAAATTAGGAAGTGAAGTTATGACAAGGGAAGTCAGTACTGCCACATGACTTAGGCTGTCTGCTTCCTTTTGTGGTTTTTCCCTTGACTTGCCAGCTCTGCCCAACCATCCCCTCTCCTTCCCTTGCACCTTCCAGCCCCAGCCCAGTGGTTTCATTTGACTACAGTCTCCTTTCCAATACCTCACTGCAACATTATTTTTCTTCCTTTTTTTCAATTTACTTACTTATCATTATTTTTATTTTTATTTTTATTTTTATTTTTTTGGTTTTGCAAGGTAGGGTCTCACTCTGGTCCAGGCTGACCTGGAATTAACTGTGTAGTCTCAGGGTGGCCTCGAACTCTCAGCGATTCTCCTACCTCTGCCTCCCGAGTGCTGGGATTAAAGGCGTGCACCACCACGCCCGGCACTTATCATTATTTATTTATTTATTTATTCACAAACAGAGAGATAGAAAAAAAGGGGAATTGTGATTTAGTGGTACCTAGACCTTTACAGAAGCTCCAATTGAATGAGTTGCACGACCATTATGAGAACAGAACTCATAGTGTGGGCATGTCAGGGACTCCTGCCACTGCAAACCAATGCCAGACACATGTGCCATTCTGTGCGTCTGGCTTTAAGTGGGTGCTGGGAAATCAAACCACAGCTGTCAGGCATTGCAAGCACATGACTTGAACTGATGACCCATCTCTCCAATCCCTATTTTTGTAGGGTCCCTATTATGATAAGTATCACACTCTAGGTAGGGTGTTGCTTTAGCCCGGGCTGACTTGGAATTCACTGTGTAGTCTCAGAGTGGCCTCGAACTCACTGCAGTCCTCCTACCTCTGCCTCCCGAGTGCTGGGATTAAAGGTGTGTGCCACCACACCCCACTAGTAAGTTTTTTTTTTTTTTTCTATTTTTTTTTTTCAAGGTAGGATCTCACCCTGGCCCAGGCTGACCTGGAACTCACTATGTAGTCTCAGACTGGCCTTGAACTCATGGTGATCCTTCTACCTCTGCCTCCCAAATGCTGAGATTAAAGGCGTGTAACTTTAATTTAGGAATTTGGGTGCACCTAGACATGGCCAGGAGCAACAGAACTAAAGTATGCTGCACTGAATGACCAGTTTGGCATATGAAAAGTGAGAAGGGAAGCAAAGAACATCCTAGACCACTTTGCAAATGTTTCAACAGGAGACTCAGAAAAAGCGACACAGGAAATGACCTCACTTCATTGATTATAGAACAAAGAGAACTTGGAATGTTGAGAGTTACCTGAACTCAGCAGTTAGGACTTCTCAGCAGTACCAGTGTGAGGATGATGCTGTGCTGCTTTCAGGCAGATAACAGGAACAAGAATACAGAAAGGCCAAGTCGCCTGGCCCAGGCTTGGCGGTGCTTGCTGCGCCCTAGAAGGTGGCGGTGCAGACAGCAACAGGTAAGCACTCTCCTTCCAAGGCTCTGCCAGCTTCTCTTTTTTGAACGTTTTGAGCCCTTCTGTCAGAAGAAACGCAAGGTAACCATGAGACTCGAGCAGTGTACTACCATTTCCCTGCCCCAGACTTCCTCTCTTGTCCTTTCCCTGATCATAAGCACGGGTGCCCATGGCAGGAAGGCCACACGAGGGCGTGAGTGTGCAGCCATAGGTGAAGCCAGGTCCCAAGGTAGAAATCATCTGCTATTGAAAATCTCCAATGATGCACACTGAAGACCAGCCCAGCCTGACTCCCTTACTGTGTCTGGTGTGTGTGTGTGTGTGTGTGTGTGTGTGTGTGTGTGTGTGTGTCAGAGAAAGAGAAAGAGAGAGAGAGAGATTATAATGAAGAGAATGATTTTTTTTTTTTTTTTTGGTTTTGCAAGGTAGGGTCTCACTCTGGTCCAGGCTGACCTGGAATTAACTATGTAGTCTCAGGGTGGCCTCGAACTCTCAGCGATCCTCCTACCTCTGCCTCCCGAGTGCTGGGATTAAAGGCGTGCGCCACCACGCCCGGCCCCGAAGAGAATGATTTATATAGATGCAGCAGAGTGCTTGGAAGTCAGGAGACTGTTGGTACCATCTATCTTACTGATCATTACCTCCACATTTGTCTCTAGGGCCATGTGGAAGAGGCCAGTGCACCATCACAAATGGCAGAAGACAGTCAACTGGCCAGTGCAGATGAAACCATGGGCCAGATATCATCCATGCATCCCCACCCAGGTCTCCACCAACTCTTGTCCTGGATGTGCGTAGTGTGAGTGTCCAAAGAACCTCAAAGTGAGCATGAGACACACACCCAAAAAGAAAACCTTCAGTTAGCACAAGGGTGTTGTTTGTTTGTTTTTTGTATGTTTGTGTGAGAGAGATGTACTTTCTTTTCCCAAACAAGCCAGATAACCAGCAGTGTTCTCCGAGGTCTCCAATAATTCTTTTCCTGGAAGTATGAGGGATACCGTGGAATCAGCATGAGACAAGGAGAGGTTTGCTCGCCACCATTTTCCTGTGTGTGAGACTTCCTTCCTTTCTTTCTTTTTATTTATTTATTTGTTTGTTTGTTTGTTTTGGTTTTTCGAGGTAGGGTCTCACTCTAGTCCAGGCCAACCTGGAATTCACTATGTAGTCTCAGGGTGGCCTCAAACTCACGGCGATCCTCCTACCTCTGCCTCCTGAGCGCTGGGATTAAAGTCATGTGCCACCATGCCCGGCCGAGACTTCCTTTCTTGTTTCTGCCCTGCATAGAGGGTGTTTGTGCTTAAGTGTGAAGAATGAAGAGGATTGCCTGGGTAATTCTAGTGCAGGGCTTGCAATTCAGTAGACAGTTTGATACCATTTCCCCTACTGAACTTGACACCTGGATTAGTCTCTAGGGCCATGGGGAATTCAGCAAGGCTCTAGCTGGAAGAAGTATTTAAGAATACTTAAGAGTATTTAAAAAGTGCTCTTAGAGGTGGTGCCTCAAACCAGGTAAGCAACCATCCCCTCCCATGTTTCTAAGAGTGCTTGTTGTGAATGGATGTTCATGTGAATGTCTATCACACCCCAGAGTAAGCAGGAGTCAAGCATCAGTTTCCCTCGTTACCATTTCTGGAGACTTCCATTCTTTTCCCTCCTCACCTAGCAATGTTGTTTGTGCTTCAGTGTGAATATTAAAAAGGACTATCTATGGAGTTGAGGTAGAGTGCTGAGGAATAAGGGATGGTGCGCTACATTGCCCCTGAATAAACGTTCCATCCTTATTCCCCAGAAGAGCTATGTGGATGTGTCTAAAGTTCCTTGCTAGCTGGCTGCTCCAGTGAGTGCCTAGATAACACACCAGGCCATGTAACCAACATTCCCCTCCAAAGTCTCCACCTACTCTTCTCCTGGATGGGTGTGGACTTAAAGGTCCTGGGTGCATCAGATAGAGCAAGAGTCAAAGATCAGTGTATTTCGCCGGGCGTGGTGGCACACGGCTTTAATCCCAGCACTCGGGAGGCAGAGGTAGGAGGATTGCCATGAGTTCGAGGCCACCTGAGACTACATAGCTAATTCCAGGTCAGCCTGGACCAGAGTGAGACCCTACCTTGAAAAACCAAAAAAAAAAAAAAAAAAAATCAGTGTATTTCACCTCCATTTTTTTTGGCATCACAGTCTCTTGATACACCCCACAAGACTAAGTTTATTTTGCTTATTGAATGTGATTACTGAAGGGGATTATATATATAGATCTATCAGTGTGCAGGGGAGTCCAGACACAGTTTGGTACAATCTCCCTGACTGAAAGTCTCCTCTATCACCACCTTAGAGCAACTTTATGGTGGCCAACACCCAATGGCAGCAGCTAGGCAAGTGTCAGATCATTCTACAGGCAATATTTTGTTTAAAATATATTTATATTTATTTATTTGTTTGAGAAAGAGGCAGACACAGACAGAGAATGAGTATGGGAATGCCAGGGCGTACATCCAGTGCAAATGAACTCTAGATGCATGTGCCACCTTGTGCATCTGCTTGTATGGCGATCTAACCTGGGTCCACTGCATTTTCAGTCAAGTGATGTAAACAATAGGCCATCTCACCAGCCCACTCTTTTTTTTTTTTAATTTATTCATTTATTTGAGAGAGACAGACAAAGAGAGCAAGAGGGAGGGGGAGAGAGAGAGAGAGAAGAGAGAGAGAGAGACAAAGGGCACATCAGGGCCTCCAACCACTGCAAACGAACTCCAGATGCACGCACCACCTTGTGCATCTGGCTTACATGTGTACTGGGGAATTGAGCCTCGAACTGGGGTCCCTTGGCTTCACAGGCAAGTGCTTAACCACTAAGCCATCTCTCCAACCCATGCAATCTTGATGTTGAAATCATGTCAGGACAGATAAATCACCTCACTACATAAATGAGTGCATTATTGTGTGAGAGTGTAATGATTGAATAGATCATATGTATAGTTGTGGAAGTGAGCATGGGAGCCAAGACAGAGTTTGCTACAATCTCACAGGACTAGTATTTTTCTTCTAACCAAGAGCTACCTACAGGTTGACAGCACTCAAATCCAGCGGGTGGATAAGGACCACCCTCACTCTACATACCCCCAGGATACAGGGGTCATCCTGACCCAGGAAAGTTTCATCTCCTATAGGATCACCACCACCTACTGGCTTGAGGTTTTAATAGGGCAGGTAACATATCACTTCCTACAGTATCTCCACCATATAAGGTTTGGATGTGTGCTTGTGTGTACATACTGGATTTCTCTTGTATCACAAACATCAAAGAGTGATTTTCTTCCCCACCATATTTTCTCTGTGTGTGTGTGTGCGCACAACTTTCTTGTCCTCACATATGGTGGCGCATGGTTGTGTGCTCCTTTATTCCAAGATTATATACACAGGGCAGTCAGTGTGTCTGTGAGACTAGAAGGAGTTTCATACACACTATGTGCCTGAACTTGACCTCCTTGTTCCACCTAGAGCCAGCAGTACATTTTGGAGTCAGCTTGCTGGCTAGTGGGCTTGTACACACAATCTTTCTTCCATGTGGGTGTGGAAAATACCACTGAAGAGGTGAGCAACCATGCCCCCAATATCTTCTGCTATTCTTCTTGTGGATGGATGGGGTGTGTGTTTGAGTGACCTAATTCACAAGACATCTCAGGAGCGAAAGACCCCAGGCTCTTATCACCACTATGTGTGTGGGATATTTTCTTGCCTCTTACCAAATAATTGATTGTGTGTTTGAGTGTGGAGTGAGATTATTGAATAGGAGCATGTGTGTAGCTTGCATAGTGAGCATGGGAGATAGCAGTTTGCTTCAATGTTCCTGAACTTGCCTTCTTGCTTTCAACCCAGTCCCACCTAACAGTGGAAAACACTGGCTCCTGCCAGATGGCAAAGTACCACTGGGATTCTACCTACACCTGCGGATCCGGTGGCATTTGGGGCGAGGTAACATAACATTTCCTAAAGTAACTCCACCATAACAGGTTGGGATGTGTGTGTGTGTAATACTGGGTTTCACTTGTATCACATACATCAAGGAACAGTTTCCATTCCCCTCACGTCTTTTCTGTGTCTCTGTGTGTGTGCACCATATTTTTGTCCTCATATATGATGGTACACTGTTCTGTTTCCCCTAATTCCTACAACTATATACACAATGTGGTCGGTGTGTCTGTGAACCTAAAGGGAGTTTCATACACACTCTGTGCCTCATCTTGACCTTTCTGTTCCACCTAGAGCCCACATGATATTTCTGGGTCTACTAGAGGGCTTGTGGGCTGTTGCAGTCAATCTTTCCTCCATGCGGGTGTGGAAGATACCACCCAAGAGTTGAGCAACTATACCCACAATCTCTTTTGCTGTTCTTCTTATGAATGTGTGTGCGTTTGTGTGACTCCCTTCATGAGATCTCAAGAGAGGAAGACCCCAGCTTGTCATTACCACTATGTGTTTGGGATATTTTCTTTTCTCTCACCATATAAATGATTGGGGTTTTTTTTCGAGTGAGATTATCAAATAGGAGTATGTGTACAGTTTACATAGTGAGCATGGGAGACAGCATTGACAAGAGTCAATGTCCCTAAACTTCCCTTCTCGCCTTCAACGTAGACCCACATAACAGTGGAATGCACCAGCTCCTGCCTGATGGCAAAGTGCCACCAGGAATTTACCTGCACCTGTGAATCTGGAGGTCTTTGGGGCCAGGTAACATAACATTTCCTAAAGTAACTCCACCATATCCAGTTGGGATGTGTGTGTGTGTGTGTGTGTGTGTGTGTGTATGCTGGGTTTCTGGTTTTTGTTTGTTTGTTTGTTTTTGGTTTTTGGAGGTAGGGTCTCACTCTAGCTCAGGCTGACCTGGAACTCACTATGCAGTCTCAGGGTTGCCTCGAACTCATGGCAATCCTCCTACCTCTGCCTCCTGAGTGCTGGGATTAAAGGCATGCACCACCATGCTCGGCTGGGTTTCTGTTTTATTGCATACATCAAATCTCAGTTTCCCTCCTCACCACTTTTTCCCTTATTTAAAAAAATTTTTTATTTATTTGAGAGAGGGAAAGAGGCAGAGTGGGACAGAGAATGGGCTTGCCAGGGCTTCAAGCCACTGCAAATGAACTGCATATGCACGTGCCACCTTGTGCATCTGGCTTAGGTGGGTTCTGGGGAATTGAACTGAGGTCCTTTGGCTTTGCAGGCAAGCGACTTAATCACTAAGCCATCTCTCCAGCCTTTACAATTCTTTTTGGTGTGTGTGCACCATGTTCTTGTCCTCACACATGATGGTGCATGGTTTTGCACTCCCTTATTCCTATGATCATTTACTCAGTGCAGTCAGTGTGTCTGTAAAACAAGAGGGAGTTTCATACACATTCTGTGCCTGATCTTGACCTTCCTGTCCCACCTACAGCCCGCATGACATTTCTGGGTGTGCTTGCCGGCTGGCGGGCAGTTGCAGTCAATCTTTCCTCCATGTGGGTCTGAAGGATACCACCCAACATGTGTGCAACCGTGCCCCCAAGCTCTTCTTTTATTCTTCTTATGGATGTGTGTGGGTTTGAGTGACCTAATTCACAAAATATCTTAATCAGGAAAGAACCCAGTTTGTCATCACCACTATGTGTGTGGGATATTTTCTTGTTTCTCACCATATAAATGATTGTGTTTGGGGGTTTGAGTGTGATTATTGAATAGGAGCACAGATATAGCTTCGGCAGTGAGCACGGGAGACAGCAGTTTGCTTCAATGACCCTGAACTTCCCTTTTTGCTTTCAATGTAGACCCATCTATGGGTCGAAAGCACCAGATCCTGTCTGATTGCAGAGAACCACCAGGCATCTAACTACACATGTGGTTCCGGTGGTATTTCAGGCCAGGTAATATAACATTTTTAATATTTTTGAATATATTTTATTTATATATGTATTTGAGAGACAGAAAGAGGCGGCGGGGGGGGGGAATAGGCATGCCAGGGCCTCCAGCCTCTGCAAAAGAATTCTAGACACATGTGTCCCCTTGTGCATCTGTTTTACAGGGGTCCTGGTGAATCGAACTGGGATCCTTTGGCTTTGCATGCAAACACCTTAACCAGTAAGCCATCTCTCCAGCCCATAATATAACATTTTAAGAAGTAACTCCACCTTAACTGTCATCCCCAATTTCTTGCATGTGACACGCTCTTGTTTCTTACCACATAAATGAGTGCTTTATTTGGTTTAGTGTGAATATTTTGTATAATATATTCCTACATATACTACTTCAGTATATTTAATATTTCTGTTGTGTATATGTGTTTGTGTTTATGTGCCGTGTTCCTCAGTTAAAACATGAGTGAAATGGGGGGGGCTGGAGAGATGGCTTAGTGGTTAAGGCATTTGCCTGAGAAGCCAAAGGATCCCAGTCTGATTCCCCAGGACCCACATAAGCCAGATGCACAAGGGGGTGGTGCATGCGTCTGGAGTTCGTTTGCAGTGGCTGGAGGCCCTGGTGCGTCCATTCTCTCTCTGTCTGCCTCTCTTCTATCTCTCTCTTTCTCTCTCTCTGCTTGCAAATAAATTAAAATAAAATAAAAAACATGAGTGAAGGAATAATTCCTTTCCCTCATAGTTTTTTTAACTCTTAAAAAAATCATTTTAGAGCTGGGTGTGGTGGCACATGCCTTTAATCCTGGCACTCGAGAGACAGAGGTAGAAGGATCACCATGAGTTCAAGGCCACCCTGAAACTACATAGTGAATTCCAGGTCAGCCTGAGCTAGAGCAAGAACCTACCTCTAAAAGCCAATAATAATAATAATAATAATAATAATAATAATAAATAATAATAATAATAATTTTTTATTGATCCTTTACCAGACAAAATTTATTCAAATTACACCCATTTGAAGTGGTAAGATCACAGCTAGTACAGGTCACCCTGTAACAAATATATTTACAAAATCCATCATAAAAGCTTGTTTAGTTTTTATATTATATTATATTACATTATTTTATTTTTTTAGACTAGCATAGAACACAAAGCTAACCTAAGTAGTAGTTGGCCTACTCCCAATCTTGGGAGAAATACTAGTTTTTACAAAATCATGTACCCCAGCAAAAGAAATTCCCACACCCTGACAACTGCCACCTGACTTCCTTTGCAAGGCATTCTCCTTCAGTCCCTTCCTCTCAGACACACAAGTTGTCATGCACATGCTGAGTTCTTACTTCATTTTCCCTCAAAGCTAAAGCTTTAAATATTGCTATTCTATTTACAGATCAACAAATAGGCAAAAACATGAAAATGAGGAACCACAATGAAAGACAGAAACAAGATAACACTTAAAATTACAAAGCAGCTAGAAAATCTTCTGGCAGTGTTCCCAAGTTAATTGCTATCTCTGTACAAATTTGGAAAATAATGACTGTGAGTAGACTGGACACGAACTTAAATAAAACAACCACTAGACATGTCTACATACACACAGACATCTAGCACTGTTTGATATCTCACACATTGTCCTTTATACACTTTATTCGCTAAGGCTCATGCAGTCATAATTTGCACACTTGTAACTTTAGCCATTTCATGGGTAAGCTTTAATAGCAGCAACTCAATGGTACCAGGAAGCCTACATTTTTAGTACTTTAATGTAACGTAAATACTGTAGTACTCACCTACTGTGTGTGCCAGAACTATGTGACAATAAAATGACTAATGCAAGCAGAAACACAGTATGGACATCTCATTAATGTATACCAATTAAGCCCACTCACTGGAAGAGTCTTTAGCATGAAGGAACTTTTAAGACTTATTAGCACTCCCTCCACTTCTTAAACCAATAAATATGGTATCACATTACAAATAGGTTCAAGGCTGTGCATGGTGGTCCATGCCTTTAATCCAAGCACTTGGGAGGCAGAGGGAGGAGGATCGCCATGAGTTCGAGGCCATCCTGAGAGTACATAGTGAACTCCAAGTCAGCCTGGGCCTAGAGTGAGTCCCTCCCTTGAACCCCCCACCCCCCCAAAAAAATAGATTCAAGGAGAAAGTCAACAAAACACACGATAACCTAGCCATGTGTGTTCTGTCATTAGACTTGGGGGGGAAATACAGGTCTGTGCAGCTGGCAGAGAGAATTACACAAAGCCAGAAGCAGAGGGAGCTAACCAAATGAGCTAAATATGGGAAATGAGGGGAAGCTTGGCATAAATGGTTTTCCAATATAGGAAAAAACCCTACAGCGCTTTTCCAGAGGGCACTTGACATGAAGCTCCCCTTCTCCCCCCTACCCCAGTGCTTTATGTTGGATCACACAGATTTTTAAAATTTTTATTTTTATATTTATTAGAGAGAGAGAGAGAATGGGCACTCCAGAGCTTACAGCCACTGCAAATGAACTCCAGACAAATGTACCACCTTGTGCATCTGGCTTAGTGGGTCCTGGGGAATCGAACCAAGGTCCTTTTTGCAGATGGCTGGTAGTCCTTAGGTCACACATGTTTGGATGCTCTGATCAGTAAAGGCTCTCTTCCTCTGCTAAAGAAATATGAATTTGAAAAAAAAACTGCTTTAGCTGGGCGTGGTGGCGCACGCCTTTAATCCCAGCACTCGGGAGGCAGAGGTAGGAGGATCGCCAAGAGTTCGAGGCCACCCTGAGACTACATAGTTAATTCCAGGTCAGCCTGGACCAGAGTGAGACCCTACCTTGCAAAACAAAAAAAAAAAAAAAAAAAAAAAAAAAAAAAACTGCTTTAAAGTAAATGCTGTCATTGAAATGGTGATGGGCGCCACAGGAATGCTTAATGGTGGCTAGAAAAGAAGAAAATCTAAAACAACCCACAAAGAAATCCTAAGTCTGCTTTGGCTACAAATGAAGTGGAAAATCACAAATACGGTGGGAGACAGGGGAGTGGAAGGGTTTATGGAGACAGGAAAACCCACAATAGCTACAAGTGGCAGAACTCTACCAGTCTTTTGTACCTGCAGCAAGTTCTTGCAGACAAAAGGCTTTGGAGGTTTGCTTGACCTCCTAGTGGAACACAGTCCATAGCTTACACTGAATTATGACAGTAACTTAAATATCCCTAAGAAGAGCTGAAGAAATCCATTCCATGGTCTTGCATGACTTCAAACTTGCACTTGTGACAGTTTCATTCCACATTAGCAGACCCCAAAGACATGCATTCTGCAGAGAAGGCACGGCTTGAAATGCTAGGAAGGAAGATTACTGTTGTCCAGTGGGCCACGTGGCCAAACCCCATTCTACAGCCCATCTGTCAGGCCCAACAAGCCAATTCCTAGGGGAAGGAGGGAGGGAGGGAAGGACAAAGGGAAAGAGGAAGGAAGGGAAAAAAGGACAGACGAGAGACACCTGATTGCACATCTTCTCACTCACTGACTCATCCAAGAGATTTTCAAGCCTGGGGATCAGGCAGAGCTTTCCCAAGGGATCTCATAATTCTGCGCTTAAATTAAAAAAAAAACAAAAAAAAAAACCTGACAGTTCATTTAAATGTCAGCTTTGTTCTGATGAAGTTTGTAATTTATTTCATGACACTCTCGGAGGAAGAAGGTAGGGAGGGACAACACTGCATGACAGATGTTCTGTTTCATGATAAATAAAATATTGGTTTGTAAGAAGTTCATACCAAGCACGATCAATTACACATGAAGTCCTCCACCAGTGGCAGCTTTTCCACAACAGAAGCATCGCCGAGGTCGCTGATGCCTTCTTCCTCCCCAGGCTCAGCAGGTAGGTGGTCGTCCTGGAGCAGGGGAGCTAGGAAGTTCACAAAGCTCCTTCGAGGTTGGAAGGAATTTGGTCCTCCGTCAGCTGTGAAAGGTGGCCTGGGGAGGCCAAAGGAGAAAGGTTGGCCATAGAAACCAAGCCGTCACCATGGCCTGAGTCGTTGGGAGCCAAATCTTTGGAAGTGGGCTGAGGGGTGTTCCCACTGTTGTCTTGGTTATTGGTTTTCATGGGATGGCGTGTTTCAATCTCTTCTGGACACAAGTAAACCTCAGTGGTTCCTTGGGCACTTGCCAGGTGTACAGGTCGCTCTCAGTTCCACCAGGCACTTCAAGTCTCATTTCTGGAGGGGCTTTCACAACTCCAACACTTTGGTCTTTAAGGCACTAATTTTTCGAATATCTTGATATGCAACATGAGCTGACCTCTGACTCTCCGAATCCTCGGTTAACAGTGTGAGGTCAGGGTGCAGCTTTGGATCAGGACACCTGATTTCTTCTCTTCCTGCCTGAGCTCGGTCCCCTCTTCTAACAGGCCTTGGCCCTGGGCAGCGGACCTCCAAGCCCACACAGTCCGCAGCCCGTCCACTCACGTCCTGCTTAGACTTGAGCTCCCTGCACAGACCTCACCACTGCCCACCACGTCCCTACTGGCCCGGCTTTGCCCACGTGACACAACTTCGGCGTTTTTATTGGTCGGTGCTAGTGACGTCACCACGCGGTTCTCCTATTGGCTGGTCCGCGGGGAGCCCACCCTTTTCCGCCCGCGGTCGCTCCCGCAGTTCGCCGCTCCGGAGCCCTAGGGTAGTGTCCTGTCCAGGGCCGTGCTGAGCGGGCCAGGGGGACAGGAGTGGAAAGGCGGCCTCCGTTTCCCCTCGCGCACACGGAGAGCTCCGGTCCTGGGGTCCCCCCGTCGTCACCCCAGTGTGCACGAGCGGAGCCCGAAGCCGGAGCCAGGCGTGGGTGTGGGGCGCAGGGCTCTCTGCGGCGTCCCAGGCTCGCGGTCGGAGACCCGGGACGGTGGTGCTGGGGCGACGGGCTCGGAGCTGTGGTCGCGACCTGGTCCCTGTCGGAGGAGGAAGAGGAGCTGATCCGGGCTGCGGGGACCTCTGCGCGTTCGCTGACCACCCGATGCCCGGCAACCAACGGGTACTGGGCACCGAACACGTGCAAGACCGGGACCGAGGGCCTAGCCTCTTCACCATGCCTGGCCCATCGCCCCCCCCCACCTGTCCCCCAATCTTGCTGTCAGCTCCAGCACTCACCTGACCCCCTTGGTCCTGGGCTGGGCTGCCTGGCACGGCTTACAGACCCTGCTTCGGGGCCTAGTGCCAGCCCATGGTCAGGGCAAGTGCTCTTGAGCCGGTCTGCACCGTGTGCAACCATACCACCTTTCCCTGCACCCGCCCACGAGAACACAGAGGAAGGGTCTCTTCTACTTGACTAAGCCTGCAGTCCTTCAGGGACAGCTGCCCGTCCCTGACCCCTGGGCAGCGTGTTCCTGGATCAGGTTCTTTTCCTCAGTCTCCTACTCTACGGGTTCAGCCCCAACCCCCTCTGCCTGCTCTTGTTTCTTTGAATCCTGGGGTACCCTTAAGGCTAGGTTTTGCTTCCTGTTTTTCTTTGTTTTTTCCTCTTTTCTTTTCCTTTCCTTTTCTTTCTTTCTTCTTTCTCTCTCCCCCCCCCCTTTCTTTCTTTCTTGTTTGTTTTGTTTTTGATTTCGTGGTAGGGCCTCACTCTAGTTTAGGCTGACCTGGATCTCACTCTGTAGTCCCAGGCTGGCCTTGAACTCACATCAATCCTACTTCTACCTCCAAAGTGCTGGGATTAAAGGTGTGAGTCACCATGCCCTGCTCTTTCCGTTTTTTGTTTGTTTTGTTTTTCCCCATCCTGTTGGGGGACCTACCTAGGGTTAGACTCTGGGAAGGCTGTAACCTTTTTCCTTCCTCAGGCCCAAAATGTTGCCCCCTCCTAACCCAAGGATGTTCTCCTGATGCCCCGTGGACCAATGTGGTATCTCCCAAGGGTCCCAGGAACTCCCTAGGCCAAGGTGGCCTCCCCTCTGGGCTCTCCAGCCTGAGATGAAGCTCAGTGTAGCCTGAGCCAGGCACTTAGGGCTCTGTAAGATAAACCTCCACAAATAAAATCCTACCATGGAGTCACTGTATTGTCTAGGAGGGAGCACTGCAGATGGCTTAGTGCTTACAGGGCTCTTGCTTGTAAAGCCTGATGGCCCAGATTCCCCAGTTGGATGCAAAAAGTGGCATAAACCAGGCGTGGTGGCACACACCTTTAAACCCAGCACTCGGAAGGCAGAGAGGTAGGAGGATTGCTGTGAGTTCGAGGCCACCCTGAGACTGCATAGTTAATTCCAGGTCAGCCTGAGCCAGAGTGAGACCCTACCTTGAAAAAAAAGGTGGCATAAGCTTCTGGTGTTTATTTACAGTGTCAGGAGGCCCTGGTGATCTCTCCCCAACACAAGCACATATGTGCAAATAAAATGTTTAATTAAAAATAAAAAGGACGGCTGGAGAAATGGCTTAGCAGTGAAGGTGCTTGCCTGCGAAGCCCAAAGACCCAGGTTCAAATTCCCCAGTACCCACGTAAGCCAGATACACATGTTGGTGCGTATGTCTGAAGTTTATTTGCAGTGGCTGGAGGCCCTGGCATGCACATTTTCTCTATCTCTACCTTCCTCTTTCTCCAATAAATAAAAATTAAAAGATACTTATTGGGCCGGGCTTGGTGGCGCACGCCTTTAATCCCAGCACTCGGGAGGCAGAGGTAGGAGGATCGCCGAGAGTTCGAGGCCACCCTGAGACTACATAGTTAATTCCAGGTCAGCCTGGACTAGAGTGAAACCCTACCTCGAAAAAAAAAAAAAAAAAAAAAAAAAAAAAAAAAAAGATAAAGATACTTATTAAAAAGAAAAATAAAATATAGGGGCTGGGCATGGTAGCTCATGCCTTTAATCCCAGAATTTGGGAGACAGAAATAGGATCGCTGTGAGTTCAAGGACACCCTGAGAGAACAGAATGAATTCCAGGTCAGCCTGGGCTAGAGCGAGACCCTACCTTGAAAAACCAAAATAATAATAATAATAATAATAATAATAATAATGAAATGAGCTGGGCGTGGTGGCACATTCCTTTAATCCCAACACTCGGGAGGCAGCGGTAGGAGGATCACCCTGAGTTCGAGGCCACCCTGAGACTACATAGTGAATCCCAGGTCAGCCTGGGCCAGAGTGAAACCCTATGTCCAAAAAAAAAACCCCACAAAATAAAAGGGCCTGGAGAGATGGTGCAGTGGTTAAAGGCACTTGCTTGCAAAGCCTGAGAGCTGGAGTTAAATTCTCCAGGACCCACGTAAAGCCAGATGCACAAGGGGGCGCATGCATCTGGAGTCCATGTGCAGTGGCTAGAGGCCCTGGCGTGCCCATTCTCCCTCCTTCCTCCCCCTTCTTTCTTTCTGTCTCAAATAAAAAAAAAATTTAAAAATGAATAAAGAACTTGGATTTCTGAACTGGCTCTAGGGTCCAAGAAGCAGCTACTCTTCTGCTTCTCACCTGCTTCCTGTTTTGGTCCCAGCCCTAGTCCTCTTGGTTTCACTCACCTTTGGGCCTCACCCCCAGGCGTGGGTCTCTCCCTAGCCCAGTCCCACGGAGTCCGGATAGGGAAGACCCACTGACAGTAACACAAAGCAACTTCCCTATGTGACCAATTCCTATGGCTCCCCACCTGAGCTGAGGTGGGTAAGGTGGGTAATTTCGCTGAGGTGGGGGCCTAAGACTCGTACACCTGGCCTGTTTAAGATGAAGCTGTTGTTGGGAATTCATGGCACTTCATGTTTTTTAAGATATATTAGGGCTGGACAGATGGCTCAGCAGTCAAGGCACTTGCCTGTGAAGGCTAAGGACCCAGGTTGGATTCCCCAGTACTCACATAAGCTAAAATGCACAAGATGGCACATTTGTCTGGAGTCCCTTTGCAGTAACTAGAGGCCCTGGTGGATCCATTCTCTACTTTCTCTCTCTCCAATAAATATATTTTATATACATATGTTTTCTTTGCAGGCAGAGAGATAGAGAATGGGTGAGCCAGGGCCTTCAGCCACTGCAAAGAACTCCAGATGAATGCACCACTGTGCATCTGGCTTTAGGTGGATACTGGGGAATCAAACCCAGGTCTTTAGACTATGCAGGCAAGCACCTTAACTGCTGAGCCATCTCTCCAAACCTGTTAGTGGATTCTCAAAAAAAAAAAAAAAAAAAAAACATTTATATATAGAGAGAGAGAGCCGGCATAGTGGCACACACCTTTAATCCTAGCACTTGGGAGGCAGAGGTAGGAGGATCGCTGAGAGTTCGGGGCCACCCTGAGACTACATAGTGAATTCCAGGTCAGCCTGAGCTAGAGCTACCTCGAAAAACAAAACAAAAAAATTATGTATATATTATGTAAGAGCGAGAAAGAGGCAGAGACAGAGAGAGACAATGGGCACACCAAGGCCTCCCTCCAGCCACTGCAAACAGACTCCAGATGTGTGCATCCCCTTGTGCATTTGGCTAACGTGGGTCCTGGGGAATCAAACCTGGGTCCTTGGGCTTTGCAGGCAAATGCCTTAACCGCTACGCTATCCCTCCAGCCCTCAAGAAACTTTTTTTTTTTTTTTTTTGTTTTTCGAGGTAGGGTTTCACTCTGATCCAGGCTGACCTGGAATTCACTATGTATTCTCAGGGTGGCCTCGAACTCACGGCAATCCTCCTACCTCTGCCTCCCAAGTGCTGGGATTAAAGGTGCGCTCCACCGCGCCCGGCTAAGAAACATTTTTTGTTTGTTTGTTTTTTTCGAGGTAGGGTTTCACTGTAGCCCAGACTGACCTGGAATTCACTATGTAGTCTCAGGGTAGCCTTGAACTCTCAGTGATCCTCCTACCTCTGCCTCCCAAGTGATGTTTTTATTTATTTATTTATTTATTTATTTAGTTAGTTAGTTAGTATTTTTGAGGTAGGGTCTCACTCTTACCCAGGTTTACCTAGAATTTACTATATAGCCTCATGCTGGCCTCGAACTCATAGTGATCCTCCTACCTCTGCATCCTGAGTGCTGGGATTAAATGTGTATGCTACCACACTTGGCCATCCTCTGAATGTCTTGGTCTATGCTTTGATACTTTCCCTTTTCAGGAAAGTACATGGCAAATGCCATGTGTGTTCTTTCTGAGTCTCTCTAGAGATACATCTAAGCTCTATCAACTACTTGTGGCTGTACTTCAGTTTTTCCCCAAAGATCCTCAATTTCTCTTGTGCTTTGATAGTTTCCCTCTTCAGGGAAGCGCATGGTGAATGCCATGTGTGTTCTTTCTGAGTCTCTCTACATATACATCTAAGTTCTACTTTCTATGTGCTTGTAACTGTTCCAATCTTTTTCTTTTTTATTGTATTTTATTTTATTTTTTTATTTTATTATTTTATTTTATTTTATTTTATTTTATTTTATTTTATTTTATTTTATTTTATTTTATTTTATTTTATTTTATTTTATTTTATTTGAGAGTGAGAGACAGGGTCTCAACCACTACACTCAAACTCCACATGCTTGTGCCCTCGAGTGGGCATGTGTGACCTTGCAAGTGCATCTAGTTTATGTGGTATCTGGAGAGTCAAACGTGGGTCCTTAGGCTTTTCAGGCAAACACCTTAACCACTAAGCAATCTCTCCAGCCCCATCCTGTTATGTGCTAATATGGAGACTAAAGGTATTTTATATATGATAAAAATATTTTCAGAAAGTTTAAAATTGGGCCAGGCATGGTGGCGCACACCTTTAATCCCAGCACCCAGGAAGCTGAGGTGTCACCACCCCTGGCTCTGTTTTTATTCTTTGAAACCGGATCTTGTATGTAGCCAAAACTATGCAGCCAGCCAGTCTGTACTAAAATCCACAATCCTCCTAAAGTTCAAGAATACTGAGATTGCAGATGTAGGACACCACACCTGGCTACAAATGTTAGGTTTTGCTGAATATTTAAAAATAAAAAGAGGCCACTCCTTTAATCCCAGTACTCCAGGCCACCCTGAGACTACATAGTGAATTCCAGGTCAGCCTGAGCTAGAGACCCTACCTCAAAACCCAAAACCAAAAAAAAGAAAAACTAAATCTCATGGGGCTGGGAAGATTGCTCAGTGGTTAAAGGTGCTTGATTGCAAGCCTGTAAACCCTGGTTTTGAGGCAATTTAGGGATTACAGGGTCCCAAAAGTAAAAACAAGGAATGTTTTGGAGGCTGAAGTGGAGAAAATAGACCTTTTCCTACCTCTGCCACGGGGAGGCCTTTCACCTCCTTCTGAGAAGGCCCTTCCTGGAGAATTAAAATTTCTGGAAAGATTTCCTTTTCCAGAAATCCTAATCCCTGACCCCTGACATCAGAATTGGACTGACTAGACTAGCCACCTGTCTAGAAGTCTCATAAAACACCTCAACCAGGCGTGATGGAGCACACCTTTAGCGTCAGCACTTGGGAGGCAGAGATAGGAGGGTCTCTGTGAGTTTGAGGCCAGCCTGAGACTACAGAGTGAATTCCAGGTCAGCTTGAGCTAGAATGAGACCCTACTTCAAAAAAAGAAAAGAAGAGCCAGGCATGGTGGCACACACCTTTAATCCCAGCACTCAGGAGGCAGAGGTAGGAGGATTGCTGAGAGTTCAAGGCCACCCTGAGACTACAAAGTGAGTTCCAAGTCAGCCTGAGCTAGAATGAGACCCTAAAAAAACCAAAAAAGAAAAGAAAAGAAAGAAAAAAAAAAGAAAGAAAAGAAGCCGGGCATGGTAGTCCACACCTTTAATCCCAGCACCTGGAAGGCAGAGGTAGGAGGATAGCCATGAGTTCGAGGCCACCCTGAGACTATATAGTGAATTCCAGGTCAACCTGAGCTAGACCAATACCCTGCCTCAGAAAAACCAAAAATAAATAAATAAATAAATAAATAAATAAATAAATAAATAAATAGAAAATCTTAAAAAATTTTTTTTTCATTTATTTATTTTCAAGCAGAAAGAGAAGAGAGAAAGAGAGAGAGAGAGAGAGAATGGGTGTGCCAGGGCCTCCAGCTACTGCAAATGAACTCCAGACGCATGCACCACATTGTGCATTTGGCTTTCTGTGGGCACTGGGGAATCAAACTTGGGTCCTTAGGCTTTTCAGACAAATGGTTTAACTGCTAAGCCATCACTCCATTCCCTCCTTCCTTTTCTTTCTTTCTTTCTTTTTGTTTTTCCCAGGTAGGGTCTCACTCTAGCTCAGGCTGACCTGGAATTCAATGTAATCTCAGGGTGGCCTCGAACTCTTGGCGTTCTTCCTACCTCTGCCTCCCAAGTGCTAGGATTAAAGGCTTGGGCCACCATACCCGGCTCCTCATTCCTTTTCTTAAATTCTATTTCTAGATTTCAGTCAATTCATGAGAAAAGACCCCCAGGCCTCTGACTGGGAAGTTTTGTGTGACTTCTGAGTTTTCTAGTTCCCTAACTTCTGAGTTATTATCCACCCAAGAATTAAGAAAGGCTCTCTCTTGGGGCTGGAGAGATGGCTTAGTGGTTAAATGCATGCCTGTGAAGCCTGAGGATCCCGGTTCGAGGCTTGATTCTCCAGGACCCACGTAAGCCAGATGCATAAGGGGGTGCATGCATCTGGAGTTCGTTTGCAGTGGCTAGAGGCCCTGGCACGCCCATTCTCTCTCTCACTCTCTCTACCTGCCTATTTCTGTATCTCTCTGTCTCTCAAATGAATAAATAAATAAAAATTAAAAAAAAAAAAGAAAGAAAGAAAGGCTCTCTCATTTTCAAGACACCACAAAATTCCCCTATCAGTCTGATCAATCTCGGCGCTACTGTAAGGCCAAACACAACATGGCATATGTGTTTGTAGTCCCTGTGTGCCTGTATCCATGGGAGGCAGAGCATTAGAACTTGGAAGCTTGAAAAAGAGAAGCAGAAAGAGAAAACCTGTCCTAAAAGACGGTAGAAGGTGGCCACCATGCCTTTAATCCCAGCACTCAGAAGGCAGAGGTAGAAGGATTATCATGAGTTTGAGGCCACCCTGAGACTACATAGTGAATTCCAGGTCAGCCTGGACTAGAGTGAGACCCTACCTCAAAAAAAAAAAAAAAGAAGAAGAAGAAGAAGAAGGAGGAGGAGGAAGAGGTGGTAGGGGCTGGATGAATGGCTTAGTAGTTAAGGCATTTGCCTGCAAAGCCAAAGGACCCAGGTTGGATTCCTCTTGTGCATTTGGCTTTCTGTGGGCACTGGGGAATCAAACTTGGGTCCTTAGGCTTTTCAGACAAATGGTTTAACTGCTAAGCCATCACTCCATTCCCTCCTTCCTTTTCTTTCTTTCTTTCTTTTTGTTTTTCCCAGGTAGGGTCTCACTCTAGCTCAGGCTGACCTGGAATTCAATGTAATCTCAGGGTGGCCTCAAACTCTTGGCGTTCTTCCTACCTCTGCCTCCCAAGTGCTAGGATTAAAGGCTTGGGCCACCATACCCGGCTCCTCATTCCTTTTCTTAAATTCTATTTCTAGATTTCAGTCAATTCATGAGAAAAGACCCCCAGGCCTCTGACTGGGAAGTTTTGTGTGACTTCTGAGTTTTCTAGTTCCCTAACTTCTGAGTTATTATCCACCCAAGAATTAAGAAAGGCTCTCTCTTGGGGCTGGAGAGATGGCTTAGTGGTTAAATGCATGCCTGTGAAGCCTGAGGATCCCGGTTCGAGGCTTGATTCTCCAGGACCCACGTAAGCCAGATGCATAAGGGGGTGCATGCATCTGGAGTTCGTTTGCAGTGGCTAGAGGCCCTGGCACGCCCATTCTCTCTCTCACTCTCTCTACCTGCCTATTTCTGTATCTCTCTGTCTCTCAAATGAATAAATAAATAAAAATTAAAAAAAAAAAAAAGAAAGAAAGAAAGGCTCTCTCATTTTCAAGACACCACAAAATTCCCCTATCAGTCTGATCAATCTCGGCGCTACTGTAAGGCCAAACACAACATGGCATATGTGTTTGTAGTCCCTGTGTGCCTGTATCCATGGGAGGCAGAGCATTAGAACTTGGAAGCTTGAAAAAGAGAAGCAGAAAGAGAAAACCTGTCCTAAAAGACGGTAGAAGGTGGCCACCATGCCTTTAATCCCAGCACTCAGAAGGCAGAGGTAGAAGGATTATCACGAGTTTGAGGCCACCCTGAGACTACATAGTGAATTCCAGGTCAGCCTGGACTAGAGTGAGACCCTACCTCAAAAAAAAAAAAAAGAAGAAGAAGAAGAAGAAGAAGGAGGAGGAGGAAGAGGTGGTAGGGGCTGGATGAATGGCTTAGTAGTTAAGGCATTTGCCTGCAAAGCCAAAGGACCCAGGTTGGATTCCTCAGGACCTACGTTGGCCAGATGCACAAGGGGGCGCACATGCATCTGGAGTTAGTTTGCAGTGGCTGGAGGCCCTGGTGAGCCTCTCTCTCTCTCAAATAAAGAAAGAAAGGTAGAAGGAAGGCATAGTGGCACACTTTTTTTTTTTTTTTTTTTTTTTTTGGTTTTGCAAGGTAGGGTCTCACTGTGGTCCAGGCTGACCTGGAATTCACTCTGTATTCTCAGGGTGGCCTCAAACTCATGGCGATCCTCCTACCTCTGCCTTCCGAGTGCTGGGATTAAAGGCATGCGCCACCACGCCCGGCGGCACAAACTTTTAATCCCATCATTCTGAAGGCAGAGGTAGGAGGATTGCTGTGACTTTGAGGCCTGTCTGGAGCTTCAGAGTGAGTTTTAGGTTAGTCTGGGCTAGGGTAAGACCCTGACTCAAAAAAAATTAACCTGTTATATGCTGTTTTTCCTCTAGGCATAATTTTTAATTTAATTTTATTATTATTTTAATTTTAAAGTTATTATTTATTTATTTATTTATTTATTTTTATTTTTTATTTTTATTTATTTATTTATTTTGGTTTTGCCAGGTAGGATCTCACTCTGGTCCAGGCTGACCTGGAATTAACTATGTAGTCTCAGGGTGGCCTCGAACTCTCAGTGATCCTCCTACCTCTGCCTCCTGAGTGCTGGGATTAAAGGCATGCGCCACCACACCTGGCTTTTTTCTTTCTTTTTAAAATATATTTTGAGAGAAAGAGGCAGAGAAGAGAGAGAATGAATGAATATGGGCGCACCTGTGTCTCCAGCCCCTGCAAACAAATTCCAGACGCATGTGCCCCCTAACGCACCTGGCTTACACGGGTCCTGGAGAATCAAACCAGGATGCTTTGGCTTTGTATGCAAACGCCTTAATCGCTAAGCCATCTCTCCAGCCCACATATTTTTGTAATACCTGGGTTCTTTGGCTTTGCAGGCAAGTGCCTTAACTGCTAAACCATCTCTCCAGCCCAGATCCTGCATTTATACCCAGTCTGCAAAACTGTGTGTGTGTGTTTTAAGATTTTATTTTTATTTATTTATTTGAGAAAGAGAGAGGGAGAGAGTGAAAATGGGCATTCCAGGGCCTCTAGCCACTGCAAACAAACTCCAGATACATGTGCCCCCTTGTGCATCTGGCTTAAGTGGGACTTGGAGAATCGAACTGGGGTCCATAGTCTTCGCAGGTATGTGCCTTAACTGCTCTTCTCTGTCTATTTGAATATATAGGTTTGTAGGATAAAGTAATCTTGGTTGTCAGTTGTTCTTTCCAAACTTGGAACGCATCATTCTAAGCCCTTCTAGCTTTTACAGTTTGTGTTGAGTAATCTGCTGTTATCCTGATGGGCTTGCCTTTGTGTGTAACTTGATTTTTCTCTCTAACTACTTTCAGCATATTTTCTTTGCTTTATGTGTTTTGTAGTTTAATTATAATATAACAGTGAGAGATTCTTTCCTGACTTTTATTTTTATTTATTTATTATTTGTGTGAAAGAGAAATAGGCAAAGAGAGAGACACAGAGAGAGAATGGGCATGCCAGAGCCTCTAGCCACTGCAGATGAACTCCAGATGCATGCACCCCCTTGTGCATCTGGCTTAGATGGGTTATGGGGAATTGAAACTGGGTCCTTTGGCTTTGCAAGCAAGTACTTTAACCGCTAAGCCATCTCTCCAGCCCTATTTCCTGAATTTGTCTGTTTAGTGTTCTATAGGCATCCTGTATCTGTGTTGGCATCACTTTCCCTACTTGGGGGAAGTGTTCCTTATATGATTTTGTTGAAAATACCTGTTATACGTTTGGTGTGAATTTCTTCTCCTTCTACTATGGCCTGAATTCTTATGTTTGATCTTTTCATAGTGTCCCAAATGCCTTGAAATTCCCATTCATGCCTTCCTATTAGTTTGTCCTTCTCTTAGTTGGACTGTATTAGATCTGCCACCTGGTCTTCTAGTTTAGATATTCTGTTTATTTTTATTTATTTATTTGAGAGCAACAGACAGAGAGAAAAAGAGGCAGAGAGAGAGAGAGAGATATATAATGGGCACACAAGGGCATCCAGCCACTACAAACAAACTCCAGATGCATGTGCCACTTTGTGCATCTGGCTTATGTGAGTACTGGGAAATCAAGCCTCAAACTGGGATCCTTAGGCTTCACAGACAAGTGCTTAACTGCTAAGCCACCTCTCCAGCCCAAGTTTAGATATTCTGTTCTCTCCTTGATCCATTCTACTGCTGAGACTTTCTACAGAATTTTCTATTTGATTTGCTCTGTTTTTTCTTTTTTTCTTTCTTTTTTTGTTTTTCAAGGTAGGGTTTCACTCTAGTTCAGGCTGACCTGGAATTCACTATGTGGTCTCAGGCTGGCCTCGAATTCATGGTGATCCTCCTACCTCTGCCTCCCAAGTGCTGGGATTAAAGGTGTGTACCACCATGCCTGGCTTTCCTCTGATCTCTGAGTCTACCACGTGTGTATTTCCCTTACACATTAGATCTACCACATGGGTATCTCCTCTAAACTCTGGGTGTGCTACCTGTGTAATTTCTCTAAACTCAGTACAACCATGTTACTACTCATTTCTCACTGCCTGACACTGCTCCTATTCTGAAACCATCACCACTTACTTTTCTTGTTGTTGTTGTTTGTTTTTGTTTTTTTGAGGTAGCATCTCAATCTAGCCCAAGCTGACCTGGAAGTCACTGTGTATGCTCTACCTGTCTGTGAACTCACAGAGATCCTCCTACTTCTGCCTCCCAAGTGCTGTGATTAAAGGCCATTACTACTTACTTTTAACTGTAATCCATGGGGAATCTCAAGATATATGTTGTACTTCCACATATCTCTCTATATAGGTCTTATCTCCAACCTATTTATTTATTTGCAAGCAGAGAGATAGAAGAGACAGAGTCTCTATTGGGTGCTCCAGAGTCTCTAGTCACTGCAAACAAACTCCAGATGCATGAACCACCTTGTGTATCTGGATTTATGTGGACATTGGGGAATCAAACTCTGGTTATTAGGCTCTGTAGGCACATACCTTAACCTCTAAGCCATCTTTCAAGCCCAAAGACCTCCATTTCTCTTAAATGAGCCTCATGAACTATGCTGTGTGTGTGTGTTTCCTACTTTCCATGTGTTTGTGGCTCTGCTCTAGCCTTCTTCCTAGATCCCAATTTCCCTTAAATAAACCCCACAATTTGTGATTTTTCCCTAAATAAACTCAGTAATTCCTAATTTAGCCTTCTTGAGTCCATATTTATCAATTCCTTGGTAAAAATAGGTTAGGACCTGTAGTAGTTTGAATAGATCCCTAATATATTCAGTGTTTTATTAGTTTGTAGTTTGCATCTGCAGCCACCTGGCTGGAAGCAGTGTGTCAATGGGTGGATCTTAAGGTGTGATGGTGGGTTTTAGATTTCAATCTTAAAGATATGAAAAGTGTGCTTAGCTGGAGTTCCTGAAGTGTGCTGTGCTGTGTGGCTTTTTTTTTTTTTTTTTTTTTTTTGGCTCATGGGCTCGCTCTCTCTCTCTCTCTCTTGCCTAATCCTGTAGGAGCAGGCCAGCTTCTTCTGCCATTATGGAACTTCTTCTGGATCTGTAAGCTTCAATAAACCCCTTCCTCCATAACTGTGCCTGGTCTGGAAGTTCATCTCAGTGGACCTGAAGCTGTCTGCTACAGAAGTTGATACCAGGAGTGAGGTGGATGTGGATGTTAGTCTTTTGGAACCTTTGTTTTGGAGGAACAGACATGAACTTGGTGCTTGCAACTGAAGATGCCTTCTGGAGTGGTAAGCCAAGTTTTATGGACTATTCTAATGAGAGTTTGAGAATGATAAGTGCAGACAGTATTAAACTTCGAGGCTTGGCTTATGAGATTTCTATGGTGAAGGAAAGACTACAGGGGACTTTATTGGAACTGGGCTACTGGCATAAGGGATGGCTGCATTCTGCTGTGCAGACCCAGAGAGTTTGATCAAGGTTAAATTTGTAATGGACTGATGTGCTTGGCTAAAGATATAGGACTGAAAGATTTAAGATTTTAAGTTGGAAAACCTCAAGCAAGTTAAAATTAGAGACACTGAGACTGATTTTAGGTTACTGAAACTGCTATTGTCAACACATTAGCAATCTTAATGAAGATGGCCCAACTGCTTTATATTAAAACAATGGAAAAGATGCCTGAGAAAAGGCTGTTAGATGTAAATTATTTTGGAAAGAGTTGACTGGAGAAGGAATCTGCTTTTCAAGGTTATGATTTATTTTGTCCTTGAATTACAAATATGGCTGAGTCCTACATACCTGGTATTAGTTTTGGAAGCATAAAAAATGTGTGGAGTGGTCATAAATTACACACTGCTGAGATGCAACATGAGGCAAGGGCATGATGCCCTGATAGGCTGAAGAGCCTTTGCAAGATGGACCATAGATTGCATGGAGACCTGAAGACATTTTGGATATACCAGGGCTGTGCAAGGGCTACCATGGAGTGAAGTATTGGCCTGGGATGGAAGTTTTCCCTGGATACTATGAACAGCTGGAGGGACAGAATTGGAAAACCAAGAGACTGTCAGTTGTAAGGGTCTGAAATTCACTGAAGAAAGACCCCAGAGTCAAATAGTATGTAAAAGCATAGAGCGTTTATTCTGCAGAATTAGCCAGCATGCAGGGGTCAACCACTCATACAAAATAGCAACCCCCGGAGGAGCTTGCAGGCTCCTTTTAAGCACAGCTAAAGGAATTTTGACAGACTTTTAGTCTTTTAACATGATTGGCTAATTTGAACAGTAACTGTACTTGTGTTTTTTTGATTGGTCTTAAGGTTTTGGCAGCCAGGTCTAGGGGAATTTCAGGCAGGTGAGGTAACCTCCTAACGTGATTGGCTAAGCAAGCAGCAGTTATGTTTGTACATCTTTGATTGGTTGGGGCAAAAGGAACATGTCTGCGTGTGTTTGGACATGTCTCTAGGAACTGACTCAGCCCCCAGAGCTTGCCCCTCCTGGAAATTGAAATGTTGGCCTAGTCAGGGCAGCACCTTACTGAAGCCTGTCATGGCATCAGTGTGGTCCCTTCATCAGTCTCTGGTTGTATTGGACTTGAACTGCAGAAGTTTGATGATTGCTGATGGTGGAGGAGTTTGCATTGTTCTAGTCTGTCCTTACTATGCTTTATACCCGTTGAAAATGTTTAATCTATGTCCTTTATATGTTGAAAGTATTTAACTTGTTTGATTTTACAGGACTCACTATTTTAAGTTGGTTAAGCCTGTGGGGACCTTTAAAATTGGACTGAATACAATTTACAATGTGTGATGGTTGTAAATCTATTGGGGGCCAGGGACAGAATGTGGTAGCTTAAATAGATGGCCCCCAATATATTCAGTATTTTATTAGTTTGTAGTTTGCAGCTGCAGCCACCTGGCTGGAGGCAATGTCACTGGGTGGATCTTAAAGTGTGGTGGTGGGTTTGAGATTTCAATCTAAAGATATGCAAAATGTGCCTAGCTGGAGTTCCTGAAGTGTACTGTGTTGTGTGGCTTTTTTGGCTCCCTCTCTCTCTCTCTCTCTCTCTTGCCTGGTCCTGTAAGAGCAGACCAGCTTCTTCTGCCATTAGGGAACTTCCCCTGGATCTGTAAGCTTCAATAAACCTCTTCTTCCATAACTGTGCCTGGTCTAGAAGTTCATCTCAGTGAACCTGAAGCTCTCTGCTACAGGACCCAAAAGTGGGGTTCATACATTTGGGGGACCCCTCTGGAATTTCCAAATTTCAACAGAACTCAGGGGGCAGAGGTTGGAGGATTGCTATGAGTTTGAGGCCAGCCTGGGACTACAGAATGAGATCCAGGTCTGCCTGAGCTAGAAACCCCACCTCAAAAAAACAAACAAACAAAAAATCAATATCCACCAAGACAGTCTATGGACTTAAGGCCATAATCGTAGCCTTGAAAAACAGGACTCCTAAAAGATTGCTCTAGCCCATATAACTCTCATAATTTTTTTTTCAACATATGGTCTCCCTCTAGCCCTGGTTGACCTGGAATTCACTATGTAGTCTCAGAGTTAAATTCATAGCAATCCTCTTATATTTGCCTCCCATGTGCATGGATTAAAGGTGTGTGCCACCATACCTGGCTAACTGTTGTATTCTTAGCATCCAGAAGAGACCTAATAAAGAGATTACTTCAGAACCTCAGCTTGATTAATAAGGCAGTGCTTCCCCCTACCTCTTTTCTATAGTACCCAATTCTTACACACTTCTAACTCAGATTCACTACCATGCCTGGCCATTGTTTGGCCTTTTTGATTGTTGACCCAGAGGACAAGTCAAGTCACCTCAACAGTTTTATCCAAGGCTTTAGAAGTAGTTCTCACCCGTTTGACCTAGCCCTAGGTAAAGATCTCATAGAAAAAAAAAAAAAAAAAAAAGAGGGCTGGATAGATGGCTTAGCGGTTAAGGTGCTTGTCTGTGAAACCTAAGGACCCAGGTTCAATTCCTCAGTACCCACATGAGCCAGATACAGAAAATGGCTCATGCATCTACATTTCATTTGCAGTGGCTAGAGACATTGGTGCATCTATTTTTTCTCTCTCTCACCTCTTTCTCTCTCTCAAATAAATAAATAGAGCCAGGTATGGTGATGCACGCGTTTAGTCCTGGCACTCGAGAGGCAGAGGTAAGAGGATCACTGTGAGTTTGGATAAACCAGGTCTGTGCAAAGACTACCATGGAGTGCACTGTTGGCCTGGGATGTAAGTTTTCCCTGACTACTCTGCCCAGGGGGAGGGATGGAATTGGAAAACCTGGAGACACTCAGTCTCTGGTTATATTGAACTTGAACTGCAGAAGTTTGATGATTGCTGATGGTGGTTGAGTTTGCATTGTTCTAATCTCTCCTTACTATGCCTTATACCAATTGAAAATGTTTACTCTGTGCCTCTAAAGATATGCAAAGTGTTCCTAGTTGGAGTTCCTGAAGTGTGCTGTGCTCTGTGGCTTTTGGCTTTGCTCTCTGTGTTTGGTCCTGTGGAAGCAGGCCAGCTTCTTCTGCCATTGTGGAACTTCCCTTGGATCTGTAAGCTTTAATAAATATCCTTTCCTCCATAACTGTACATGCCCCCTTGTGCATCTGGCTTATGTGGGTCCTGGGGAGTTGAACCTGGGTCCTTTAGTTTTGCAGCGCCTTAACCGCTAAGCCATCTCTCCAAATTTTTTTCTTTTTTTTTTTTTTTTTTTTGCTTTGCTTGTTTTATATTTGTTTCACATGGTCTTTTATTTGGCTTTAAGGAAATGGTGTACAAGAATTCCTTAGCTGTAGCAAATACAATATCTATGGGGTACGCATTTGTTTTCCAGTAAAAAGGGCAATATAAACAAACAACTTTAAGAACCTCATTGATGTCTGCACTGACACAGGAGCATACAGTATAGTGGACATGAAAGCTGGGAAAGCCCAGATGCCAGATGGTATCCAACTATTCTATATTCAGAAGCATCATAGAGCTGCACAAAGACAAAACTGGTTTAGCTTCTGACAAAAAAACATTCAGAGGGTGAACACCCTAAACAGGAAACAAGCAACCAAACTAACAAGCCCCCTAAAATAAAAAAGTAAAAGTAAAGGTTCACACAATTGATTCATTTAAATCCATGGCTCAAGCCAGATGTGACAGCTCAGTCCTGTAATTCTAGCCCTTGGGAGGCAGAGGCAGGAGGATCTCTGCAAATTTGAAGCCAGCCTGGTTTACATAGTGGGTTCCAGGCCATCCAGGGCTATATAGATCCTGTCTCAAAATAAAACAAATTAACAAATGGCTAATAGTATCAAAAAGTAAAATCTGAAATGCTTTTAAAAATGTTTTTAAAATGTGTAAAAATGCAGGCACACATGGTGGCACACACCTTTAATCCCAGCACTCCGGAGGCAGAGGTAGGAGGATCACTGTGAGTTCAAGGCCACCCTGAGACAACATAGTGAATTCCAGGTCAGCCTGGGCTAGAGTGAGACCCTACCTCGAAAAAAAAAAAAAGTGTAAAAATGGACAGTACTTTTTTCTAAAGTCTAGTACAGAGGCCATCAGGGGGATTAGAAGCAATCTGGCTGCTACCAAGATCACAACTAAAATGACTGCAAAAGTGGGACCACAAGGTGGGCTTAAGCACATTAACGACTTAGAGAAGCTCCTAAAGTCTTGAAATTATATGTGTGTGTGTGTTTGTGTGTGTGTTTGAAGGTAGGGTCTCCTAGCCCAGGCTGACCTGGAATTTACTGTGTAGTCTCAGGGTGGCCTTGAACTCACGGTGATCCTCCTACTTCTGCCTCTGAAGTGCTGGGATTAAAGGCTTGTGCTACCACGCCTGGCTCCAGCCCTATTTTTATTTTATTTTTATTTTTTAATTTGTTTTTGTTTTTGTTTTTTGTTTTTTGTTTTTCGAGGTAGGGTCTCACTCTAGCTCAGGCTGACCTGGAATTCACTATGTAGTCTCAGGGTGGCCTTGAACTCACAGTGATCCTCCTACCTCTGCCTCCCAAGTGCTGGGATTAAAGGCGTGCGCCACCATGCCTGGCTTCCAGCCCTATTTTTAAAAAGAGCATATTTGGGGCTGGAGAGATGGCTTCATGGTTAAGGCACTTGCCTGCAAAGCCAAAGGACCCAGGTTTGATTCCCCAGGACCCATGTAAGCTAGATGCACAAGATGGCATATGTGTCTGGAGTTCCTTTCCACAGGCTAGTGGCCCTGGTGCACCCATTTTCTCTCTATTTGCCTCTTTCACTTTCTCTCAAATAAATAAATAAATAAATAAATAATATTTTATAAAAAGAATATTTATAAACCAGGTGTGGTGGCACACACCTTTAATCCCAGCACTCAGGAGGCAGAGGGAAGCGGATCTCCATGAGTTTGAGGCCACCCCGAGTCTACATAGTGATTTCCAGGTCAGCCTGAGCTAGAGTGAGACCCTACCTCGAAAAAAAAAAAATAATAATAAAATTAAATTAAAAAGAATATTTATAGTGGCATATGCTTCTAATTTCAGCACTCAGGAGACAGAGGTAGGAGGATTGCTCTGAGTTCAAGGCCAGCCTTGGAATATAGTGTGAATTCCCGATCAGCCTAGGCTAGAGTGAGACCCTACCTCAAAAAATCAAAAAAAGCTGGGCATGGTGGCCCAGATCATACTCAGGAATGTGGAGGATGGCCATGTTAGGTCTTTGTTCTGAGCAAGGTCCCGCCTAACAACTACCTCGGAAAAAAACAAACAAACAAACAAACAAAAAAACCAAGTGCTGGGATTAAACGTGTGTGCCACTAAGCCCGGTTTATTTTAATTAAATTAAATTAATTAATTAATTAATTTATTTATTTATTTTGGTTGTTTGAGGTAGGGTCTCACTCTAGCCCAAGCTGACCTGGAATTCACTATGTAGTCTCAAGCTGGTCTCAAACTCATGGTGATCCTCCTACCTCTGCCTCCCTAGTGCTGGGATTAAAGGGGTGCACCACCATGCCCAGTTTATTTTTATTTGCTATTTATTTATTTTTTTAAGTTTTGAAATTTTTATTTATTTATTTGAGAGAGCAAGAAAGGGAAAGAGGCAGACAGAGAGAATGGGCACAACAGGGCCTCCAGCCACTGCCAATGAACTTTAGATGAGTGCGCCACCTTGTGTATCTGGTTTATGTGAGTCCTGGGGAATTGAACTGAGGTCCTTTGGCTTTGAAGGCAAACTCCTTAACTGCTAAGCTATCTCTCCTCTCCAGCCTTTTTTTTCTTTGGTTTTTCGAGGTAGGTTCTCACTCTGGCCCAGGCTGACCTGGAATTCACTCTGTATTCTCAGGGTGGCCTCCAACTCACAGCGATCCTCCTACCTCTGCCTCCCGAGTGCTGGGATTAAAGGCGTGTGCCACCACGCCTGGCTCCAAATATATATATTTTTAAAAAGGGCTAAGCCAGATAGAGAGAATGGGCACACCAGGGCCTCCAGCCACTGCAAAGGAACTCCAGATGCATGCACTCCCTTGTGCATCTGGCTTACGTGGGTCCTGGACAGTCGAACTGGGATCCTTTAGCTTTGCAGGCAAGGGCCTTAACTGCTAAGCCATCTTTCCAGCCCCACCCCCTTTTTTTTTGTTTTTTCTAGGTAGAGTCCAACTCTAGCCCAGGATGACCTGGAATTCACTCTGTATTCTCAGGGTGGCCTCAAACTCAGGGCGATCCTCATACCTCTGCCTCCCCAGTGCTGGGATTAAAGGCTTGGGCCACTAAACCCAGCTTTGTTTATTTACATTATATTTTTATTTTTTTATTATTTTATTATTATTTTTTTGGTTTTGCGAGGTAGGGTCTCACTCTGGTCCAGGCTGACCTGGAATTAACTATGTAGTCTCAGGGTGGCCTCGAACTCTCAGCAATCCTCCTACCTCTGCCTCCCAAGTGCTGGGATTAAAGGCGTGCACCACCACGCCCGGCTTTATTTTTATTTTTTAGAGGTAAGGTCTCACTCTAGCCCAGCCTGACCTGGAATTCACTATATAGCTTCAGAGTGGCCTTGAATGCAAGGTGATCCTCCCACCTCTGCCACCCAAGTGGTGACCTCCACTTTCTGAATAATGGGATTACAGGTCTATTCCTAAAAATTGATTAGTTTTAGAAAACAATACACCTTTAACCTGACTAGAAAATTCTTTATTTTTATTTTTTTTGGTTTTCTGATGTATGGCCTCACTCTAGCTCAGGCTGACCTGGAATTCATTATGTAGTCTCAGGGTGGCCTTGAACTCATGGTGATCCTCCTACCTCTGACTCCCAAGTGCTGGAATCAAAGGCAGGCATGCGCCACCACGCCTGGCTTAGAAATTTCTTGAAGGGTTATGGTTACACTTTGCATGTGACAATATGTAGCCTGGGAGTTGGACAAGGCTAGATTACAGCAATGACTCAGCAGTTGGCAAGATTGTACAAACTGTTGTACTTCAGACTTTGAAGAAATCAAATTCAGCAGGAAAAAGAACAGAGAGTTCATCAGACCTTATAGAAGATGGTAGAAATAATGAGACAGAATCCATAGTGTCTCTTGATAGTAAATTGGCTGGGGTAAAATGTACCTAAGGGCCTGGAGAGACAGCTTAACAGTTAAGGTGCTTGCCTGCAAAGCCAAAGGACCCAGGTTTGATTCTCCAGTACCCATGTAAGCCAGATGCACAAGATGGCTCATGTGTCTGGAGTTCATTTGCAGTGGTTGGAAGCCCTGATATGCTCATTCTCTCTCATATGTATATATTTGGCTTTTCAAGGTAGGATCTCACTCTAGTCCAGGCTGACCTGGAATTCACTATGTAGTCTCAGGGTGGCCTCAAATTTATGGTGATTCTCCTACCTCTGCCTCCCCAGTGCTGGGATTAAAGGCATGTGCCACCACGCCCGGCTAAATAAATATTTTTTTTCGTTTGTTTGTTTTTCAAGGTAGGGCCTCACTCTAGCTCAGGCTGACCTGGAATTCACTCTGTAGTCTCAGGCTGACTTCGAACTCAGGGTGATCCTCCTACCTGTCTCCCGAGTGCTGGGATTAAAGACATGTGCCACCACACCTGGCAAATAAATAAGTAACTTAAAAACTTTAAAATGTGCTTGAGGGCTTCTAAATCCTAAATTCTGATATGATATTATGAACTGTAATCTGAGTTTCTTTTATTTTCTACACTTGATCTTAGCCAAAAGTGACTAGAAGGACTAGAAGGCTGGAGAGATTGCTTAGCCGTTAAGGCGCTTGCCTGCGAAACCTAAAGACCTTGGCTCTATTCTCCAGGTCCCACATAAGCCAGATGCACATGGTGGTGCATGCGACTGGAGTTCGCTTGCAGTGGCTAGAGGCCCTGGTGCGCCCATTCTCTCTCTCCTTCCCTGTCTCTAATAAATAAATTTTAAAAAATTTAAAAACACCTCACACCTCTGTCCTCCCCACCCCTGCCCAAAGAAATCCCTACGAAACAAACAGCAACAAAAATTCCTCACAAAGCAGACCGTAGTGGCGCGACGCCTTTAATCCCCACATTGGGGAGGCAGAGGTAGGAGGATCGCCATGACTTCGAGGCCAGATTGGGACCACATAGTGAATTCCAGGTCAGCCTGAGCCAGAGTGAGAACCCTACTCAAAAGAATCATATTCATGAAGTCTGTAGCATAGTGTCTGGTATATAAATCTGCGGCTATGCTGCAGATTGAGGCATCCATCTTCAGTTTGCAGAAGTGAGATCTGTGTTTTGGTCAACCTTAGTGCTGTTTCTGCTGTCTAGGACTTGGTCCGCCTGAACTAAATAACAGGTCCAAGTTTGGTGACGCGGAGTAATCTTGCCAAGCCCACTCTGGGGAGAGAATCTCAGGAGGATAGGGGCCGCCAGGTAGCACCTAGGACCTTCCTCCCCGGAAGTAGGGAACCCAGGCCTAGAGGAGTGGCGCGCGGTGCACTGTGGGCCGGGGGCCGGCCGCCCCAGGCCCGTGCAAGCCGCGCCTGCTCTGCTGGGACTCCGACCCCACACCCTCGCGGCGGAGGGTGTCGGAGCTCTGGCCGGGTCGACCTCGGGCAGCCACAGCGGGCCGGGGCGACGTTCCAGCTCTCCCGAGAAGTACTCAGCGGAGAAAGCGCGAGGCGGGCTCCATGGTGGGCGTGATGGCCCTGGGAGCCCGGCCCCGCCGCTCCTGGGGTGGAGCCTCCTCCTCACCCCGCCTTAAACTCAGACCCTTTGGCTCCGTCGTGGGGTACGGAACTGAATCCCGGGACATTGTCTGCTTCCCAATCTGTGCTCGCGCTCAGGTGAGTTCCTCCTGCTGCTTGGCCCAAGTTTTCCTTCTGCAGGAGGCGATTACCCTGGTCTTTCAGAACGACGAGGCTGCTCCCAGAATTGAGCGGAGAGCTCGGGTACTGGAGGCGGTGAGATGTGGCTTGGGACTCGAGCCCTTCCTTCTAGACCCCGTGATCCTGGACCTCTGCTTCCTCAGCAGTGAAACGGTCCGGAACATCAGTATTGCAGCGAGGATTAAGATCAGATTTTGGATCCTAACGTGGTGGCGCTCGCCTTTAATCCCAGCACTCAGGAGGCAGAGGTAGGAGGATCGCCGTGAGTTCGAGGCCACCCTGAGACTACATAGTGAATTCCAGGTCCCCTGGGCCAGAGTGAGACCCTACCTCGAAAAACAAACAAACAAAAAAGATCAGACTTTGGGGCTGCAGAGCTGGTTTAGCAGTTAAAGCACTTGCCTGTAAAGCCCAAGGACCCAGGTTGGATTCAAGACCCACGTAAGCCAGGGGGTGCATGAGTCTGGAGTTCCTTTATAGTGGCAGAAGGCCCTAGTACTCTGATTCTCTCTCATCAAATAAAATAATTTTTTAAAACAAGGATCAGACTTTGAATATTCCTGACACATCATGTGCTCTAAATTTTAGTTCTGCCTTTTAATCAACATGCACAAATTTTTAGGGACTTTGGTTTTCCTATGGAGATAAAGGGAAGTTTCTCACAAGTGGCAGGAAGGAGAGTAGAAAATTCGCTTGCTCAAGCAGTTCCTTGGGTCTGGGAAAACTTGGACATGTTATCCTGTTGCTATAGAGCCTTGTTAAAGTGACAATCCCAGGGTTGGCTCAACGGTTAAAGGTGTTTGCTTGCAAAGACTCATGGCCTGGGTTAAATTCCCCAGTACCCACTTAACACTAAAAGCCAGTCGTGCATATGCTCTGGGGTTCATTGTAGTGGCAGGAGGCCCTGATGTGTCCATACACACACACACTCTCTCTTTTTCCCCCCTCCCCTCTATTTGCCTCTTTATCTCAAATAAATAAGTAGAAATGTAAAAAAATAAATAAATAAATAAGTTATCCTGGTATGGTGGTGAATGCCTTTAATCCCAGCACTCAGGAGGCAGAGGTAGGAGGAATGCTGAGTTTGAAGCCAGTTTGACTACATATTAAATTCCTGGTCAGTCTGGGCTATAGCAAGACCCTACCTTGGAAGAAAAAAAAAGTCAACCCTCACGTTATGGGTTTATTATTAATTAACTCTTCTGTTCAGAATAGACTATTCAGGGCCTGCAGAATCTCTCTAGAAGAGTTTATTTTCTTTTTTTCTGAGGTAGGCTCTCACTTTAGCCCAGGCTGATTTGGAACTATCACTGTCATCCCAGGCTAGCCTGAAACTCACATTAATCCTCCTGCCTCTGCCTCCTGAGTACACCACCACAACTTGCTCCTTGAAGAGTGTTTGTTTGTTTGTTTATTTAAGAGATAGAGAGGAAGAGGTACAGAAAGAGTCAGCACACGAGGGCCTCTAGCCACTGCAAAGGAACTCCAGACCCATGTGCCACCTTGTGCATCTGGCTTTACATAGGTACTGGGGAATTGAACCTGGGTCCTTAGGCTTTGCAGGCAAGCACCTTAACTGCTAAGCCATCTCTCCAGCCCTGAGGTGTTTTTAAAAATTATTTTTATATATTAGAGAGAGACAGGAAGGGAAAGTAAGTCAGTAAGTATGGTATCACCAAGTTCTTAAACCAGCTTTAGACATACACCAAGTTGTGAATCTGGCTTTAAGTGAATACTTCGGTATTGAGCCCTGGGCTGGCAGGGTTTGCATGCAAGCACCTTTACCTTTAACTACTGAGCCATGTCTCTATCCCACGAGAAGAATTTTGATGGTTCTAATCAGGTCTGTTACTGTCCCAAGGTCCCACTTTCTCAACTGTAATACAAGTTTAATCCCAGTATGATTTTAGTATGATCTTTTCTGCTTCAGTGGAATTTTTTGGCCTTTTTTTTTTTTAAATTATTTATTTGAGAGAGAGAGAATCAGAAATAGGCAGGTAGAGAGAGAGAGAGAGAATGGGCATGCCAGGGCCTCCAGCCACTGCAAATGAACTCCAGATGCATGCACACCATGTACATCTGGCTTATATGGGTCCTGGGGAATCTTTTGGCTTTGCAGGCAAGCGCCTTAATGCTAAGCCATCCCTCCAGGCCCCCCCATTTTTTTTTTTTTTTTTTTTCAAGGTAGAGTCTCACTCTAGCCCGGCTGACTTGTAATTTACTGTGTAGTCTCAGGTGGCCTTGAACTCACAGCAATCCTCCTGAGTGTTGGGATTAAAGGCATGCACTACCATGCCTGTTGGCTTTTTTTTTTTTTTTTTTTGGTGTGGATAAGGCTGGGGCTCTAGTCCAAGCTGACCTGGAACTCATTCTGTAGCCAGGTTGGTCTGTAGCTCACAGTAATCTTCCTGTTTTATTCTCGCCAGTGCTAGGATTAAATATATGAACTACTGTGCTTGATTTTTTTTTTTTTTTTTTTGAGGCAAGGTCTCACTTTTAGCCCAAACTGACCCAGAACAAAAGTGAGAGTAGTATTAATATATGGGTATTAACATTAAGAGCAGTGCTTACAGGGCAATTTGCTGAGCATAATGTATGCATTTAGCCACATACCAGCAGGCATTACAACTCAGGGCTCATGACTTCCCCTGTCACAGGATTTTGGTATCAGGCAGATCCACTCTATTATATTTTTTTACTTTATTCAAAACAGTCTCACATAGTTAATTCCAGGTCAGCCTGGACCAGAGTGAGACCCTACCTTGCAAAACCAAAAAAAAAAAAAGAAAAAGAAAACAGGCTCATATAACCTAAGACAGGTCTGGAACTACCTACTTAGACAAGGATGACCTTAAACTCCTGATCATCCTGCCTTTACCTTCTAAGGGCAGAAATTACCAGTTTACATAATTTTGGTGAGTTTTTTTTTTTTTTTTTTTTTTTTTTCCAGTGCTGGGGGATCTAACACAGGACTTCATAGATATTAGGCAATCACTTCCCAGTCTGGGATCTTTTTTTGTTTGTTTGTTTGTTTGTTTTTGAGGTTAGATCTTGCTCTAACCTAGGCTGACCTGGAATAGTCTCAAGCTGGACTTGAACTCACAGTGATTCTCCTGTCTTTTTATTTTTAGAGGTAAGGTCTCACTCTAGCCCAGCCTGACCTGGAATTCACTATATAGCTTCAGAGTGGCCTTGAATGCAAGGTGATCCTCCCACCTCTGCCACCCAAGTGGTGACCTCCACTTTCTGAATAATGGGATTACAGGTCTATTCCTAAAAATTGATTAGTTTTAGAAAACAATACACCTTTAACCTGACTAGAAAATTCTTTATTTTTATTTTTTTTGGTTTTCTGATGTATGGCCTCACTCTAGCTCAGGCTGACCTGGAATTCATTATGTAGTCTCAGGGTGGCCTTGAACTCATGGTGATCCTCCTACCTCTGACTCCCAAGTGCTGGAATCAAAGGCAGGCATGCGCCACCACGCCTGGCTTAGAAATTTCTTGAAGGGTTATGGTTACACTTTGCATGTGACAATATGTAGCCTGGGAGTTGGACAAGGCTAGATTACAGCAATGACTCAGCAGTTGGCAAGATTGTACAAACTGTTGTACTTCAGACTTTGAAGAAATCAAATTCAGCAGGAAAAAGAACAGAGAGTTCATCAGACCTTATAGAAGATGGTAGAAATAATGAGACAGAATCCATAGTGTCTCTTGATAGTAAATTGGCTGGGGTAAAATGTACCTAAGGGCCTGGAGAGACAGCTTAACAGTTAAGGTGCTTGCCTGCAAAGCCAAAGGACCCAGGTTTGATTCTCCAGTACCCATGTAAGCCAGATGCACAAGATGGCTCATGTGTCTGGAGTTCATTTGCAGTGGTTGGAAGCCCTGATATGCTCATTCTCTCTCATATGTATATATTTGGCTTTTCAAGGTAGGATCTCACTCTAGTCCAGGCTGACCTGGAATTCACTATGTAGTCTCAGGGTGGCCTCAAATTTATGGTGATTCTCCTACCTCTGCCTCCCCAGTGCTGGGATTAAAGGCATGTGCCACCACGCCCGGCTAAATAAATATTTTTTTTCGTTTGTTTGTTTTTCAAGGTAGGGCCTCACTCTAGCTCAGGCTGACCTGGAATTCACTCTGTAGTCTCAGGCTGACTTCGAACTCAGGGTGATCCTCCTACCTGTCTCCCGAGTGCTGGGATTAAAGACATGTGCCACCACACCTGGCAAATAAATAAGTAACTTAAAAACTTTAAAATGTGCTTGAGGGCTTCTAAATCCTAAATTCTGATATGATATTATGAACTGTAATCTGAGTTTCTTTTATTTTCTACACTTGATCTTAGCCAAAAGTGACTAGAAGGACTAGAAGGCTGGAGAGATTGCTTAGCCGTTAAGGCGCTTGCCTGCGAAACCTAAAGACCTTGGCTCTATTCTCCAGGTCCCACATAAGCCAGATGCACATGGTGGTGCATGCGACTGGAGTTCGTTTGCAGTGGCTAGAGGCCCTGGTGCGCCCATTCTCTCTCTCCTTCCCTGTCTCTAATAAATAAATTTTAAAAAAATTTAAAAAACACCCCTCACCTCTGTCCTCCCCCACCCCTGCCCAAAGAAATCCCTACGAAACAAACAGCAACAAAAATTCCTCGTCAAAGCAGACCGTAGTGGCGCACGCCTTTAATCCCCACATTGGGGAGGCAGAGGTAGGAGGATCGCCATGACTTCGAGGCCAGATTGGGACCACATAGTGAATTCCAGGTCAGCCTGAGCCAGAGTGAGAACCCTACTCAAAAGAATCATATTCATGAAGTCTGTAGCATAGTGTCTGGTATATAAATCTGCGGCTATGCTGCAGATTGAGGCATCCATCTTCAGTTTGCAGAAGTGAGATCTGTGTTTTGGTCAACCTTAGTGCTGTTTCTGCTGTCTAGGACTTGGTCCGCCTGAACTAAATAACAGGTCCAAGTTTGGTGACGCGGAGTAATCTTGCCAAGCCCACTCTGGGGAGAGAATCTCAGGAGGATAGGGGCCGCCAGGTAGCACCTAGGACCTTCCTCCCCGGAAGTAGGGAACCCAGGCCTAGAGGAGTGGCGCGCGGTGCACTGTGGGCCGGGGGGGGGGGCCGGCCGCCCCAGGCCCGTGCAAGCCGCGCCCGCTCTGCTGGGACTCCGACCCCCCACACCCTCGCGGCGGAGGGTGTCGGAGCTCTGGCCGGGTCGACCTCGGGCAGCCACAGCGGGCCGGGGCGACGTTCCAGCTCTCCCGAGAAGTACTCAGCGGAGAAAGCGCGAGGCGGGCTCCATGGTGGGCGTGATGGCCCTGGGAGCCCGGCCCCCGCCGCTCCTGGGGTGGAGCCTCCTCCTCACCCCGCCTTAAACTCAGACCCTTTGGCTCCGTCGTGGGGTACGGAACTGAATCCCGGGGACATTGTCTGCTTCCCAATCTGTGCTCGCGCTCAGGTGAGTTCCTCCTGCTGCTTGGCCCAAGTTTTCCTTCTGCAGGAGGCGATTACCCTGGTCTTTCAGAACGACGAGGCTGCTCCCAGAATTGAGCGGAGAGCTCGGGTACTGGAGGCGGTGAGATGTGGCTTGGGACTCGAGCCCTTCCTTCTAGACCCCGTGATCCTGGACCTCTGCTTCCTCAGCAGTGAAACGGTCCGGAACATCAGTATTGCAGCGAGGATTAAGATCAGATTTTGGATCCTAACGTGGTGGCGCTCGCCTTTAATCCCAGCACTCAGGAGGCAGAGGTAGGAGGATCGCCGTGAGTTCGAGGCCACCCTGAGACTACATAGTGAATTCCAGGTCCCCTGGGCCAGAGTGAGACCCTACCTCGAAAAACAAACAAACAAAAAAGATCAGACTTTGGGGCTGCAGAGCTGGTTTAGCAGTTAAAGCACTTGCCTGTAAAGCCCAAGGACCCAGGTTGGATTCAAGACCCACGTAAGCCAGGGGGTGCATGAGTCTGGAGTTCCTTTATAGTGGCAGAAGGCCCTAGTACTCTGATTCTCTCTCATCAAATAAAATAATTTTTTAAAACAAGGATCAGACTTTGAATATTCCTGACACATCATGTGCTCTAAATTTTAGTTCTGCCTTTTAATCAACATGCACAAATTTTTAGGGACTTTGGTTTTCCTATGGAGATAAAGGGAAGTTTCTCACAAGTGGCAGGAAGGAGAGCAGAAAATTCGCTTGCTCAAGCAGTTCCTTGGGTCTGGGAAAACTTGGACATGTTATCCTGTTGCTATAGAGCCTTGTTAAAGTGACAATCCCAGGGTTGGCTCAACGGTTAAAGGTGTTTGCTTGCAAAGCCTCATGGCCTGGGTTAAATTCCCCAGTACCCACTTAACACTAAAAGCCAGACGTGCATAGTGACATATGCTCTGGGGTTCATTGTAGTAGCAGGAGGCCCTGATGTGTCCATACACACACACACTCTCTCTCTTTCCCCCCTCCCCTCTATTTGCCTCTTTATCTCAAATAAGTAGAAATGTAAAAAAAAAAAAAAAAAAAAAAAAAAAAGTTAGCCTGGTATGGTGGTGAATGCCTTTAATCCCAGCACTCAGGAGGCAGAGGTAGGAGGAATGCTGAGTTTGAAGCCAGTTTGACTACATATTAAATTCCTGGTCAGTCTGGGCTATAGCAAGACCCTACCTTGGAAGAAAAAAAAAGTCAACCCTCACGTTATGGGTTTATTATTAATTAACTCTTCTGTTCAGAATAGACTATTCAGGGCCTGCAGAATCTCTCTAGAAGAGTTTATTTTCTTTTTTTTTGAGGTAGGCTCTCACTTTAGCCCAGGCTGATTTGGAACTATCACTGTCATCCCAGGCTAGCCTGAAACTCACATTAATCCTCCTGCCTCTGCCTCCTGAGTACACCACCACAACTTGCTCCTTGAAGAGTGTTTGTTTGTTTGTTTATTTAAGAGATAGAGAGGAAGAGGTAGAGAGAGAAAGAGTCAGCACACGAGGGCCTCTAGCCACTGCAGAGGAACTCCAGACCCATGTGCCACCTTGTGCATCTGGCTTTACATAGGTACTGGGAATTGAACCTGGGTCCTGCAAAGCCATCTCTCCAGCCCTGAGGTGTTTTTTTTTTTTTTTTTTTGGTTTTGCAGGCAAGGTCCCCAGGCTGACCTGGAATTAACTGCTCAGCCATCTCTCCAGCCCTGAGGTGTTTTTTTTTAAAATTATTTTTATATATTAGAGAGAGACAGGAAGGGAAAGTAAGTCAGTAAGTATGCTATCACCAAGTTCTTAAACCAGCTTTAGACATACACCAAGTTGTGAATCTGGCTTTAAGTGAATACTTCGGTATTGAGCCCTGGGCTGGCAGGGTTTGCATGCAAGCACCTTTACCTTTAACTACTGAGCCATGTCTCTATCCCACGAGAAGAATTTTGATGGTTCTAATCAGGTCTGTTACTGTCCCAAGGTCCCACTTTCTCAACTGTAATACAAGTTTAATCCCAGTATGATTTTAGTATGATCTTTTCTGCTTCAGTGGAATTTTTGGCCTTTTTTTTTTTTTTAATTATTTATTTGAGAGAGAGAGAATCAGAAATAGGCAGGTAGAGAGAGAGAGAGAGAATGGGCATGCCAGGGCCTCCAGCCACTGCAAATGAACTCCAGATGCATGCACACCATGTACATCTGGCTTATATGGGTCCTGGGGAATCTTTTGGCTTTGCAGGCAAGCGCCTTAATGCTAAGCCATCCCTCCAGGCCCCCCCCCCCCATTTTTTTTTTTCAAGGTAGAGTCTCACTCTAGCCCGGCTGACTTGTAATTTACTGTGTAGTCTCAGGTGGCCTTGAACTCACAGCAATCCTCCTGAGTGTTGGGATTAAAGGCGTGCACTACCATGCCTGTTGGCTTTTTTTTTTTTTTTTTTTGTGGATAAGGCTGGGGTTCTAGTCCAAGCTGACCTGGAACTCATTCTGTAGCCCAGGTTGGCCTGTAGCTCACAGTAATCTTCCTGTTTTATTCTCGCCAGTGCTAGGATTAAATATATGAACTACTGTGCTTGATTTTTTTTTTTTTTTTTTTTTGCAAGGTCTCACTTTTTAGCCCAAACTGACCCAGAACAAAAGTGAGAGTAGTATTAATATATGGGTATTAACATTAAGAGCAGTGCTTACAGGGCAATTTGCTGAGCATAATGTATGCATTTAGCCACATACCAGCAGGCATTACAACTCAGGGCTCATGACTTCCCCTGTCACAGGATTTTGGTATCAGGCAGATCCACTCTATTATATTTTTTTACTTTATTCAAAACAGTCTCACATAGTTAATTCCAGGTCAGCCTGGACCAGAGTGAGACCCTACCTTGCAAAACCAAAAAAAAAAAAAAAAAAAAGAAAACAGGCTCATATAACCTAAGACAGGTCTGGAACTACCTACTTAGACAAGGATGACCTTAAACTCCTGATCATCCTGCCTTTACCTTCTAAGGGCAGAAATTACCAGTTTACATAATTTTGGTGAGTTTTTTTTTTTTTTTCCAGTGCTGGGGGATCTAACACAGGAGTTCATAGATATTAGGCAATCACTTCCCAGTCTGGGATCTTTTTTTGTTTGTTTGTTTGTTTGTTTTTTGAGGTTAGATCTTGCTCTAACCCAGGCTGACCTGGAATAGTCTCAAGCTGGACTTGAACTCACAGTGATTCTCCTGTCTCTGCCTCCCAAGTGCTGGGATTGAAGGCATACACCACTATACTAGGCTGTTTTATTTTATTTTATTTTTTATTTTTTTATTTTTGGTTGGCCTGGAACTCACAGCAATCCTTCTACCTCTGCCTCCTGAGTACTGGGATTAAGGATGTGCTCTTACCACTCTGGCTTTTTTGGGGGGATAGTTTCAAGGTAGGGTTTCACTGTAGCCCAGGCTTACCTGGAAATTCACTATATAGTCTCAGGGTAGTCTTGAACTCATGGCAGTCCTCCAACCTCTGCCTCCCAAGTGCTAGGATTAAAGGCAGGTGCTACTATGCCTGGCTCCTGGCAATTTTTAAAACAAAATACCTTATTAGCTGGACATGTTGGCACACACCTTTAATTCCAGCACTTGGGAGGCAGAGGTAGGAGGAATTCAAGGCTACCCTGGGACTACATAGTGAGTTCCAGGTCAGCCTGGGCTACAGTGAGACCCTACCTCAAAAAAAAAAAAAAAAAAAAAAACTTTATTTATTTACTTTAAAACAACCTTAACAGATTTAAGGGTAGCCATCTTGACTTTTTTTTTTTTTCCGAGGTAGGGTCTCACTCTGGCTCAGGCTGACCTGGCATTCACTCTGTATTCTCAGGGTGGCCTCGAACTCACAGTGATCCTCCTACCTCTGCCTCCCAAGTGCTGGGATTAAAGGCGTGCGCCACCACGCCTGGCCATCTTGATATTTTTTAGGAGCTATAGGAGAATAAAGATTAATACAGAACGGTAGCTAAGATATACGGTGTTAGTCAAGGCAGTGGGTGTCCAGTGCATGCTGCATACCAACATCTGGTGTTTGGTCTCACCCTTATCTGGTGTTTGTTCTGTGCTGACTGCCAAATTCTGTTTTTGTAAACCATGCTTACTTGTTCTTATAAAATTAATTAGAGAAAAAGGGGAATGACTAAAGAGTGAAGGGCAGAAATGTGGTTTTTGCCTTTAAAAACTCACTGTAGAGATGGGCTGTTGCTGTTCTCTTCCTCAACATCAACTGTGGGGAGACAGACACTGGTAGGCTGAATAGACTCTCCTTTTTAAATTTTATTTGGGTGGTCTTCTGTTAATTTGTGGTCTGAAACTCACTACAACTTACTTGAGAAAGAGAGGCAAATAGAGAAAATGGGCATGCCAGGGCCTCCAGCCACTTCAAACTCCAGACGCATGCGCCACCTTGTACATTTGGCTTATGTGGGTACTAGGGAATCGAACCTGGGTCCTTAGGTTTCAGAGGCAAGCACTTAATCACGAAGGTATCTCTTTAGCCCTCTTCTCCCCCACCCCCGCCCATGTAGGGTCTCACTGTAGCCCAGGCTGATCTGTAATTCACTGTCCTCTCAGGCTGACCTTGAACTAACCTTGATCCTCCCACCTCTGCCTAATGAGTGCTGGAATTAAAGGCATGTGCCACCATGCCCAGTTTCTTTTATTTTTAAATTAATTTAATTTTTTTTGATTTTTCAAGGTAAGGTCTCACTCTAGCCCAGGCTGACCTGGAATTTACTATGTAGTCTCAGGGTGGCCTCAAACTCAAGATTATCCTCCTATCTCTGCTTCCCAAGTGCTGGGATTAAAGGCATGAGCCACCACACTTGGCTACTTCTTTTTTTTTTTTTTGAGGTAGGGTCTCACCCTAGCTCAGGATGACCTGGAATTCACTCTGTAGTCTCAGGGTGGCCTTGAACTCATAGCGGTCCTCCTGCCTCTGCCTCTGCTAGGATTAAAGGCGTGCGCCACCACACCCGGCTGGCTATTTTATTTATTTATTAGAGAGAGGGAGAGGGAGAATGGGCGAACCAGGGCCTCTAGCCACTGCAAACGAATTCCAGATGCATGCGCCCCCTTGTGCATCTGGCTTTCGTGGGACCTGGAGAATCAAACCAGGGTCCTTAGGCTTCGCAGGCATGTGCCTTAACCACTAAGCCATCTCTCCAACCCCTAGGGTCTTGCTCTAGCTCAGGCTGACCTGGAATTCACTATGTAGTCTCAGGGTGGCCTTGAATTTATGGCAATCCTCCTACCTCTGCCTCCTGAGTGCTGGGATTAAGGCGTGCACCACCACACCCGGCTCCCTATTTTTTTTTTTTTTTTAATCTTTGCTAAAGATAGTAAAATGTCAGTGGGTATAGCTTGGTAGTAGAAATGCATGTGTGAGGTCAGTTTATTCCTAGCGAGTGCTCATATGCACACAGGTGCTCACACAAAGATAGTAAAATAACTTGATATATATATACATGTAGATGATTTTTCTTCAGTTTCCCTAGAAAGTGGTGGGGTTAATGACTTTCTCAAGTGAGTTAGCTAAATTCCAGCTGTCTAGCTGTATGTGGTGTCTCATGCCTGTAGTTCCAACAAGAGCAAGAGGACAGAAATTTGAATTCATACCTACACAGAGTTCAAGGCCAGCCTGGTATGTATGAGACCCTCACTCAAACAACAACAACAACAAGAAAAAACAGCTGGATGCACAAAGTGGCCCATGCATCTGGATTTTGTATACAGCAGCAAGAGGCCCTGGTGCACCTATACACTTTCTCTCTAGATATATATTTTCTCTCTCTAGTAAATAAGTTAAAAACGTTACACAGACACACACACAACACCACCAAAGCAAAGGAAACCCTCCAGCCATCAAGTCTCTCCTTCAACCTCTGTGTGTTTATAGTAAGGTATTCAGAAGGGTGACCCAGGTTTGTGGGGCAAACCTTCATATCCACACAATGATGCAGTACCGTGCACAAGCTGTCAGCACGCTTGCAAAAAAGGCAGTGCTGTGCACAAGTGATTAGTAAATGTAAGGTACTAGCTAAAGGATGAGTAGCAGTTTGTCAGGCCAGTCTAAGATACTGGGGGGAGGGTAATGTCAAAGAGGTCTGGAGTCAAGTGATGCTAGTTCTACAGAAATGAAGAGGTGGGGAAGGTGAGTGTACAAGCCAGGTCTTAATGGAATCTGGACTTTATCCTGAGGGTAGGGAAGAATTGCTGAACAGTTTGAGCCTGGGAGTCACATGGTTGAATTTGCTGAGTGGATTTTGGAGAAAGATGAACTGAAAACAGGAGAGATGCCTGATTGAGGTAAGTGATGGTAGTGATCAGAAGTAAGGCAGTGGCAGTGGAAGCCAGTGTAGATACACTAGAAAAAGATTTAAGAAATAAATTTTCTTGTGTGCCGGACGTGGTGGCACACGCCTTTAATCCCAGCACTTGGGAGGCAGAGGTAGGAGGATCACTGTGAGTTCAAGGCCACCCTAAGACTACAGAGTGAATTCCAGGTCAGCCTTAGCTAGAGTGAAACCCTACCTCAAAAAAAAAAAAACAACAACAAAAAGAAAGAAAGAAAGAAAGAAAGAAAGAAAGAAAGAAAGAAAGAAAAGAAAGAAATTAATTTTCTGTTTGTTTTTGGTGTGTACACGTGTACACATGTAAGTGTGGGCATGTACATGCTGCAGGGTCAGTGTGGAGGTCAGAGGACAACTTTCTGATGTTTGGTGTTCTCCTACTTTGCTTGAGACAGGGTTAATTTATTCATTTATGAGAGAGAGAGAGAGATGGAGGCAGAATGGGCACATCAGGGCCTCTTAGTACTGCAAATGAATTCCAGCTTGGTGCACTTGGTACCACTTGGTGCATCTGGCTTTATGTGAGTATTGGGGAATCAAATCCATGCTGGTAGGCTTTGCATGCACATGCCTTTAACCACTGAGCTATCTCCCAGGTCTGAAACAGGGTCTCTTATTTTTAGTTCTGCTGCATTAGCCAGGCTAATTGGTGAGTTTCTGGGAAATTCTCCTTTCTCCACTTCCCATTTTGCCATAGTTATGCTGGGGTTACAGAAGCCTGCCATAGCTTCTCGCTTTCATGTGATAACTGGAGATCCAAACTCAGGCACTTATGATCACAAGGCAAGCACTTTATTAACTGAGCTATCTCCAGCCTGTTTTTTTGCCCCACCCCTCACCCCCAGCACAAATAGGGTGTCATTTTAGCCCAGGCTGACCTGGAAGTTATCCTCCTACTTCAGCCTCCTCCAGAGTGCTGAGACTAGAGAAAAGAAAATTTATTTTATTTTCTTATTTATTGGAGGAGAAAGGGACAGATATATGTAAAGAGAGAATGGGTGCACCAGGGCCTCTAGCCTCTGCAAACAAACTCCAAATGCATGTGCCACCTTGTGCATCTGGCTTACATGGGTCCTGGGGAAACAAACCTAAGTCCTTTGGCTTTCTAGGTAAGCACCTTAAGAACTAAGCCATTTCTCCAGCCTGAGAAAAATTTTTTTCAAGGTAGGGTCTTACTCTAGCCCAGGCTGACTTAGAACTCTGTAGTCCCAGGTTGGCCTCAAATTCATAGTAATCTCCTACCTCTGCCCCCACCCCCTTGAGTGCTAGGATCAATGGTTTGCCCCACCATGCCTGGCCATGGAGGACTTTTTTTTTTTTTCCAAGGTAGGATCTCACTCTAGCCCAGGCTGACCTGGATTTCACTATGTAATCTCAGGTTGGCCTCAAACTCACTGTGATCCTCCTACCTCAGCCTCCCAGACTCCTGGGATTAAAGGTGTGGGCCATGAAGCCAAGCAGAGAGAGAGAGAGAGAGAGAGTATGAATATGGGTGCATCAAGGATTTCTACTGCTGCAAATGAACCCCAGATACATGTGTCACCTTATGCATCTGGTTTTACGTGGGTCCTGGAGAATCAAACTCAGGTTGTTAGGCTTTTTAGTCAAGGACCTTAACCGTTGAGCCATCTCTCCAGCCCTTATGACTTTCTATTCTAGACATAAACACCTGGTTTCTGCCTTGGCCCTTTCATCTTCCACAACCCTTAGAAGTTCTTGTTCTTTAAGGATCTTTGTTACATCTTCTGTCTATTTGATCCTGCCTCCTTTGTTTTTCACTTTCACCTGCAAAAGAAAGGAGGAAGTAGATTAAGATTTCTTTTTTTTCCCCTATAAGCTATGTTTTTGTACAAGCTCCTACCCCAGGTGTAATTTCAGAGTTCTCTCCTGTACTGGGAAAGCTGGGAGCAGTGAACAGGTTAGTGTTGGGCATCAAGCCCAGCTACTTCATTATAGACTATTGGTTGTGGTATCAGATCATCATGTTCCACTTATAAAATCCAGATACTCTTGTTTGATACTGGAGAAGTTTTGATTACAAAGACTACTTTTTTTTTTTTTTTTTTTTTTTTTTTTTTTTTTTTTTCAAGGTAGGGTCTCACTCTGGCCCAGGCTGGCAGTTTGTGTTTTACTGCCTGGATTAATCAGTTTTGTTGTAGCAAAAAGGCGTGGTTTCTATATCCAGATTATACTAGGCTGTAACATTCTTCCCGGGTCAGAAATACTAGGAAAGATAATTTTGGTGTATTAGTTTACTTTACTTTCCACTTACGTTGTTACTTGTTCTATGTCTTTTTTTTTTTTTTTTTTTTTTTGGTTTTGCAAGGTAGGGTCTCACTCTGGTCCAGGCTGACCTGGAATCAACTATGTAGTCTCAGGGTGGCCTCGAACTCTCAGCGATCCTCCTACCTCTGCCTCCCGAGTGCTGGATTAAAGGCGTGCGCCACCACGCCCGGCTTCTATGTCTTTTTATTTATTTATTTGAGAAAGAAATGGAAGGGGGGCTGGAGAGATGGCTTAGGGGTTAAGGCGCCTGCCTCCTAAGGCTAAGAACACTGGTTCCAATCTCCAGGTCCCACGTTTAGCCAGATGCAGTGATGCAAGGGCGCAATGCTGCACTTGACCACAAGGGGGCGCACACATCTGGATTTCATTCACAGCAGCTGAGACACTGCTGGTGTGCCCATCTCTGTCTTCCTATCCCTCTCTCTCTCTCTCTCTCTCTCCAAAAAAATAATAAAAAAATAAAAAAAAAAAAAGAAATGGAAGGGGAGAGAAAGAGAGAAAGAAGCAGAGAGAGTGAGAATGGGCACACCAGGGATACTAGCTAGTTCAAACAAACTCCAGAAACATGTGCCACTTTGTGCATCTGGCTTACGTGGGTACTGGGGAATTGAACCTAGAACCAGGTGAGCACCTTAACTCCTTCTCCAGCCCTTCTTTTTTTTTTTTTTTTTCTTCAGGGTTTCACTCTGGTCCAGGCACCTGGAATTAACTGCTCAGGGTGGCCATCTCTCCTCCTAGCCTGCCTCCCTAGTGCTGGGATTAAAGGCTTTTTTTTTCTGTCTTTTTTTTTTTTTTTTTTTTTTTTAATGAGAGAATGAGAGAGAATTGGCACCCCAGGGCCTCAAGCCACTGCAGTCAAACTCCAGATATGTGTACCACCTTGTGTGACCTTGATCTTGTGTGCATATGTGCTTATGTAGGTGCTGGGGAACCGAACTTGGGTCCTTAGGCTTCACAAGGCAAGTGCCTTAACCGCTAAGCCATCTTTCCAGCCCCCTTCTGTCTTTTTTTTTTTTTTTTTTAATAATTATTTATTTAGCTGAGAGAAAGAAAGACAATGGTCGCACCAAACCTCATGCCTCTGCAAACAAACTCCAGACACATGTGCTACCTGGTATATCTTGCTTTACATGGTTACTGGGGAATCAATCCCGAACATTTAGGCTTTTAAGCAAGTGCCTTTAACTGTTGAGCCATCTTTCCAGTTCCTAAAATATGTCTTTTAAAATTTGGAAACAGAGCCAGGTATGATGGCACACACCTTTAATCACAGCACTCAGGAGGCAGAGGTAGGTGGATCACCATGAGTTTGAAGCCATGCTGAGACTACATAGTGAATTCCAGGTCAACTTCCGCTAGAGTGAGACCCTACCTCGAAACCCCCACCCCAAAATTTGGAAACAAGTTATTTTTACTTATTTTAATTAAAATGTATTTTAGGGATGGAGAGATGACTTTGCAGTTAAGGTGTTTGCCTGCTAAGCCAAAGGACCCAGGTTCTATTCCCCAGATGTACAAGGTGGTGCATGTATCTGGAGTTCATTTGCAGCACCTGGAGGCCCAGATGCACCCATTCTCTCTCACTTTCCCTATATCTTGTCTCTTTTTCTCTCACAAATAAGTAAATAAATAATTTTTTTAAATTTAAAATGGAGCTGGAAAGATTGCTCAGCAGTTAAATCTTGCCAGCAAAGCGTAAGGACCCAGGTTCAAGTCCCCAGTACCCACATAAAGCCAGATGCACAAGGTAGAACATGCTTTTGGAGTTTGTTTGCAGTGGCTGAAATCCCTGGTGTGCCCATTCTCTATCTGCCTCTCTCTGTCTTTGCTCCCGCCCTCCAATAAGTAAATAAATAACATATTTAGAAAAAAAAATTAATGTACAATGCTGGGCATTCCTTTAATCCCAGCAGAAGTGAAGAATTGCTGTGAGTTTGAGGACAGCCTGAGACTACATAATTGAGGACAGCCTTGACTAGTGAGAGACCCTACCTTGAAAAATTAAAAAAAAAATTAAAAATGTATTTGAGGGTTGGAGAGATGGCTTAGCAGTTAAGGGGCTTGGCCTGTGAAGCTTAAGGATCCATGTTCAACAATCAGCTCCCACATTAGCCAGATGCACAGAGACAAATGCAAGGTTGCACATGCCCACTAGGTGGCACAAGCATCTGGCCTTTGATTTTGGTGGCTGAAGTCCTGGTGTGCCCATTCTCTCTCTCTCTGTCTCTGTCTGTCTCTCTCTCTTGAAATAAATTGTTTTTTAATATTTTATTTATTTATTTGCAAGAGAGAGAAAGAGGAAGAGGCAGAGAGAAAGAGAGAATGGGCATGCCAGGGCCTCCAGCCACTGCAAATGACCTCTAGATGCATGTGCCCCCTTGTGCATCTGGCTTATGTGGTTCCTGGGGAATTGAAGCAGGGTCCTTAAGCTTTGCAGGCAAACACCTTAACTGCTAAGCCATTACCCCAGCCCTGAAATAAAATTTTTAAAAATGTATTTGAAAGCCAGGCATGGTGGTGCACACCTTTAATCCCAGCACTCGGGAGGCAGAGGAAGGAGGATCGCCATGAGTTCAAGGCCACCCTGAGACTACATAATGAATTCCAAGTCAGCCTGAGCTAGAGTGAGACCCTACCTCGAAAAACCAAAAAAAAAAAAAAAAAGTATTTGAGGTTTGGGGAAATGACTCAGCAGTTAAACTGTCAGATGTACAAAGTAGCACATGTGTTTGGAGTTTGTTTGCAGTGGGAAGAGGCCCTGGCAATTGCTATTCTTTCTCTCCTTACAAATAAATTAAAAAAAAATTTTTTTTTCGAGGTTGCGGTCGCTCTAGCCCAGGCTGACCTGGAATTCACTATGTAGTCTCAGGGTGGCCTCAAACTCATAGTGATCCTTCTACCTCTGCCTCCGAGTGCTGGCATTAAAGGTATATGCCACCAAGCTCAACTAATTTTTTTTTTTTTTTTTTTTCAAGGTTTCAAGGTAGTCTCAGGGTCCAGGCTTACCTGGCCTAAATGTAGTCTCAGGGTGGCCTTGAACTCTCAGTGATCCTCCTACCTCTGCCTCCCAAGTGCTGGGATTAAAGGTGTATGCCACCAAACTCAACTAATTTTTTTTTTTTTTTTTATGTATTTGAGGCCAGGCGTGGTGGCGCATGCCTTTAATCCCAACATTTGGGAGGCAGAGGTAGAAGGATTGCCATGAGTTCAAGGCTACCCTGAGACTACAGAGAATTCTAGGTCAGCCTGGGCTAGAGTGAGACCCTACTTTGAAAAACAAAACAAAACAAAACAAAAATGTATTTGAGAGAGGGAGGGCGAAAGAGAGAGGAAATGGGTGCATTACCAACTCTTGCCACTGCAAACTCCAGATGCATGCTGCCCTTTGTGCATTTGGGTTTATGTGGTTACTGAGGAATTGAGCCCCTCCTGGTAGGTTTTGCAAGCAAATGCCTTTAACCTCTGACCTATCTCTCCAGCTCCAGTCAACATATTTATAAAGGTATTGTTGGCAGGTAAAGAATCCCAAGAAAGTGGTATTTATGGTTCTGATAAGGTCAAAGGGGGCCAGGTTAGGTGGCAAAAGCTGTTAGTCCCAACACTTCATAGGAGGATCACACTGAGTTTGAGGCCAGCTTAGGGATTCAGAGGAAGTTCCAGGTCAGCCTGGGCTAGTATGAGACTGCCTTGTTTTAAAAAACAAAACAGGGCTGAAGAGATGGCTTAGCGGTTAAGGCACATGCCTGCAAAGCCTAAGGACCCTAGTTCGATTCTCTAGGTCCCATGTAAGCCAGATGCACAAGGGGGTGTACATATCTGGAGATCGTTTGCAGTGGCTAGAGGTCCTGGCATGCCCATTCTCACTCTCCCTCTTTCCTCTCTGTCTCTAATAACTAAATAAAAAAATAAAAATAAAAACTTTAAAAAAAAAAAACAAAAAACAGCTGGGTGTGGTGGTGCACGCCTTTAATCCCAGCACTTGGGAGGCAGAGGTAGGAGGATCACTGTGAATTCCAGGCCACCCTGAGACTACATAGTAAATTTCAGGTCAGCCTGGTTTAGAGTGAAACCCTACCTTGAAAAACCAAAAAAAAAAAAAAAAAAAGGGTTGGAGAAATGGCTTAAAAGTTAAGTGCTTGCCTGGGAAAGCCTAAGGATCCTGGTTCAAGGCTCATTTCCCCAGTATCTATGTAAGCCAGATGCACAAGGTGGCATATGCATTTGGAGTTCGCTTGCAGTGGTTGGAGGTGCTGGTGCGCCCATTCTCTCTCTCTTTCTCTCTCTTTCTCTCTCTCTTTGCCTCTTTCACTCTGTTTGCCTGTCTCTCAAATAAATAAACAAAAAATTTTAAAAAAAAAAAAACAGCTGGGGCTGGAGAGATAGCTTAGCACTTAAGGCACTCATCTGTGAAGCCTATGGGCTCATGTTCATGAGTCCTAAGGACTCATGTTTGACTCTCCAGGTGCCATGTAAGCCAGATGCACATATGCACAAGATGGCACACATATCTGGGGTTCAATTACAGTAGCCAAAGGCCCTGGCTTGCCAATTCTCTCTCTCTCTCTGATAATTTTTCTTTTTTTTTGGTCTTTTGAAGTAGGGTCTCACTCTATCCCAGGCTGACCTGGATCTCATTCTGTAGTCTTAGGGTCTGATAAAAAATTAAAAAATAAAAAAGGGATGGCTTAGTGGTTAAACGCTTGCCTGTGAAAAGGACCCTGGTTCGAGGCTTGATTCTCCAGAACCCACGTAAGCCAGATGAACAAGGGGCGCACGCATCTGGAGTTCCAGTGGCTGGAGGCCATGGCCTCTCTCTCTCTCTCAAATAAATAAATAAAATATTTAAAAAAAAAAAAAAAAAAAAAACCAGCCAGGCCTGGAAAGATGGCTTAGCAGATAAGGTACTTGCCTGCAAAGCCAAAGGACCCATATTTGATTCCCCACTTCCCAGATGCATAAGGTGGTGTACGTTTCTGCAGTTTGTTTGCAGTGTTTAGGAGATTCTGGCATGCCCATTCTCTTGCTCTTTTTTTCTCTCTCTCTCTACCTCTCTCAAATAGAAATAAATAAAATATTTTAAATTTTTTTATTTATTTGAGAGCAATAGAGAAAGAGGCAGAGAAGAGAATGGGCTCATCAGGGCCTCCAGGCACTGCAAACAAACTCCAGATGCATGTGCCACTTTGTGCATCTAGCTTATGTGAGTACTGGGGAATTGAGCCTCGAACTGTGGTCCTTAGGCTTCACAGGCAAGTGCTTAACTGCTCAGCCATCTCTCCAGCCCTAAAATATTTTTTTAAATTTTTATTTGAGAGAGACAGAGGGAGAGGGAGGGAGAATGGGCATGCCAGTGGCCTCTCAGCCACTGTGAACAAACTCCAGACGCGTGCACACCCTTGTGGGCAAGTGCGGCATTGCTACCTTGTGTCACTTTTTGCGTCTGGCTAAATGTGGGACCTGGAGATTGGAACCAGCATTCTTAGACTTGGCAGGCAGGCGTCTTAACTGCCAAGCCATCTCTCCAGCACCCTAAAATATATATATTTTTTAAGTCAGATGTGGGGTTGGAGAGATGGCTTAGCAGTTAAGTGCTTGCCTGTGAATCCTAAGGACCCCAGTTCGAGGCTCAATTTCCCAGTATCCATGTAAGCCAGATGCACAAGGTGGCACATGCATCTGAAGTTTGTTTGCAGTGGCTGGAGGTCCTGGTGCGCCCATTCTCTCTCTCTCTCTCTGCCTCTTTCTCTCTCTCTCTATCAATCTCAAATAAATAAATAAACAAATTTTTTTAAAAGCCAGATGTGGTGGTGCACACCTTTAATCTCAGCACTCTGGAGGCAGAGGTAAGAGGACCACTGTGAGTTCAAGGTTAGTCTGAGACTACATAGTAAATTCCAAGTCAGCCTGGGCTAGAGTGAGATCTTACCTCAAGAACACAATTAAAACAAAAAGAAAGAAAAAAAAGAGCCAGGCATGGTGGTGCATGCCTTTAATCACAGCACTTGGGAGGCAGAGGTAGGAGGATTGCTGAGAGTTCGAGGCCACCCTGAGACTACATAGTGAATTCCAGGTCAGCCTGAGCTAGAGTGAGACCTTACCTTGAAAAACGAAAGAAAAAAAAAGAACAGCAACAAAAAAGATCAAGGCGAAAGGTTATTTCTATGTTATTACTTCTTTTTTCTTTTCTTTTTTTTTTTTTGAGGCCTCACTCTAGTCCTGGCTGACCAGGACTTCACTATGTAGTCTCAGGGTGGCCTCGAATTTATCGCCTCCTACCTTTGTCTCCCAAGTGCTGGGATTAAAGGTGTGCACCACCACGCCTGGCCTGATATATATATAAATTTTTTTTGGTTTTTCGAGGTAGGGTCTCACTCTGGTCCAGGCTGACCTGGAATTCACTGTATAGTCTCAGGGTGGCCTCAAACTCACATTGATCCTTCTACCTCTGCCTCCCAAGTGCTGGGCTTAAAGGCATGCACCACCATGCCCGGCTTTCTTCTCATTTATTTTTAATTTTTCTTTTTAGTTTAAATTTGGTTTTTATTCAATGTGGAATCTCAGGAGATGGGATGGAGCCACATACAATCAGGGTTGGTCTTATTCCTCAGTTTAATTCAATCTGGAAACACCTTCACAGAAACATACAGGGGTAAAAATATGAATTCTTTGGAATGCCAAATACAGTTATATTGACAGTAAATTAACAATAACATCAGTCAATAACTTAGAAATATATAAGTGAAACAGACAAGACCCTTGAAGACGCTAGAAACTAAGATCATTTCTAATTTTACAATAGAAGAAGTACTTCTAATTTAGCATTTACTGTTTCATGTTGGCAACCTCTGTTTAGAACTGAGCACCACTACATGAATGACACCTGTAGAAGATGTTGTGATAAAGAATGAAGAACAACAAAAAATTGGTCTCAGGGCACAAGAAACTGATAATAACTTAAAAGAAACTGAAAAATGAGCATTTGTTAATATCTGTCTTTACAACCTTTTATCATGCTGATATATTCTAGAAAAAGCAGATTTTCTACAATTTTTCTTCTCAATTAAAGGAAACAGTATCATTTTCCTTAGTATTTGCTTGGTCTCTTGACCTCAAGAAAAATCTTTAGACATTACCAATTATTTGGTTAAGATTTAATACAATCATGGGCTGGAGAGCTAGCTTAGCAGTTAAGGTGCTTGCCTGAGAAGCCCAAGAACATAGGTTCAATACCCCAGTACCCAAGTAAGCTAGATGTACCTGGGGTATTTTTTAATTTTTAATTTTTGAAAGTTTATTTTGAGAGAGAGAGAGAATGGTTGTGCCAAACTCCAAACATGTGCTCTCTTGTGTGCATGTACAACATTGCTTGCTTGTATCACCATGTCTGGTTTGCATGGTACCTGGAGATTTGAACATGAGTTCTTAAACTCAGCAGGCTAGTGCATTAACCTCTAAGCTATCTCTCCAGCCCTGCAGCTCTTTCTCCCTCTTTTTTTTTGGGGGGGGGGAGAGTGGTTTTCGAGATAGAGTCTCACTGTGACCCGGGCTGACCTGGAATTGACTATGTAGTCTCAGGGTGGCCTTGAACTCATGGCAATCCTCCTACCTGTGCCTCCCAAGTGCTGGGATTAAAGGTTTGTGCACCATGCCCAGCTTTTCTCCTTTTTTTTTTTTTGATTTTGCGAGGTAGGGTCTCACTCTGGTCCAGGCTGACCTGGAATTAACTATGTAGTCTCAGGGTGGCCTCAAACTCTTGGCGATCCTCCTACCTCTGCCTCCCGAGTACTGGGATTAAAGGCGTGGGCCACCACGCCCGGCTTTTTTTTGGTTTTTTAAGGTAAGGTCTCACACTAGCTCAGGCTGACCTGGGAATTCACCATGTGGTCTCAGGGTGGCCTTGAACTCATGGCGATCTTCCTACCTCTGCCTCCCTCCCTCCTTCCTTCCTTTCTTCCTTCCTTCCTTTTTGGAGAGAGAAAGTGGGAGAGGAAGACAGAGATGGGCGCGTTAGCAGTCTCTTAGCTGCTGCAAACAAAATCCAGATGCGTGCGCCCCCTTGTGGTCAAGTGCAGCATTGTGCCCTTGCATCACTTTTGCATCTGGCTAAACGTGGGACCTGGAGATTGGAACCCGGCGTTCTTAGTCTTAGCAGGCAGGCGCCTTAACCACTAAGCCATCTCTCCAGCCCCCTCTTTTTTTTTTTTTTTTTTTTTTTAAAGTTTTTTAAAGTTTTTCCAGGTAGGGTTTCACTCTAGTCCAGTCTGACCTGGAATTCACTTTGTAGTTTCAGGGTGGCCTCGAACTCATGGCAATCCTCCTACCTCTGCCTCCCAAGTGCTGGGATTAAAGGCATGCGCCACTATGCCCAGCTTCTTCTTCTCTCTGTCTCTCTTTTTTTTTTTTTTTTTGGTTTTTCGAAGTAGGGTCTCACTCTAGCTCAGGCTGACCTGGAATTCACTATGTAGTCTCAGGGTGGCCTTGAACTCACAGTGATACTCCTACTTCTGCCTCCCAAGTGCTGGGATTAAAGGCATGCACCACCATGCCCAGCTACGCCCAGCTTCTTAATCTCAAATAAATAAATAGAAATGTTAAAAAAAAAAAAGTCAATCTGGTATGGTAGTGGAAGCCTTTAATCCCAGCACTCAGGAGGCAGAGGTAGGAGGAGTGCTGAGTTTGAAGCCAGTTTGAGACTACATAGTAAGTTCCCGGTCAGCCTGGGCTATAGGAAGACCCTACCTTGGGGAAAAAAAGTCAACTGAGAATCGGATCTGAACCCTCATGTTATGGGGTTTATTATTAATTAACTCTTCTGTTCAGAATATTCATATTTGGGGTCTGCAGGGTCTCTCTAGAAGAGTTTATTTATTTATTTTTTTCTGAGGTAGGGTCTCACTCTAGCCCAGGCTGATTTAGAACTGTCTCTGTTATCCCAGGCTGGCCTGAAACTCACATTAATCCTCCTACCTCTGCCCCCTGAGTACACTACCACACTTTTTTTTTTCGAGGTAGGGTTTCACTCTAGTCCAGGCTAGGCTCAAAGTCAACAGTGGTCCTCCTACCTCTGCCTTCTGTTTGCTGTGATTAAAGGCATGCACCAGGGCTGGAGAGATGGCTTAGTGGTTAAGCGCTTGTTTGTGAAGCCTAAGGATCCCGGTTTGAGGCTCCATTCCCCAGGACCCACGTAAGCCAGATGCACAAGGTGGCGCATGCATCTGGAGTTCATTTGCAGTTATTGGAGGCCCTGGTGTGCCCATTCTCTCTCTCTCTGCCTCTTTCTCTATCACTCCCAAATAAATAAATAAAAATAAACAAAGATATGCACCACCACACCTAGCTTGTATTGTTTTCTTGAAGTAAGGTCTAATTATGTAGCCCAGGCTGGCCTGGAACTTGTGATCTTTCTGAGTGCTGGGATTATAAGCTTTATACCATTATGCTAGGCTGGTGCTAGGACCAAAACCCAGAGCCTTGTGCAGCTAGAAAAATATTCTACCACTGTGCTTCACCCTCAGCCCCAGATCCTGCAGCTATTTAGTACAGAGTTTTAGTCTACCTGTAGGAAGGCCAGCCAGGCTGGTGGTAAATTAGCGTTTGTCGCAGAGCTACTGGATTTGGTTTGGGGCATCTTGTCTCCTTTCCCTCTATTCATAGGCACCTGTCTAATGGTATGTTTATTCCACACTGGTCCCCTTTCTGAACCATATTTTGGAGGATTCTCTCTCTCATATATATATATATATATATATATATATATATATATATATTTTTTTTTTTTTTTTTTTTTTGGTTTTTCAAGGTAGGGTCTCACTCTGGCCCAGGCTGACCTGGAATTAACTATGTAGTCTCAGGGTGGCCTCGAACTCTCGGTGATCCTTCTACCTCTGCCTCCTGAGTGCTGGGATTAAAGGCGTGCGCCACCAGGCCTGGCATATATATATTTTTTGATTTATTTATTTTAGAGAAAAGAGGTAGAGAGAGATGGGCACGTCAGGGCCTCCTGCCATTGCAAATGAACTCTAGATATGTGTGCCACCTTGTGCATCCGGGTACTGGGGAGTCAAACCTGGGTCCTTAGGCTTTGTAGGTAAGTGCCTTAACCACTAAGCCATCTTTCTAGCCCCCTTTTCAGGATCCTTGGACAGTGGGTGGTTGAGGCTCAAGCAATAACACTTACCTTCCTGCCTGGCATAGTGGTGCATGCCTTTCATCACAGCACTCAGGAGACAGAACTAGGAGGATTGCTTTGAGACCAGCCTGAGACTACATAGTGAATTCCAGGTCTGCCTGGGCTAGAGTGAGACCCTACCTCTAAAAAAAACAAAACAAAACAAAATAATAACACTAACCTTTTCACCATTCTTTTCTCATTTATTGCAGGAGACTATGGCAGCTTCCTGTGTCCTCCTGCACACTGGGCAGAAGATGCCTCTGATTGGTCTAGGAACTTGGAAGAGTGAGCCTGGTCAGGTGAGGGATGACATAAGAGAAGGTAGATTGTTTCTTTTTATGTGTGGTTTTTCGAGGTAGGGTCTAGCCTGCATAAACCTTTTCTTCATTATAAGATTGTTTGCATAAACCTTTTCTTGATCGTAAGATTGTTTGGGATTGGAGAGATGGCTTAGAAGTTAAGGCGCTTGCCTGCAAAGCCAAAGGACCCAGGTTCGATTCCCCAGGACCCACGTAAGCCAGATGCACAAGGGGGCACTCATGTCTGGAGTTCGTCTGCAGTGGCTGGAGGTCCTGGCATGCCCATTCTCTCTCTCCATGCCTATTTCTGTATCTCTCTCAAATAAATAAATAAAAATTAAATATTTTTAAAAAAAAAGATTGTTCTGGGCATGGTGGTGCATGCCTTTAATCCTAGCACTTGGGAGGCAGAGGTAGGAGGATCACCATGAGTTTGAGGCCACCCTAAGACTACATAGTGAGTTCCAGGTCAGCATGGGCGAGTATGAAATCCTACCTCGAAAAACCAAAAAAAAGGTGTTTTTTTTTGATAGGATAAGGCATATTTCTTGTTTGTTTATATTTTAAAATTTTATTTCTATATATTTATTCATTAGAGACAGAAGGGGAGAGAGTGAGAATGGGCATGCCAGGGCCTCTAGCCACTGCAAATGAACTCCAGATGCATGTGTGCCTTGTGCATCTGGTTTACGTGGAACCTGGAGAATCGTACCTGGGTCCTTAAGCTTTGCAGGCATGCACCTTAACTGCTAAGCCATCTCTCCAGTCTGGTTAACACATATTTCCTTGTAATTTAACTATAGCACATTCCTGTTGTACCTTGCAATTTATAGAAAGTTTCTATCTTAGTTGGGCGTGGTGGCACACACCTTTAATCCCAGCACTGTGAGATAAAATATGCCCATTGAGTCTTTCCTTTTTGTATTTGATAGAGAGAGAGAAAGAGGCAGAGACAGAGGAGAGATAGTGAATGAGCACTCCAAGGCCTCCAGCCACTGCAGACAAAGTCCAGATGCATGTGCTACCTTGTGCATCTGGCTAATGTGAATCCTAGGGAATTGAACCTAGGTCTTTTTGCTTTGTAGGCAAGTACTTTAACCACTAAGCCATCTCTCTAGCCCCATAAACCTTTTCTTAATGAACCAGTTACTTACTTAATTAATTTTTTTTGGTTATTCAAAGTAGGGCCTCACTGAAACCCAGGCTGACCTGGAATTCACTATGCAGTCACAGCCTGACCTCAAACTCACAGCGATACTGATACTCTTACCTTTGCCTTCCGAGTGCTGGGATTACAGGCGTGCGCCACCATGCCCAGCTAATTTTAAAAAATTATCTGGAGCTGGGTGTGGTGGTGTACACCTTTAATCCCAGCACTTAGGAGGCAGAGGTAGGAGGATTGCCATGACTTTGAGGCCACCCTGAGACTACATAGCTATTCCAGGTCAGCCTGGACCAGAGTGAGACCCTACCTTGAAAAACAAAAAACAAAACAAAACAAAAAAAATTATCTGGGCTGGAGAGATGGCTTAGCAGTTAAAGGCACTTCCTTGCAAAGCCTGAGGGCCTGGGTTCGATTACCCAGTACTCACATAAAGCCAGATGTATAAAGTGGCTCAAGCATCTGGAATATATTTGCAGTTGCAGGAGGCCTTGACATGGCCATTTTCCCTCTCTCTCTCTCTTACCTGCCTGTTTTTTTCTCTCTTAAATAAATAAATAAAAGTGAAAAATAAAATTATTTATCTGCACATGTGTGTAGATATGCATGGGCATGCCAGAGTTTCTTGCCACTAGAAATAAATGCTCATCTAGCATGGGTGGCTGGGAGAATTGAACTCAGGCTAGTAGACTTTTCAGAAGTTAACTGCTGAACTATTTCCACGGCCCAGATGGTTTTAGATTTGGATGAAAGATGTTTAAAATGATTGTGATTAGGGCTGAAGGGATTGCTTAGTGGTTAAGGCATTTGCCTGTGAAGCCAAGGACCCAGGTTTGATTCCCCAAGACCCACGTAAGCCAGATGCACAAGGGGCACATGCATCTGGAGTTCATTTGCAGTGGCTAGAGGCCCTGGTGTGCCCATTCTCTGTCTCTCTTCCTTTCTGCTTGCAAATAAATAAATAAAATAAAATAAAATAAAGAAAGTAACAAAAAAGATGATTGTGATTATATTCTCTTTTTTTGTTAAAGTGTATGTGTATGACGTATGTGTTGGTGTGTGAATGTGGGTGCATGCATGCCATGTAGTACATGTGGAATCAGAGGACAGCCTCCAGTGTTGGTCCTTGCCTTCCATTTGTTTGAGGCAGAGTCTCTTGTTTGCCACTGTGTATTCCAGGTGGCTGACGAGGTTAAGATATCTTTTATTTATTTATTTATTTATTTATTTATTTATTTATTTATTTATTTTTATTGCTTGGAAATGTGAGTTAGAGTTACAAGTTTGAGATTAAGTTTGGGAGAGCGCCCTCTTCTGTCTTGAGTAGACACTGGTATCTATGGTATAAGTTGGATGATATCTGCTTTGATTGCTTTTTTAAAATTAAATGTTCATGTAACTTGGGAGGCAGATTTAAAAGGATTATTTTATTTTATTTATTTGAGACTACATAGTTAATTCCAGGTCAGCCTGGATCACAGTGAGACCCTATGGGAAAAAAAAAAAAAAAAAAAAAAAAAAAAATGTTCATGTAGAGGTGACATTTATTTATTTATTTTAAAAATTATTTTATTTTATTTATTTGAGAGAGAGGCAGAGATAGAGAGAATGGGAAGCCACGACCTTCAGCCACTGCAAATGAACTCCAGAAGCATGTGTCACCTTGTGCATCTGGCTTATGTGGGTCCCGGGGAATTGAACCTAGGTCCTTTGGAATGCAGGCAAGTGCCTTAACCACTAAGCCATCTCTCTAGCCTTGTGTGTGTGTGTGTGTGTGTGTGTGTGTGTGTGTGTGGTTTTTAGGTAGGGTCTTGCTGTAGCCCAGATTGATGGAGAATTCACTCAAGCTGGCCTCATACTCATGGTGATCCTCTTACCTCTGCCTCCTGAGTGCTGGGATTAAAGGTGTGCATCACCATGCCCTTGCCCTTTAGCTATTTCTTTTTTTTGGGGTGGGGGCATTCAAGGTAGGGTCTCACTCTAGCCCAGGCTGACGTGGAATTCACTAGGTAGTCTCAGGGTGGCCTTGAACTTATAGCAGTCAACCTACCTCTGCCTCCCAAGTGCTGGAATTAAAGATGTGTGCCACCACGCCTGGCTCAAACTTTCTTTTTTAAGTTTATTTTTATTTATTTGAGAGAAATAGGCAGGGAGAGAGAGAAAGACTCCAGATGCATGTTCCCTGTTGTGCATCTGGTCTGTGTGGGTACTGAGGGATCGAACCTGGGTCCTTTGGCTTTGCAGGCAAGTGCTTTAACTGCTAAGCTATCTCCCCAGCCCAGTTGTTGGTTGACTTTTTTTTAGTTTTTTTTTTGGAGGTAGGGTCTCACTCTACCTCAGGCTGACCTGGAATTCACTATGTAGTCTCAGGGTGGCCTCTAACTCTCAGCAGTCCTCCTACCCCTGCCTCCCAAGTGCTGGGATTAAAGGCATGTGCCACCATGCCCAGCGGTTGTTGTTTTTTGAGGTAGGGTCTCACTCTTGCCCAGGCAAACCTGGAATGAATGTGTTCTCAGGGTGGCTTTGATCTCACAGCAATCCTCCTACCTCTACCTCCCAGGTGCTGGGATTAAAGGCATGTGCCACCACACTGGCCTCAAGCTCATTTATTTATTTATTATTATTTTTTGTTTTGTTTTGTTTTGTTTTTTTGAGGTAGGGTCTCACTCTGGCCCAGGCTAACCTGGAATTCACTATGTAGTCTCAGGGTGGCCTCAAACTCATGGTGATCCTCCTACCTCTGCCTCCGGAGTTCTGGGATTAACGGTGTGCACCACCACACTTGGCTCTAAAAACATTTTTTATTTATTTACTTGAGGGAGAGTGAGTGACTGGGCACACCAGGGTCTTCTGCAACTGCAAATGAACTCCAGATGCATGTGCCACTTTGTGTATCTGGCTTTACATGGGTACTGGGGAATTGAACCACACCTTATAGGCTTTGCAGGCAAGCACCTTTAACCACTGATCCATCACTACAGCCCTCAGGCTCACTTTTTTCTTTAATTAATTAATTTATTTATTTATTTATTTTGATGGAAAAAGAGAAAGACACACAGAGAGAGAGAGAATGGGTGTACCTGGGCCATCAGCTACTGCACACGAACTCCAGACACATGTGCCATCTTGTGCATCTGGCTTATGTGAGTCCTCTGGAATCAAACCTGGGCCCTTTGGTTTCTCAGGCAAACGCCTTAACTGCTAACCCATCTCTCCAGTCCTCAAGCTCATTTTTCTAACGTCTGTGAACACAGTTTTATCTGACTGGGTGAACTGGGCATTAAACATGGCCACTCATGCTGAATTCTATTAACACCTGTCACACCTTATCATCTTCCAGGCCATGATACTCATAAGGATCTCAGCCTGGGATCCAAGTGTCCCTAATCACACATCTGTCTCGAGTTATGCAGCCTTTGTCTCAAGGACAAAATAATCCTCTGCTTTCAAAGTACTTAGTACTCCCCATCATGGTTTCCTGAACTGGGTCATCATTAAGACCATCTAGAGGTGGAGAGATGTGTATGGATGGTTAAGGTGCCTGCTGCCTGTGAAGCTTAAGGACTCAGGTTCGATTCCCCAGTTCTCACATAAACCCTATGCACAAGGTGGCACGTGCATCTGGAATTTGTTTGCAATGACTAGAGGCCCTGGTGCACCCATTCTCTCTCTATCTTGCTGAAATAAATAAATAGCCAGGTGTGGTGGCGCACACCTTTAATCCCAGCACTTGGGAGGCAGAAGTAGGAGGATTGCCATGAGTTCAATGCCACCCTGAGACTACATAGTGAATTCCAGGTCAGTCTGCGTTAGAGTGAGACCCTACTTCTACTTCAAAAAAACCAAAGTAAATAAATAAATAAACTATTTTTGAAAAATATCCATCTAGCCAGGTGTGGTAGTGCATACCTTTAATCCCAGCACTGGGTGGGGAGGGGGACAGAGTTAGGAGGATCACTGTGAGTTCAAGGCCACCCTGAGACTACATAGTGAATTCCAGGTCAGCCTGGGCTAGAGCAAGACCCTACCTCAAAAAACCAATATATATTTTATTTATTTATTTATGAAAGAGAGATAAAGAGCAAGGTAGAAAGTGAGAGAGTGGGTACTCTAGGGCCTCTAGCCACTGCAAATAAACTCCAAACGCATATACGATCTTGTATTGTGTTGCATATCTTTAGTTCCAATTCTTGGAAGGCAGAGAATAGGATTTCCATGAGTTTGTGGCCAGCCTGAGACTAACATAGTGACTTCCAGGTCAGCTTGGGTTAGACCTACCTTGAAAAACTTTTTTTAAAATATATTTTTTAAAGTTTTTTTTTTAATTTTATTTTTAGAGAGAGACACAGAGAGAGACAGAGAGAGAGGGAGAGGGAGACAGATAGAGAATGGGTGTGCCAACAGTCTCTCAGCTGCTGAGAACAAAATCCAGATGTGTGCACCCCCTTGTGGGCAAGTGTGGCATTGCGCCCTTGCGTCACTTTGCATCTGACTAAACATGGGACCTGGAGATTGGAACCAGCGTTCTTAGGCTTAGGAGGCAGGCACCTTAACCGCTAAGCCATCTCTCCAGCCCTTGAAAAACTTTTAAAAAGGGGCTTAAGTTTATTATGCTAGATGATGTTCCATTATTGATTTAGGCCATACCTTGCTGAGATGGCTGAGTTGGAAGAGATTTTGTAGTTGGGTGGGGTCAGAAAAAGACAAAGAGTTTGGGGCTTCCAAAGAATCTTCTACTCTCTCTCTCTCTCTACCTGCCTATTTCTGTATCTCTCTCTCTCTCTCTCTCTCTCTCTCAAAATAAATAAATAATAAAATATTTTAAAAAAAAAAAAAAAGAAAAGGGGCTGGAGAGATGGCTTAGCGGTTAAACGCTTGCCTATGAAGCCTAAGGACCCCGGTTCAAGGCTCGATTCTCCAGACCCACGTAAGCCAGATGCACAAGGGGGTGCATGCATCTGGAGTTCGTTTGCAGTGGCTGGAGGCCCTGGAGCACCCATTCTCTCTCTCTCTCTCTCTCTCTCTCTCTACCTGCCTATTTCTGTATATCTCTCTCTCAAATAAATAAATAATAAAATATTTAAAAAAAGAATCTTCTAGTCTACTGGAATAAATAATTTTGCTTTTTCCCTCTTTTTAAAAAATAAAACATTTTATTTTATTCATTGATTAGAGAGAGAGAGAGAGAGAATGGGCATTCCAGGTCCTATGGCCATTGCATATGAACTCCAGATGCTTTCACCACCATGGCATCTGGCTTATGTGGGTGTTGGGGAGTCAAACCTGGGTCCTTGGGCTTCACAGGCAAGCACCTTAACCGCTACGTCATCTCTCCAGCCCCATTTTTCTTTCTTTTTGTAAAAAAAAAATTTAATTTTGGTTTTTCAAGGTAGGATCTCACTCCAGCCCAGGCTGACCTGGAACTTACTCTGTAGCTCCAAGCAGTCCTCAAACTCACAGTGATCCTCTTACCTCAGCCTCCCCAGTGCTGGCATTAAAAGCATGAGCCACCCTGCCCAGCTAGCGTCATTTTTTCATCTTCTCAACCCCACCTATATGTATGGCTCTCCTATTTTCTTTCTTCCCTGTCAAAGATGGCAGAAGTTTCTGGCTCAGACCAACACAGTTGAAATCACTGTTCCTTCACCTGGCAGGTGAAAGCAGCCATCACATATGCCCTCAGTGTAGGCTACCGCCACATTGACTGTGCTGCTGTCTATGGCAATGAGACTGAGATTGGAGAGGCACTGAAGGAGAATGTGGGACCAGGCAAGGTAAGAACTGGGGAGACAAAAAGGATTGGGTTGGTAATAACTCCTTCTCGATCCTTGCCTAGAAGTGAGGTTGGTGAAGCACTCAGGGCTCTTCTCACAATCAACTCTGTCCCTGTCCCAGGCAGTTCCTCGGGAGGAGCTGTTTGTGACATCCAAGCTGTGGAACACTAAGCACCACCCTGAAGATGTGGAGAGTGCCCTCCGGAAGACACTGGCTGACCTTCAGTTGGAGTATCTAGACCTCTATTTGATTCACTGGCCTCATGCCTTCGAGTAAGTGTTGCAAGGTCTGTTTCTGAAAGTTGGGAGTTGAATATGGTAGTGTTTCTGACTTCCTATAATTCACAGCAGTTGGGCTGGAGAGATGGCTTAGTGGTTAAGTCATTTGCCTGCAAAGCCAAAGGATCTCGGTTTGATTCTTCAGGCCAGATGAACAAGGGGGCACATGCATCTGGAGTTCGTTTGCAGTGGCTGAGGGCTCTGGCACACCCATTCTCTCTATCTGCCTCTTCTTTCTCTCTCAAATAAATAAACAAATAATTATTTAATTCACAGCAGTAAAACAGGATGAGAATATTTGTGGCAAGCAGAGGAGTATAACATGGGATCCTAGCTTTTTCTTAAACATATTTTATTTGGGCTGGATAGATGGTATAGCAGTTAAGGAGCTTGCCTGTAAAGTCTAAGGACGCATGTTTGGCTCTCCAGGTGCACAAAGATGAGGCAAACACAAGGCCACACATGTCCGCTAGATGGTGCAAGCGTCTGGAGTTTGATTTCAGTGGCTGAGGCCCTGGCACACCAATTCTGTCTGTCTGTCTCTCTCTGTCTCTGAAATAAAACAAAAATTTTTGTTTTTAATATTTTATTTAGCCAGGCATGGTGGCACATGCCTTTAATCCCAGCACTTGAGAGGCAGAGGTAGGAGGATTGCTGAGTTTTAGGACAGCTTGAGACTACATAGTGAATTCCATGTCAGCCTGGACTAGAGCAAGACCCTACCTCGGAAAAAAAATTTCATTTATGAAAGAGAGGGAGAAAGAGTCAGGCAGAAAGAAAGAGAATGAGTACTCCAGGGCCTCCAGCCACTGCAAGTAAACTCCAAACACATGTACCACCTTGTACATCTGGCAATACATGGATAATGGAAAATTGAACTCAGATCCTTAGGCTTTGTAGGCAAGTGCCTTAACTGCTGGATAGCCTTTTCTGCAGCCAGGTGTTTTGCTACATAAAAAGGATAAGGAGAATGGTCTCTGTGTACCCTATGACCATATGAGTGGTCCTTCTTGCTTCATTATTCACTCAGAAAATGTGCCCACCTTTCTGCTTTGGTAGACCCCTGGTGTTTTTGCCATAAGTAAATCTCAGCAGAAGGTATGAGAAGAGGCTTCTATCAGCACTGTGCCCTGTGGTAGATAGGCAGAGAAATCCCTGAGGGAGGGAGAAGTTAAGGAAGCCTTACCAGAGGAGAACAGGTAGAATTTGGTTTTACCAAAAAAAAAAAAAAGGCAGACACAGTGGCACATGTCTCTAACAATCCCAGCACATGGGAGGTGGGGGTGGCAGGATCAGGAGTTCAAGGCCAGCCTCAACTACATATCAAGTTTGAATCAGCCTAGACTACATGAGACCATGTCTCAAAAAACAAAACAAAACAAATCAAAATAAAGTTGGAAAAATAAAAAGGGGAGCTGGCAAGATGGCTCAGCTGTTAAAGGTGTTTGCTTGCATAGCCTGCAGGGTTCAATTCTCCAGTCACCCACATAAAGCCAGATACAAGGAGTGGTGCGAGCATCTGGTGTTTTGTTTGCAGTTGCAAGAAACCCTGGTATACCCGTACATACACCCACATATATGCACACATGCACAAATAATAAATAAATTTTAAGGGCTAGAGAGATGGCTTAGCACTTAAGGCGCCTGCCTGCAAAGCCTAAGGACCCATGTGCTACTCTCCAGATCCCATGTAAGGCAGACGCACAAAGGTGAGGCAAGCACAAGGTCGCACATGCCCACTAGGTGGCGCAAGCGTCTGGTGTTCAATTGCAGTGGCTGAGGCTCTGGAGTGCCAATTCTGTCTCTCTCTCTCTAAAATTTTTTAATTTTATTTATTTATTTGAGAGAGGAAGAGGCAGAGAGAAAAAGAGAATGGGCACGCCAGGGCCTCCAGCCACTGCAGAAGAACTCCAGATGCATTTGCCCCCTTGTGCATCTGGCTTACGTGGGTCCTGGGGAATCGAACTGGGATCCCTTGGCTTCACAGGCAAACGCCTTAACCACTATGCCATTTCCCCAGGCCCTCTCTCTCTAAAATTAAAAAATAAATAAATAAAGGGCTGGAGAGATGGCTTAGCGGGTAAGGTGCTTGCCTGCAAAGACTAAGGACCCAGGCTTGATTCCCTAGGATCCATGTAAGCCTGATGTAAAGGGGAATCACTGTGTTCCAGTATGTGCTTTATTTTTTATTTGCAAGCAGAGAGAGAGCTACAAGAGAGGCAGACAAAGAGAGAATGGGCATGCCAGGGCCTCTAGCCACTGCAAACGAACTCTAGATGCATGTGCCTCTTTGGCTTCACAGGCAAACACCTTAACCGCTAACATCCTTTTTTATATTATTATTATTATTATTATTAATTTACTTGCAAGGAAAGAGAGAATATGAATGAGAGAAGAAATGTGTTCACCAGGGCCTCAAGCCACTGCAAAGGAACTCTAGATATATGTGCTACTTTGTGCATCTGGCTTTATGTAGGTACTGGGGAATTTGAACCCAGGCTGTCAGGCTTGCTTGTGCAAACACCTTTACCCACTGAGCCATCTCTCCAACCCATGTAATAGGGAAGCTAAGGTAGCAGGATTGCCATGAGTTCAAGACCAGGGGCAACATCATGAGTTCCAGGTCAGCCTGGGCAAGAGTGAAGCCCTACCCCGGGTGGGGAAGAGGAAGAGGAATGAACATTTCCTGTAGACTTAATACCTGAAATATGAGTAGAGGGATAAAAGAGCATTATTGTTGTTCCTAATTCTTGGTAATTTACCCTTTGGTCTTAGGGTGTGCAACATAGAATGGCTGGATGGGCAGGCAGGGTAAGAACCTGGCATTTGTGTCCACACATTCTGGCCTTTGTCTCACCAGGCGGGGAGAGAACCCCTTCCCCAAGAATGCTGATGGTACTATGAGGTATGACTACATCCACTATAAGGAGACCTGGAAGGCTCTGGAAGCATTGGTGGCGAAGGGGCTGGTGCGAGCCCTGGGTCTGTCCAACTTCAACAGCCAGCAGATTGATGATATACTTAGCATGGCCTCTGTGCGCCCAGCTGTCTTGCAGGTGAGCACTAGAAACAGGCCGATAATTCGGAGTATGGGAGTGTTGTGTGTATAGAACAAACCTGAATGGTCAGGGGATGGGCCTCCTTTATGGAGATGGCAAGTTGGCAGAAGTGTTGAAGTTCTCTGCATAAAGATGGGTTTAAAGTCTTGGGAGAGAATGAGATCATCAGTGGAAACTGTGATAAAAAGGTGACCGGAGAGTTGGACATGGTGGTACACACCTTTAATCCCAGCACTCTGGAAGCAGAGGTAGGAGGATCACCATGAGTTTGAGGCCACCATGAGTTCGAGGCCACCTTGAGACTACATAGTGAATTCCAGATCAGCCTGAGCTAGAGTGAGACCCTACTAAAAAATTTTTTTAAAAGGTGGCCGGAGGTCAGTGGGGTTTGGCAATGGTCCAGACATGCATGTTTGGGAGGGCAGGCAAGCTACGTGTGGTCATCACATGCTGATGGATTGTTACTTGGCTCAGGTGGAATGCCACCCATACCTGGCTCAGAATGATCTCATTGCCCACTGCCATGCACGCGGCTTGGAGGTGACTGCTTATAGTCCTTTGGGTTCCTCTGATCGTGCTTGGCGTCATCCTGATGAACCTGTCTTGCTTGAGGAGCCACTGGTGTTGACACTGGCTGAAAAGTATGGCCGATCTCCAGCACAGATCCTGCTCAGGTGAAGGTCTTTCTTGGGGAACAGTGTTTTGGTAGGGAAAAGGGTATGGTTGGGAGGCAATGTTTTAGGGACTTTTTATCTGAGTGCTTAGATGGGGAAGAGAATCTTGCTATGTAATATGGAGGGAGGCTGCTCTGGGGAGTGTTCCACACATCAGTGGGGCTCAGGTGCTCTAGGAATTAGTGAAGGCTACATAAAGTATAAAATAATGTTTCTGGCTGGATATGGTAGGTATGCCTTTAATCTCAGCACTCAAGAAGCAGAGGTAGAAGGCTTTCTGAGAGTTTGAGGCCAGTCTTGGACTACATAGTGAATTCCAGGTCAGCCTGGGCTAGAGTGCCTTGTAAAAGCTAAATAAGTAAATAAATACTAAATAAATAGATTAAAATATCTGAATACTAACTCCTCTTCCTCATCTACCTTCATTTTTTGCCTTAGGTGGCAGATCCAGCGGAAAGTAATCTGCATCCCCAAAAGTGTCACTCCTTCTCGTATCCTTCAGAACATCCAGGTACTAGGTCATGGGTTCTATCTTCATTAGCCCACTGAAACATATTCTGGAGTCAGGTGTGGTGACATACTCAGGATGCTGAGGTAGGAGGATCGCTGTGAGTTTGAGGCCAACCTGCAACTACATAGTGAATTCCAGGTAGGACCCTACCTAAAACAAAGAACAAAAAACCAGCTGGGTGTGCTGGCACACTCCTTTAACCCCTGCACTTGGGAAGCAGAGGTAGGAGGATTGCCATAAGTTTGAGGTCACCCTGAGACTACATAGTGAATTCCAGGTCACCCTGGGCTAAAATGGGACCCTACCTCTAAAAGCCAAAAGTAAATAAATAAATAAATAAATAAATAAATAAATAAATAAATGCTCCCCACATCTTAGAAAGAAAAGAAAGGAAAGGAAAGGAAAGGAAAGGAAAGGAAAGGAAAGGAAAGGAAAGGAAAGGAAAGGAAAGGAAGAAAGAAACGAAAGGAAAAGAAAGGAAAGAAAGGCATTCTGGCTGAGTTTCTTCCTGTCTAAGAAATGAGTATTGGGGAACCCCAGCTATCACTCACAAGTCTGCCTTTTCTGTCCTCCAGGTGTTTGATTTCACTTTTAGCCCAGAGGAGATGAAGCAGCTAGATGCCCTCAACAAAAATTGGCGATATATTGTGCCCATGATTACGGTAAGAATGTCACTCTTAGAATGTGAATGGGAGATTTGGGATGGGGTGCCCTGGTCTGGCCTCAGGCTTGATAGTTGGAAGAGGGACAGAAGTGTTGTTAGTGGAATTGCTACCCTAGATTCAGCGTCCTTCTTTCCTATCTCCTTCCCTCCCTCCCTGTTTTTTTTTTTAAGTTTTTAATTATTTTTTTGGAGAGAGAGAGAGAGAGAGAGAGAGAGAGAGAGAGGAAGACAGAGATGGGTGCGCCAGCAGTGTCTCAGCTGCTGCGAACGAAATCCAGATGTGTGCGCCCCCTTGTGGTCAAGTGTGGCATTGCGCCGTTGCATCACTTTGCATCTGGCTAAACGTGGGACCTGGAGATTGGAACCAGTGTTCTTAGGCTTAGGAGGCAGGCGCCTTAACCCCTAAGCCATCTCTCCAGCCCTCCCTCTTGTTTTTTTGAGACAGGGTCTCACTGTAGCCCAGACAGTCCTCCTGCCTCAGCCTTCTGAGTTACCACCATATTCCACTTCTTTTTTTTTTTATTGTAATTATTTTTTATTTTTTAATTATTTTTTATTTTTTATTTTTTTAGAGAGAGGCACAGAGACAGACAGAGAGAGAGAGAGGGAGAGGGAGACAGAGAATGAGTGCGCCAGCAGTCTCTCAGCTGCTGTGAACGAAATCCAGATGTGTGCGCCCCCTTGTGTTCAAGTGCGGCATTGCGCCCTTGCGTCACTTTGCATCTGGCTAAACATGGGACCTGGAGATTGGAACCAGTGTTCTTAGGCTTAGGAGGCAGGCGCCTTAACCACTAAGCCATCTCTCCAGCCCTATTGATTTATTTATTTATTTATTTATTTTTAATTGACAACTTCTTTAATTGTAGACAATATCCCATGGTACTTCCCCTCCCCACTTTCCCCTTTGAAACTTCACTCTCCATCATATCCCCTCCCCCTCTCAGTCTTTCTCTTCAGTTTGATATCATGATCTTTTCCTCCTATTATGATGGTCTTGTGTAGGTAGTGTCAGGCACTGTGAGGTCATGGATATCCAGACGATTTTGTGTCAGGAGGAGCACGTTGTAAGGAGTCCTATTCTTCCTTTGGCTCTTACATTCTTTCTGCCCCCTCTTCTGCAATGGACCCTGAGCCTTGGAAGGTATGTTTGAGATGTTTTAGTGCTGAGTACTCCTCTGTCTTTTCTCAGCACCAATGGTGCCTTCTGAGTCATCCCAAGGTTGCCACCATCTGAAAAGTGAAGCTTCTCTAACCAAAAGTGAGAGTAGCATTAATATATGGGTGTATTCCACTTTTTTTCTTTTCCCTTTCTTTTTCCTTTCTTTCAGACAGCTTTTCATTTTATTGCTCAGACTGACCTTGAAGTTTATATCCTCTTGCCTCAGCCTTCTGAGTGCTGGAATTACAGATGTGTGTCACCAAGCCCAGCACCAGTGATCTCTTTTTCTTAAGGTCAGGGCATTAATATGGCTCAGGAATATTGCCTATGAGTCCTAGTCTTGCTTCTTGATTATCTTATAACTTAGAATAAGTTATTTAATTTGCTCAATACAATTGTATTAACCCAATAAAATGTATGTGGGGAGCACAGAAGTCATCACAACCTTGTTAGAGGGCTGGAGTGCTGTCGATGTCTGCTGCACATAGAAGATAGGTAGATCTTGGTTGCATTATTACAATGGAGACTACAGATAAGCAGGGACAGTTATATACTAGGCTGTGGATTTGATACTAGAATGCTGTTGATGCTATGGCATTCTCTGAGGCATGAGTTCTTGCCAGTGCCACCTGGCATAAGCTATAAATAAGTAAGACTATTTTTTTAAAAGTTGGGGAAAGTGGCTGGACATGGTGGGGCATGCCTTTAATCCCAGTACTCGAGGGGCAGAGGAGGATTGCTGTGAGTTTGAGGCCATCCCAAGACTACATAATGAATTCCAAGCCAGCCTGGGCTAGAGTGAGACCCTACCTCAAAAAAAAAAAAAAAAAAGGTCTGGAGAGATGGCTTAGTGGTTAAATGCTTGCCTATGAAGCCTAAGGACCCCGGTTCGAGGCTCGATTCTCCAGGACCCATGTAAGCCAGATGCACAAGGGGGTGCATGCATCTGGAGTTTGTTTGCAGTGCTTGGAGGCCCTGGTGCACCCATTCTCTCTCTCTCTCTACCTGCCTATTTCTGTATCTCTCTCTCTCAAATAAATAAATAAATAATAAAATATTTAAAAAAAAAAAAAAGGTGGGGAATATGTCCTTTGGAATGTTCACTCCTACAAATGGAGTCATTGATTGTCTCTCTTTTCAGCTGGATGGGAAGAAGGTCCCAAGAGATGCAGGACATCCTCTGTATCCCTTTAATGACCCATACTGAGACCATAGCTTCTCAGCTTTTCTTCCTGTTCTCTGCTCTGAAGCTCTGCCTGCTGCCTCCCAGAAGACGGAGTCAATAAAGCCATTGGAGTATCCACTCTGCTTGTTTGATATGTTTGGGTGGGCCTGTTATCCTTAAGGATAGCAGACTTAAGGGGTCTGCTGAGTGGGCTGCTGAATGTGACATTCCTTGAAACTCACTCTTCTATTGGTTTTGAAAGGATCTGCATGCAGCCCAATTCAGTCAGTGTGGGCCACCAAGAGACATTTTGGCACTAAAGGCTTCCTTTACACTTAACCAGGAAGACCAAAAATTTGTTAACTCAGGATCATAATATTGGCACTGATTGCCTTGTAGTTTCAAAGCAAAAGTGGGTCTTAAACCAGGCATGGTGGCACACGCCTTTAATCCCAGCACTCAGGAGGCAAAGGTAGGATTGTCATGAGTTCAATGCCTCCCTGAGTCTACATAGTTAATTCCAGGTCAGCCTGGACCAGAGTGAGACCCTGCCTCGAAAACCAAAAAAAAAAAAAAGTGGGTCTTAGCCAGCTGTGCTGGCGCATGCCTTTAGGAGAAGTGCTATGAGTTTGAAGTCACCCTAAGACTACATAGTGAATTCCAGGTCAGCCTGGGCTAGAATAAGACCCTATCTCAAAAAAAAAAAAAAAAAAAAAAGCCAGGCATGGTGGTGCATGCCTTTAATCCCAGCATTTGGGAAGCAGAGGTAGGAGGATGGCTGTGAGTTCAAAGCCACCCTGATATGGTGGTTCATACCTTTAGTCCCAGTACTTGGGAGGCAGAAGTAGGAGGATGGCTGTGAGTTCAAAGCCACCCTGAGACTACGTAGTGAATTCCAGAGCAAGACCCTACCTTGAAAAAACAAAAACAAAAACAAAACAATAAAAAAAAAACTTAAAATATTTAGGTGTCGCAGCTTGCATGAAATGTGAGGGTGGACCTTTTCTCTTGGGTGCTACAATGAGTGTGCATAGCCTGCCTGAAAGAGGCAGGCAGGGTCAGGCCTAAAGCTTGTCAGTCTTCACCTAAGGCCTTATCTTAGATACCTGATAGTCCCATTTGCCAGACCACCAATGAAGAGGTTTTAGGAGCCAGGCATGATAGCCCATGCCTTTAATCCTGGCATGCTGGGAGGTGGAGGTAGGAAAATAACTTTTTTTCTTCTTTTTTTGGTTTTTCGAGGTAGGGTCTCACTCTGGCTCAGACTGACTTGGAATTCACTCTGTATATTTCAGGGTGGCCTCAAACTCACAGCAATCCTCCTACCTCTGCCTCCTGAGTGCTGTGATTAAAGGTGTGCGCCACCATGCCCGACATGGAAAATCACCTTTAAAGTGAGACCCTATCTCAGGAAAAAAAAACAAAAACACTCACACACAAAGATATTAGGAAGGCTTTTGGCAAATGACCAAAGTGGCTCTAAACTTTAACCATACAAGATATTTCCCAAGTCAAATCATCAGACTTAATTCAGTAGTATTTGTGGGTACTTTTGGATTAGGCACAATGCTACTCCCTGGAGTTACTGCTATAACTAAGACATGCAGGTCCCTATAGTCTACCTGAAGAGACAGACTCAAGTAATTGCATAATTAGTTTAATTACAGTTAGAAGAAGTGCAACATGAGAAACCTACTTATTTAAGTCAGCAGAGATCTAAAGGATAAATTGAGATTAATTAGTTTACAGAAGGTTATAGTGGGAACAGCATTCCACACTAGACAGCTTGGAAGAAAAGCTTTGAAACTAAAATGTGTTGGGGGAACAAAACTAAGAAGATGGACAGAAACTAAAATTGAGTATAGGGGTCTAGAGGAAGGCAAGAAATGATGCTAGAATGGGGCCTGGTGATAAATTTGTGCTAGAGATTAAATCAGGTTTTTGTGCATACAATGTGAGGTAAAACCACTGAGCAACATCACTGGCCCCCTGATTGGATGATTTTTCTTTTTTTTTGTCGAGGTAGGGTCTCACTCTGGTCCAGGCTGACCTGGAATTAGCTATGTAGTCTCAGGGTGGCCTCGAACTCGAGGCAATCCTCCTACTTCTGCCTCCCAAGTGCTGGGATTAAAGGCATGCGCCACCACCCCTGGCTCTTCATCACCTGCCCCGAAGGGAGACCCATCAACTGCATTATCCAGCCACTCCCAAAAGAATTCATCACCACTATGGTGAACATGAAGAAATTAACCTTCATCTCTTATCATTAACAAAAGGCTGGAATGTTAGGTCAGGACAGGCTCCCAAAATGAAGTCACCAAGGACAACAGGATGGCCACAGAGACATAAGGAAGTGAATTATTCACATTCCTCAAGAAATCACACAGCCATTATCCCTTCCTTGCCTAACAATGCCCCCAAGTCATCCTTTCCTGCGCCCTTAACTTGTAAACCTGGTACTGTTCTTTTCTCACACCCTAGCTATTTGAAATGGCTAATGTAAAGAACAAACGAGTTCTTTTCCCTTCCTTACCTTCTCCCAATTGAAGAAGCCCTATAAAACCCACTACCTAAGCCAGGCGTGGTGGCACATGCCTTTAATCCCAGCTCTCGGGAGGCAGAGGTAGGAGGATCGTGGTGAGTTCAAGGCCACCCTGAGACTACATAGTTAATTCCAGGTCAGCCTGGGCCAGAGTGAGACCCTACCTTGAAAGTAAAAAAAAAAAATAAAAAAATAAACATCCACTACCTGAAAAACTCTGGTTGGCTGTGCTCTGCTCTTGAGAGTCAGTCCTGGCAGCTAGTGCTTTTCCCAAATAAAAGCTTTCATCTTTGCCTCAGTGGTTTGTGTGTCATGGTCGCTTCCAAACCTTATAGAACTCACTCTGACCAGGCTGGTTTTGAACTCACAGTAATCCTACCTCAGCTTCCCAGGTGCTGGGATTAGAGATGTGTGCCACCATGCCAGCCTTTTTTTTTTTTTTTTTTTTTAAGATATAGAGCCTTCATATTCTCTGGAAAGATCACTCTAATGCCAGAACGAGTGAAAGTAGCGGAGTTTATTCCCCTGGGGTCCAAAGAGCTTCAAGTAGCCCTCCAAAGAAGCTTTGGCCCCGCACTGAAATTTTTATTTCCATTTTATAGTGTTTTTTTATTTTATTTTATTTTATATTTTAGTTTTTCGAGGTAGGGTCTCACTCTAGCTCAGGCTGACCTGGAATTCACTATGTAGTCTCAGGGTGGCCTTGAACTCATGGCAATCCTCCTACCTCTGCCTCCCAAATGTTGGGATTAAAGGCATACGTCACCACGCCCGGCATGTTTTCTTTTTTTCTTTTTTGAGAGACAGAGACAGAATGGGTGTGCCAGCAACCTCTCAGCCTCTGTGAACGAATTCCAGACCCTTGTTCCCCATGTGGGCAAATGTGGCATTGCGCCTTGCATCACTTTAGGGTCTAACTAAATGGGGGACCTGAAGAATCAAACAGGCATTCTTTGGCTTGTCAGGGAGGTAGGCACCTTAACAGCTAAGCCACCTCTCCAGTCTCCATTTTTTTTTTCCAGTCTCCATTTTATAATTTGTTTTTTTTTTTTTTTTTTGGATTTTAAAAAAATTATTTATTTATTTTTATTTATTTTATTTGAGAGTGACAGACAGACAGAGAAAGAGGCAGAGAGAGAGAATGGGCATGCTAGGGCCTCCAACCACTGCAGACGAACTCCAGATGCATGTGCCACCTTGTGCATCTGGTGTACATGGGTCCTGGGGAATCGAGCCTGGAACTGGGGTCCTTAGGCTTTACAGGCAAGTGCTTAACTGCCAAGCCATTCTCCAGGCCCCCATTTTATAGTTTTCTTAGCCAAGGTGAGGGGTAAGTGAACAAACAAGATGTGGCAATTTGCATATCAATCATTTCTGTAGTCAGACCACTCTAACAATGAACTCCATTTTACTTTGTTTTAGCCTAAACTGTCCTTATTATCCCTTTGGGCTCTTTCTGGACAGTTCCTTTGGGATTTTTCCATCTGCTGACAAAGATAAGTTTTAGCTCCTCAGCAATTAACATTTACAGTAACTCAGTGAATCAGTTCAACTTTTAGCTTCTTTTCTACCACAATATGTAGGTCAAGTTGGCCTCTAATTGACAAGCCTCCTGCCTTAGCCTCTTGGCATTGTGACTGGGTTACAAGTGTATACCATCATACCCAGAGTAGAGATGTGTTTTTGCTTCTAGGACAGTGGTGGAAAACTTCCCTTAGGAGAAGGGAACACACCGAAGGTCTGTTTACTCCAGATAGGGCACAGATGACACACCCAGTACAATTACACCAAAAACTAGTTTGGGGAAACCAATGAGGTATTGGGGTTAGTAACAGGACTAAGAAATGACTCAAAAGCAGCTATATCACTGAAAAGCTCACTCCAACATAGGTGATGAGCCATAGAGGTTGAGTCTGGAGCACATGCACAATGGCACCAGGCTGGTTGGAGAGAGTGGAGCACACCGCACCACTTGCAGGTAGCCCACTTGGGGTTGCTTCTCTCCAAGCAGTTTTTCCTTAATATAGCCTTAGGGAGGGAGTCTTGCAACCTTTTCCCCAGACTTGTTGACTTCCTGAGTTTTCTGAGCTTCCCCACCCCAGGAGGGAATGTTTCAATCCCTACACTACATTGGTCAAAGTCTGCCCCCCAAGAGTTGTTTATCATTCCTATAACCCTAGGAGTGGTCATGTGTGTGACCTTTTAAGTTTTAGGTCTTCAGCCGGGCGTGGTGGCGCACGCCTTTAATCCCAGCACTCGGGAGGCAGAGGTAGGAGGATCGCTGAGAGTTCGAGGCCACCCTGAGACTACATAGTTAATTCCAGGTCAGCCTGGACCAGAGTGAGACCCTACCTTGCAAAACCAAAAAAAAAAAAAAAAAAAAAAAAGTTTAGGTCTTCCAGACTTAACTTCCTGAATCCCTAGAGCTTCCTTCTCTTCAGAAGGAAACATTTCAGGTCTGAGGAATCTTCTCCATAACAAGGACTTAGTGCATTCTTGCACATCGCTGGGTGACCAGTGAATATTATTAGTTTAATGGCTGAATTAATCATACAATATCTTGCCCAGGTTTCTCTTTTTCCCTCAGCTGTAGCTGGAGAGACACAGGTCATATTGGCACACACGTTTGATCCCAGCTGTGAGTTAGGGCGAGACTACATTGTGAATTTTAGGTCAGTCTGGGCTAGAGTGAGACCATGTCTCCAAAAACAAACAAAAAAGACTAGAGAAGCCAGGCATGGTGGAGCACGACTTTAATCCCAGAACTCAGGAGGCAGAAGTAGGAGGATCACTGGGAGTTTGAGGCCATCCTGAGAATACATAGTCAATTCCAGGTCAGCCATGCTCCCCCCCTCCAAAAGACTATAGAGTTCTCCTCCTTTCACCCCTTCAGTCACCATATATATCTGTGGTGGCCACTAAAGGGCTTAATATGATTCAGATACACCATTCTTATGAGATGGATACTAACATTCTTTCTATCACACTCTCTTTCAAAAGAGAGAGAGAGAGAGGGAGAGAGAGAGAGAGAGAGAGAGAGAAAACAGGGCTGGGGACATGGCTTAGTGGTTAAGGCGTTTGCCTGTGAAACCTAAGGACCCGAGTTTGATTCCCCAGGACCCACGCAAGCCAGATGCCAAGGGGGCACATGTATCTGGAGTTTGGAGGCCCTGGTGCGCCCATCCTCTCCCCCTCTTTCTCTCTCAAATAAATAAATAATATATATATATATATATATATATATATATAAAGAAGGCTGGAGAAATGGTTCTCCATCCTCCCCCCTTTTTATTTCAAGGTGTAGTCTCACTCTAGCCCAGGTGACCTGGCACTCACTCTATAGTCTCAGGCTGACTTAGAACTCACAGTGATTCTTCTACTTCTGCCTCTCAAGTTCTGGGACTAAAGCCACCATACATGGCTAATACTCTTTTTTTACATTTATTCTTTTTTTTTTTTTTTTTTTTGGTTTTTGGAGGTAGGGTCTCACTCTAGTCAAGGCTGACCTGGCACTTACTATGTAGTTTCAGGTGGCCTCGAACTCATGGGGATCCTCCTACCTTTGCCTCCCAAGTGCTGGGATTAAAGGTGTGCAGCACCACTCCCAGCTTTACATTTACTCTTACAGGATTACATTACTTGACTCGGTCATGTAGCTAATAATGGGAGAACCTTCGTTTGTTTGCCATAAGGAATTTCCATCTTTCTTTCCCTTCCTCCCTTCTTCCCTTCCTCCCTTCCTCCCTTCCTTCCTTCCTTCCTTCCTTCCTTCCTTCCTTCCTTCCTTCCTTCCTTCCTTCCTTCTTCCCTCCCTCCCTCCCTCCCTCCCTTCCTTCCTTCCCTCTCTCTCTCTCTCTCTCTTTTTTTTTCCAGGTAGGATCTTACTGTGGCCCAGGCTGACCTGGAATTCATTATGTAGTCTCAGGGTGGCCTCAAACTCATGGTGATCCTCCTACCTCTGCCTCCTAAGTGTTGGGATTAAAGGCGTGCGCCACCATGCCCAGCACCATTCCCTTCTTTTGCCTCATGTACAACCCATTCCACTTACCTTTTTTTTTTTTTTTCTGCTTAATTTTTTTTATTTATGTGCAAGAAGAGAGAGTTCTGGGATTAAAGTACCCTCCTGCCCTGTTCTGATCACTGTAGACTGGGCCATGGTGGAAGGGAATGGATGATGCTCAAGGAGCAAGGGTAACACCTTTTCAGAAAAACAAAATAAAACCTTTTCAGCTTTCATTTATCTTTCATTCAGTCAGTTCAGGAAATGAAGTACCATTGCTTTCCTTTACCAATTTTAAACTTTCTGAGCAAATCACAGTACCTTTGTTGAATTTTGTTTTTTCTTTATTTTTCCCTTTCCCTCCTTCCTTCTTTCTTTCTTAGAGAGAAAAAGAGGCAGTCAGAGACAGCGAATGAGCACGCCAGGGCCCCTAGCCACTGCAAAGGAACTCCAGACACATGTCACCTTGTGCATCTGGTTTACTTGGGTACTGAGGAATTGAACCTGAGTCCTTAGGCCTACACAGGCAAGTGCCTTAACCACTAAGCCATTTCTCCAGCCCTCTTTTTCTTTATTATTTAGTTGGGGTATGGGAATCTGTTGCTCAGGCTGGTCTTGAACTTTCTGTGATCCTCCTACCTCAACCTCCCATAAAAACATGTGCCACCACATACAGCTTTTTTATTTTTCCTACAAAATAGGCTAAACACTGTTCTTACTTAGTATTGTTGTGAAGTTAATACTACATAAAATGTGGATAGGAAGCTGGAGAGATGGCTCAGTGATTAAAGGTGTTTGCTTGAAAGCATGAAGCTTGGGTTTGATTCCCCAGTACTCACGTAAAACCAGATGCACAATGTGGTGCATACTTATGGAGTTCGTTTGCAGGGGCAAGAGGCCTTAGCGTGCCCATTCTCATTTTTTCTCTGCTTGCAAATGAATAAATAAAGAAAATATTTTCTTAAAGGAGACTTATTAAAAAAAATATTTTTTCCGAAATAGGTTCTCACTCCAACTCAGGCTGACCTGGAACTCACTGTGTACTCTCAGGGTGGCCTCGAATTCACAGCGATCCTCCTACCTCTGCCTCTCAACTGCTGGGATTAAAGGCGTGTGCTACCACACCTGGTCTTTTAAAAATATTTTATTCATTTATGCATTTGCAAGGAGAGAGAGACAGAGACAGAGAAGGTGCGCTAGGACCTCTAGCCACTGCAAACGAATTCCAGATGCATGCATCACTTTGTGCATGTGGCTTTACGTGGGTATTGGGGAATTGAATGGGGGTTGTTAGGCATTGCAGGCAAGCATCTCAACCTATGAGTTATCTCTCTCCAGCTCAAATGAAATATTTTTAAAAATGTAGATAAGGACTTACAACGTGCTCCTCCCGACACAAAGTGACCTGGATATCCATGACCTCACAGTGCCTGACACTACCTACACAAGACCACCACATTAGGAGGAAAAGATCATGACATCAAAATAAAGGAGGGACTGATTGAAAGGGGGAAGGGAGGGAATTACCATAGGATATTGTCTACAATTATGGAAGTTGTCAATAAGAATTATATTTTTAAAATGTGGATAAGGTCTAATGTGAATGGCATCAGCAGATTGAGACAGCCAAAAGGGCAGGTCCTGATGCAGGAGACCAACCATAATCCACTTCAGTTCTGAGGTTTGAATCAAGCGCGGTGGTTTTAGATGTGGCCAATCGTCGATCAGCTTCTTCTTGCGTCACTAGTTGCTAAGGCCCAGAGGCACGCGTCTCTGGTCCTAGTCAGTTCTGGCCGTTGCAGTTGTACTCGTGCTCAGTTCTTGAGTGTCCATCCGTTGCAACTGAGAGAGGGCGCCGAGAAGACCCGTTACCTTCTCGGGTATCCTAGTCAGAAGGAAACCCTCGGCTACTCGCTCCACCGCCCACAGAGACGCACCGAAGGCTCCACTGCCGTGGAGGCTGCAGGATGCTGCCTCGTCAGAAGTTATTCGGAGCTTTCCGGGCTTTTAACGCGACTTGCTATAGAAGCAGGAAGTTCTTTTCTTGAGGGAAGGAGGACCAGGGTACCCAAAGGGCGAGAACGTCGGGAGGCGGCGGGGATTGTCCTTTCACTAGAAAGATGTTGAGCCCTGGCCCTTTAAACCCGAGGGGGCGGATCCGGAAGTGGATGGGCGGAGCAAGGGCCCTCATATATAAGAGGGCTCCAGCCGCGCGGGGTCTCCAATCTGCCATTTTCTGAGGCAGAGACAGTGTGTGGCGTCCTAGGTTGTCTGTGTTTTCTACACAGGCTCTCTTCTCCCTACCGCCACGGGAGCGCCTCCATCGGGGAAACGATGACCACAGAGTCTACAGCCACTGCTGCCATCACTGCGGAGCCGGCTTCCGCTGACAAGTAAGCGGCCCCGTGGCGAGCCTGCCTGAGGCTCTGGCCAGTCGGGAGCAGGCTTGTGGACCGGGGGCTGTGCGGGAGGGAGATGCGGACGGGCGGGACCAGTGCCTCCTCGTGACCAGGCAGATGTTCGAAGAGGGCCGCTAGGGGAGAAGCCCCTTGTGTGGAGAGTCCGCTCACTGGTGGTAACGGCGGGCGGCTGGCGCCCCCAACCCGGCTTCCCGCGGCCGCCATCTTGCCGGGGGCAGCGGCGGCTGTCTCCCTCCATCGCCTGCCCCTTTTTTTGATTCCTTCCCGGGCCCAGGGCTGCCGGTGAGGAGGCCGGTGCTCTGGTGCCCGTCTGCCCTCACGCTCCCCTCTGTACTCTCGCAGTATTACTTGCGCGCCCCTGTGTGTTGAGAGTCTGTAGACCACCCGAAAATGTGACCCGATAGATTTGGCGCCAAAAAAAAAAAAAAAAAAAAAAAGCACGAGGAAGGAGGCTGTACCGCCGGGACCAGGGGGCGGGGCCTCGCGGGCGTGCGTTCGCTTTCAGTCTGGCTCGTGCGGGGGGCGGGGCCTCGAGGAGGCGGGAAAAGTCTATTGTTTGGGGTTGGTGGAGCTCTATCCTAGAGCCCGGGACTTCCGCGGTAGCCAGCGGGCGGTGGGGCTCCTTGCCACGAGCAGCTGCGGAGACCGAAAGTCCCACCTCTCATCTTCGTCGAGAAGCGTTATGGTTCTGGACGTGGGAGGGGTGGGTCAGAGACGTGTTGTTGCTTCAGGAGGTAATTACTAGAAGCTCTGTGTGGATCTCTCCTCGCTTCCAGCGGTGCTTTCCAGCTTGGTGAACCTGCAGTATGGGTGTAGTGTAAGAGATAGGACCCAAAAGAAGGCCTAACTGCTTTGAAAGCTGCGCAGGTGTCACTCAGAAAACTTTTTTTTTTTTTTTTGGAAAGTGGACACAGTTGCAGGAAACAAGTGCCGTTTCCCATACAGTAGGTATGGAAATGTCCCAATCTTTATTATTATTTTTTTAGGAGTCTTTTTCTCCCCTTGTTCACTTGCCAAGTTTTATGTAAAAGGAAGGAAAGTTGCTTTTTTAAGTGTGTTTTTTTTTTTCCTCGAGGTAGCGTCTCACTCTGTCCTAGGCTGACCTCAAACTCACAGTGATCCGCCTACCTCTGCCTCCTGAGTGTTGGGATTAAACGTGTTCCCAACTAAGACTTTTGGGGGGGGTTCGAAGTAGGTTTCACTCTAGCTGAGGCTGACAGGGTTTTTTTTTTAAATTTTATATTATATATATATATTTATTTATTTGAGACAAGGAGAGAAAGAGTGAGAATGGACATGCCAGGGCCTGTAGCCACTGCAAAGAATTCCCGGTGCATGTGCAACATTGTACATCTGGCTTTATATGGGTATTGGGGAATCAAACGACGGTCATTAGGCTTTGCAGGCAAGCGCCTTAACCTCTGAGCAATGTTTTTTTGTTTTGTTTTGTTTTTGTTTTTCGAGGTAGGGTTTCACTCTGGTCCAGGCTGACCTGGAATTAACTATGTAGTCTCAGGGTGGCCTCGAACTCACGGCGATCCTCCTTACCTCTGCCTCCCGAGTGCTGGGATTAAAGGCGTGCGCCACTACGCCCGGCTTTCTGAGCAATCTTATTCAGCCTACCTGTCACCATTTGGTTCCAAATTTCCTAGTGGTTTTATGAAAACCTTGGATTTGAAACTACTCTCAGAATCATATAGCAACTCCATCCAGTTTTAATTTTTATTTAATATTTTCTGTCTCCCTGTTGATTTGATAAGACCAAAATAGATTGGGGTTGGGTGTTCTGTGGAATTATAAAAATTCCTTTTTATGGTATTTCTTAGAGAATTCCTTCAGTGCTCCACTAGAGGGATCCTCACCCCTCTTATACTTAAAAGGCATGTGCATTAACTGATTGCTCACAGATTTTCAGGTATCATCTGTGTACAGCCAATGTGTGGTTATTAGTGAAATATAGTCCCTATCCTGTCAGGTTATACACAGAAAATTCTGGATGTGCTTATGGGGGGGCACAATATTTTTTGAAATTTATTTTAATTAATTTATTTATTTGAGAAAGAAGCAGATAGAATGGGTGTGCCAGGGACTCCAGCCACTGCAAACTCCAGATGCATGCGAACCTGTGTGCATCTGGCTTACTTGGGTCCTGGGGAATTGAACTGTGGTCCTTAGGCTTCACAGGTAAACTCCTTAACTGCTAAGCCATCTTCCCAGCCCGACACAGTATTTTAATTGTGTGGGGGTTTTTCGGATTTATTTTGTTTTTCGAGGTAGGGAGAGTCTCAACACTAGCCCAGGCTGTCCATTTTTAATTTTTTTATTGACTTCCATAATTATACACAATAAATCATTAAAATTCTCTCCTTTTCCCCTTCCCAACTCCACTTTCCATCATATCCCCTCCCCCTCTCATCTTTTTTTGGTTTTGCAAGGTAGGGTCTCACTCTGGTCCAGGCTGACCTGGAATTAACTATGTAGTCTCAGGGTGGCCTTGAACTCTCGGCGATCCTCCTACCTCTGCCTCCCTCCCGAGTGCTGAGATTAAAGGCGTGCGCCACCATGCCGGCTCTCAACTAGTCTTTTTTTTTTTTTTTTTTAATATTTATTTATTCGACAGAGAAAGAGGGAGAGAGAGAATGGGCATGCTAGAGTCTTCAGTCACTGCAAACGAACTCCAGATGCGTGTGCCCCCTTGTGCATCTGGTTAACGTGGGTCCTGAGGAATCGAACCTGGGTCCTTTGGCTTTGCAGGCAAGCAGCTTAACCGCTAAGCCATCCCTCCAGCCCTAGTCTTTTTTTAAAAAAAAATTTTTTTTATTTATTTTTGTGATTCTGGACTATTTTTAACATTTTCTTTCTTTTTTTTTTTTTAATTTTTATTTACTTATTTGACAGAGTAGGAGGGAGTATGGGTGGGTGGGTGCGCCAGGGCCTCCAGCCACTACATACAAACTCTAGATGCGTGCACCCCCTTGTGCATCTGGCTAACATGGGTCCTGGAGAATCGAACCTGGGTCCTTTGGCTTTGCAGGCAAATGCCTAACCGCTCAGGCTGACCTGGAATTCACTGTATTCTTAGCATGGCCTCGAACTCTAGGCCATCCTCCTACTTCTGCCTCCCCAAGTCCTGGGATTAAAGGCATGCACCACTACACCCAGCAACTTTTTATTTATTTTTTTTTTTAAGATTTATTTATTTTTATTTATTTATTTTGTTTTTTCAAGGTAGGGTCTCACTCCAGTCCAGGCTGACCTGCAATTAAGTCTCACGGTGGCCTTGAACTCATGGTGATCCTCCTACCTCTGCCTGAGTGCTGGGCTTAAAGGCGTGCACTACCATACCCGGCTTTACTTATTTAATTTATTTATTAGAGACCGAGAGAATGGGTGTGCCTGGGCCTGTAGCTACTGCAAAGGAATTCCAGATGCATGGCGCCACCGTATGCATCTGGCTTACTTGGGACCAGGGGAATCAAACCTGGGTCCTTAGGCTTCATAAGCAAGTGCATTTACTGCTATGACATCTCTCCAGCCCTTAAAAAAAAAACCCTTTTATTTTCTTTTTAAAAATATTTATTTATTTATTTATGTTTTTCTAGGTAAGATCTTGCTGTAGCTCAGGTTGACCTGGACTTCACTATGTAGTCTCAGGGTGGCCTCGAACTCACAGCGATCTTCCTCCCTCTGCCTCCCGAGTGCTGGGATTAAAGGCGTGTGCCACCAAGCCTGGCTTAAGATTTATTGTTATTTACTTATTAGAAACAGAGAGTCTCTTATTTTGATGTCATCTTTTCCTCCTATTATCAGGCTCTTGTATAGGTAGTGCCAGGCACTTGGTGAGGTCATGGGTATCCTGGTAATTTTGTGTTTGACAACTCTGTCATTGTAATCAGTCCTACCCTTCTTTGGCGCTTAACATTCTTTTTTTTTTTTTTTCCCCTGAGGTAGAGTCTCACTCTGGCCCAGGCTGACCTGGAATTAACTATGTAGTCACAGGGTGGCCTTGAACTCACAGCGATCCTCCTACCTCTGCCTCCCAACTGCTGGGGTTAAAGGTGTGCGCCACCACGCCTGGCTCGGCTCTTACATTCTTTCTGCCACCTTTTCCACAGTGTACCTTGAGCCTTGGAAGATGTGATGGAGATGTCTCAGTGTTCAGTAACCCTCTGTCATCTATTAGCATGGTGGTGCCTTTGTGTATGTGTGTTTTGTTGTTTTGTTTTTCAAGGTAGGGTTTCATTCTAGCCCTGGCTGACAAGGAATTCACTGTGTAGTCTCAGGGTGGCCTTGATTTCACTGCTATCTCTGCCTCTTGAGTGCTGGGATTAAAGGCTTGCGCCACCACGCCTGGCTGATAATGCCTTTTGAATTATCCCAGAGGTCACTGCTATCTGAAAAGAGAAGCTTCTGGGCTGGAGAGATGGCTTAGCGGTTAAACGCTTGCCTATGAAGCCTAAGGACCCCGGTTCAAGGCTCTATTCTCCAGGACCCACGTAAGCCAGATGCACAAGGGGGTGCATGCATCTGGAGTTCGTTTGCAGTGGCTGGAGGCCCTGGCGCACCCATTCTCTCTCTCTCTCTCTCTCTCTCTCTCTCTCTCTCTCTGCCTATTTCTGTATCTCTCTCTCAAATAAATAAATAAAAAATAAAATATTAAAAAAAAATAAAAAAAAGTAAAAGAGAAGCTTCTGTAACCAAAAGTGAGAGTAGCATTAATATATGGGTATGAACATTAAGTAAAGTGCTTACTGGGCACTTTGGTGAGGACAATATTTGCATTTTACCAGACACCAGCAGGTGTTCCACCCCTAGAGCTCATGATCTCCCTGTCACAGGTTTTCAGTATCAGGCATGTTTTCCTTCCCATGGAGCAGGCCTCCAGCCCAATTAGCAGTTGGTTTCCCCAAAACAGACATGTATGTTACTTATTGTACCCATTGGCTCATTTGACCTAGCTGGCCAAATTTAAGCCTTGTAGTATCCACTGTTGTTTATTTCCCCTGGTGATTTTCCTCTGATACAGCTTCTTGCAGTGTAGCTTTTTCCAGCTTTTTTTTTTTTTTTTTTTTTTTTTTTTTTGTTATTCCCAGATAGGGTCTCACTCTAGCTCAGGCTGACCTAGAATTCACTATGTAGTCTCAGGCTTGCCTCGAACTCACGGCGATCCTCTTACCTCTGCTTCCCGAGTGCTGGGAATAAAGGCGTGCACCACCACACCTGGCAGATAGCTTTTTCTAGCTTTCTGTCCTCTGGTTTACAGGGAGGAGTTTTGCTGCTCAGCTCCAGCTTGATTTCTCAGTGACCTTGCTGCCCAGGCAGGTGGAGTCTTCAGCAATAGGGTTTTACCAGAAGAAGAGCCTTGGTAATGGCCAGTAATGTTTTGGGGGCATCTGGGAACTCCTTGGCCATGAACTCACTGGAAAGTATCCCAACCTGGTACTGAAAATTTTCTAGTAGCAATTTATGGCGTCTGGGTGTGCCGATTGTTTTTTGAGGAAGGCTCTCATTCTAGCTCAGGCTGACCTGGAATTCACTTATGTAGTCTCAGGCTGGCCTCCAATTCATGGCAACCCTCCTACATCTGCCTCCCAAGGGCAGGAATTAAAGGTGTGTGCCATCAGCCCCGGTACTTCATTTAACCTTGCAGCTTTCCATTCTCCTTCCTTAATCTTGAGTACTGGGATTATAGGCATGTGCCACTTTGTCTGGTTTTTTATTTTATTTTTTATTTTTATTTTTTGGTTTTTCAAGGTAGGGTCCCACTCTGGTCCAGGCTGACCTGGAATTAGCTATGTAGTCTCAGGGTGGTCTCGAACTCATGGCACTCCTCCTACCTCTGCTTCCTGAGTGCTGGGATTAAAGGCGTGTGCCACCACACCCGGCTTTGTCTGTTTTTTATTTTTTTTTTAAATTTTATTTATTTATTTGAGAAAGGGAGAGAGAGACAAAAGGGCACATCAGGGCCTCCAGCTGCTGCAAACAGATTCCAGATGCATGTGCCACCTTGTTCATCTGGCTTACGTGGGTTCTAGGGAGTTGAACCTGGGTCCTTTGGCTTTGCAGGCAACAACAAAACTTGGGAGTAAAGTTGAGGGGTTTGCTATTTTTGTTATAGTTTTATCTCTGTTGGGGTTTATGTTGGTGCTTACTATGTTTTGTTTTTTGAGGCAAGCTCAACGGACTGTGTGTGTGTGTGAGAGAGAGAGAGAGAATTGTAGTGCCAGGGCCTTCAGCCACTGTAATTGAACTCCATATGTGTGTGTGACCTTGTACACTTATGTCTGGCTAACTTGGGACTTGGAGAGTTGAACATAGGTCCTTAGGCTTCTTAGGCAAACGCCTTAACTGCTAAGCCATCTCACCAGCCCTTGTTTTTTTTTTTTCCCCTCTAGGTAGGATTTCACTCTAGTTCAGGGTGCCCTGGAATTCACTATGTAGTCTGAGGGTGGCCTTGAACTCACGATGATCCTCCTATCTCTGCCTGCCAAATGCTGGGATTAAAGGTGGGCGCTACCACACCTGGTTTTTATTGTTAATATTTTTATTTATTTTCAAGGGGGGGGGAGAGAGAGAAAATGGACAGGACAAGGTTTCCACCCACTGCAAATGAACTCTAGACGCGTGTGCGACTTTGTATCTGGTTTTACATGTGTACTAGGAGTGGAGGGGGCTTTGTAGGCAAGTGCCCTAACTACTAAGCCATCTCTCCAGCCCCTATTTTGTTTGAAATAAGACTAAGATAGGGTCTGTAGAGATCGCTTAGTGGTTAAGGTGCTTGCCTGTGAAGCTATGAACCCAGGTTCAACTTACCAGAAACCACATAAGCCAGGTGTAGTTAGTGTGGCACATGTGTCTGGAGTTTGTTTGCTGTAGATACAGGTCCTGGCACACCTATTCTGTTTCTCTAGTAAATAAAAATAAAGTATTAAAAAAGATTACAGGGCTGGACAGATAGCCTAGCAGTTATGATGCTTGCCTATGAAGCCTAAGGATTGAGGTTCAATTCTCTAGGTCCCACATAAACCATGTGCACAAGGTGGCACATGTGTCTGGAATTCATTTGCAGTGGCTAGAGGTCCTTGCATGCCCATTCTTTCTCTGTGTCTCAAATAAAAATATTTTTTAAAAGATTACATATGCTGGGTGTGGTGGCACATACCTTTAATCCCAGCACTTGGGAGGCAGAGGTAGGAGGATCACCATAAGTTAATTCGAAGCATTAATATGGGTAAGAAATATGCTTACTGGGCATTTTGGTGAGTATAGTATATGTGTACTTAGCCAGACACCAGCAGGCATTACATCCTATGGCTCATGACTTGCCCCATCGTAGGTTTTCAGTATCAGGCATGTATTCCCTCCCATGGAGTGGGCCTCCACTCCAATTAGAGAACGGTTGGTTTCCCCTATAACAGACATGCGACTGTTGCACCCATTGGCTCATTTGGCCTTGTTGGCCAAATTTAAGCCTTGCAGTGTCCACAGTAGTTTATCTCCACTGATGATTTCTCGCCCATGGAGCTGCATGCAGAGTAGCTTTTTCTAGCTTTCTGTCAGCTAGTCTATACGGAGGAGGTTTTCAGCTCAGCTTCAGCAGGATTTCTTAGTAATCTTGGAGCCCAAGCATGTGAAATCTTCAGCAATAGGTCTTACCATCTATTCCTGGTAGGAAACCAAGAAACATGGCAATGTTTTGAGTGCATCAGAGACCTCCCTGACTAACAACTCACTGGAAGGCACTGAAAATTTTTCTAGTAACAATCTATGGCTTCTGGGTGTGCCATTGTACAAAAAGTAGGTTTCCATATTACTTATTCATATCCTCTTAAATTTTGATTAACCCTCTCTACACCTTTCCTTTACTCAGTCTCACTCCCTGACTCTTGAGTAATGTTTTTATTTGTAAGCAGAGAGAGACAGAGGAAAGAGACAGATGCAGAATGGGAATGCCAGGGATTCTAGCCACTGCAAACGAATTCCAGACACATGTGCTACTTTGTGCATTTGGCTTTATGTGAGTCCTGGGGAATTGAATCCCGGAATTGTTAGTCTGTGGGCACATGCCATAACCGCTAAGCCATCTCTTCAGCTCAGTTATTTGAGTACTTTCAGAATTTAATGTAATATGTACATGTATATCAGTCAGAAATATTTGGTTCATGTTTGTTATTTCATTTTTTTGCTTTTTTTATTTTTAAATATATTTTAAATTTTACTTATTTACAAGCAGAGAGAGAGAGAGAGGAGTCAGAGAATGGACATGCCAGGGCCTCTAGCTGCTGCAAACAAACTCTAGATGAATGTTCCCCTTGTTCATCTGGCTTACGTGGGTCCTGGAGAATGGAACATGGGTCCTTTGGCTTCACAGGCAAATGCTTTAACTGCTAAGCCATCTCTCCAGGGCAGATCTTTTTTTTTTTTTTTTTTTTTTTTTTTTTTTTTTTTTTTTTTTTTTTTTTTTTTTGGTTTATCGAGGTAGGGTTTCACTCTGGCCCAGGCTGACCTGGAATTCACTATGTAGTCTCAGGGTGGCCTTGAACTCCTGGCAATCCTCCTCTGCCTCCAGATCTTTTTTTTTTTTTTTTTTGGAGAGAGGGAGAAGAAGACAGAGATGGGTGCGCCAGCAGCCTTTAAGCTGCTGTGAACGAAATCCAGATGCGTGCGCCCCCTTGTGGTCAAGTGTGGCATTGCGCCTTTGTGTCACTGCATCTGGCTAAACATAGGACCTGGAGATTGGAACCAGCATTCTTTTTTTTTTTTTTATTGACAACAAAATATACTTACATACAAAAAGTGCATAATATTTCCCTCCCCCCATTCACCTTTAGAACTCCACTCTCCATCATATCCCCGCCCTCTCTCCATTAGTCTCTTTTTTTTTTTTTTTTTGGTTTTGCGAGGTAGGGTCTCACTCTGGTCCAGGCTGACCTGGAATTAACTATGTAGTCTCAGGGTGGCCTTGAACTCCTGGCAATCCTCCTCTGCCTCCAGATCTTTTTTTTTTTTTTTGGAGAGAGGGAGAAGAAGACAGAGATGGGTGCGCCAGCAGCCTTTAAGCTGCTGTGAACGAAATCCAGATGCGTGCGCCCCCTTGTGGTCAAGTGTGGCATTGCGCCTTTGTGTCACTGCATCTGGCTAAACATAGGACCTGGAGATTGGAACCAGCATTCTTTTTTTTTTATTATTGACAACAAAATATACTTACATACAAAAAGTGCATAATATTTCCCTCCCCCCATTCACCTTTAGAACTCCACTCTCCATCATATCCCCGCCCTCTCTCCATTAGTCTCTTTTTTAATTTGATGTCATCATCTTCTATTATGAGGGTCTTGTGGAGGTATTGCTAGGCACAGCAAGGTCATGGATATCATGGCCACGGCCAATTTCTGTCTGGGCAGTTGCATTGTAAGGAGTCGTACCCTTCCTTTGGCTCTTCCATTCTATCCGCCCCCTCTTCCGCAATGGTCCCTGAGCCTTGGAGGGTGCGACAAAAGTATTTCAGTGCTGGGCACTCCTCCATCCCTTCTTCTCAGCACTATGTTGCCTTTTGGATCATCCCAGTGGTCATCGCCATCTGAAAAGAGAAGCTTCTCTAACCAGAAGTGAGAGTAGCATTAATATGTGAATATGAGCATTAAGTGTACTATTTTCTGGGCAGCTTGGTGGGAATAGTATATACATTTAGACAAGAGCATGCTTTATACCCCTAAGGCTCATGACCTTACCTACCATAGACTTTGCTAGGTTTTTCAGTACCAGGTATGTATTCCCTCCCGTAGAGAGGGCCTTCAGTCCAATTATGGAGCAGTTGGTTACCCCAAGAGTAGACATGCCACTATTGCACCCGTTCAGTCTTTGGGCCTGTCTGGCCAAATTTGAATATTCAGCGTCCACTGTTTTCACTGCTGATGACTTCTGTCTCCCATACTCTGCATGCAGTGCAGCTTTTTCCAGCTTTCAGTTGGCTGGTCTACAGGGAGAAGGTTTTCTGCTCAGCACCAGCTTGCTTTCTCAGTGACCTTGCCTCTCAGGCAAGAGATGTCTTCAGCAATAGGGTCTTACTATCTGTTTCTCGAGGGAAACCAAGGGCTTTGGCAAACGCCTTTAATGTTTTGGAGGCTACCGGGACCTCCTTGGCCAACAACTCACTGGAAGGTATCCCATCCCAGGCACTGAAAAATTTCTAGTAACAGTCTACAGCTTCTAGATGTACCATTATTCAAAAAAGTAATTTTACATAATTCTTATTCACAATCTTTTGAAATTAGATTGACCCTCCCCCTGCCCTTCTTTTCTGCATTCTATACCCATGGCCACGGTTAAACCATTCCCCTCCTTGTAAACAGTCCTTCCACTTACATATGTGCAATACCATACACTTAAGTCCTTCCCTTTCCTCCCTCCCTAGCCTTTTACCAGCTTACTGATTTCTGGTACCAATTTTTGGAACCAGCATTCTTAGACTTAGGAGGCAGGTGCCTTAACCACTAAGCCATCTCTCCAGCCCAGGCCAGATATTTTTAAATTTTATTTATTTGTTTGAGACACAGAGCAAGAGAGTGAGAATGAGCGTGCCAGGGCCTCTAGCCACTGCAAACAAACTCCAGACACATGTGACAGTACATGCATCTGGCTTACGTGGGAACTGGAGAATTGAACAGGCTCTTAAGGCTTCGCAGAAATGTGTCTTAACCTCTAAGCCATCTCTCCAGCCCTTTTTTCTGTTTTTTTTTTTTTTTTTTTTTTTGGGAAGGTAGGGTTTCGCGCAAGCCCAGACTAACCTGGAATTCACTATGTAGTCTTAGGGTGGCCTTGAACTCGGGACGATCCTCCTATCTCTGCCTCTTGAGTGCTAGAATTAAAGGCGTGCACCACCATGCCCAGCAATATAGGTTATTTTAAACTTGAAAATTTTATTCATTTATATTTCTTTTTTTGTTATTTATTTTTATTTTAAATATTCTTTTTATTATTTGAGAGAGAGAGAGAATGGACTTGCCAGGGCCTCCAGCTACTGCAAATGAACTCCAGATATGTGCTCCCCCTTGTACATCTGGCTTATATGGGTCCTGGAGAATTGAAACTCGAACTGCGGGGTCCTTAGGCTTCGCAGGTAAGCGTTTAACCACTAAGCCATCTCTCCAGCCCTCCTTTATTATATTTTTAAAACTATTTTTGTTTATTTGATTGATTTACTTATTTGAGAGCATCAGACAGAGAAAGAGGCAGATAGAGAATGAGAGAGATTGGGCGTGCCAGGGCCTCCAGGCATTGCATATGAATTCCAGATACATGTGCCACCTAGTACATATGGCTTATGTGGGTCCTGGGGAATCGAGCCTTGAACCAGTGTCCTTAGGCTTCATAGGCAAGTGCTTAACCACTAAGCCATCTCTCTAGGCCCCTATTTTCTTTTTTTTTTTTTTTTGGTTTTGCGAGGTAGGGTCTCACTCTGGTCCAGGCTGACCTGGAATTAACTATGTTAATTAACTATGTTAACTATGTTCGAGGGTGGCCTCGAACTCTCAGCGATCCTCCTACCTCTGCCTCCCGAGTGCTGGGATTAAAGGCGTGCGCCACCACGCCCGGCTCTATTTTCATTTTTTAAAAAATATTTATTTTTATTTGAGAGAGCGATACAGAAATAGGCAAGTAGAGAGAGAGAATGAGTGTGCCAGGGTCTCTGGCCACTGAAAACAAACTCCTGTTGCATTTGGCTTACATGGGTCCTGGGGAATTAAACCTGGGTCATTTGGCTTTGAAGGCTAGCACCTTAACCGCTAAGCCATCTCTCCAGCCCTCATTTTTATTTCTGAAGTTACTTAATTTCTAGCTTTCAATTTTCTTTTTCTTTTTCTTTTTTTCATAGAATTGAAGATGCTCCTGCTCCTTCTACCTCTGCAGATAAAGTGGAGAGGTAAGGATAATTATGTTTATATATGGAATATAAATGAAGCAATATAACTTGAAGTTTTTTAAAGTAACAATCTATGGCTTCTGAGTGTTCCATTCATTGTCCAGAAAAGGATTCCATATGACTTACTTATATCCTCTTAGATTTTGATTAGCCACCTTTCTTTTACTCAATCCCTCTCTCTGACCTTTTTTTGGTTTTTGGAGGTAGGGTCTTCTTACTTTAGTCAAGGCTGACCTGGAATTCACTCTGTAGTCTCAGGGCAGCCTTGAACTCATGGTGATCCTCCTACCTCTGCCTCCCAAGTGCTGGGTTTAAAGGTGTGTGCCACTGTGCTTGGCCACAAATTGCATTTGTTTGTTTAAGAGAGAAAAGGCAAAGCCGGGCGTGGTGGCGCACGCCTTTAATCCTGGGAGGCAGAGGTAGGAGGATCACCGTGAGTTCGAGGCCACCCTGAGAATACAGAGTGAATTCCAGGTCAGCCTGGGCTAGAATGAGACCCTACCTCGAAAAACCATAAAGAGAGAGAGAGAGAGCACAGAGAAAATGGGTACACCAAGGCCTCTAGCCACTGTAGTTGAACTCGACTTACATGCCACTTGTGCATCTGGCCTTTTGTGTGTACTGGGTAATTGAACTTGGGTCCTTGGGTTTTATGTTCAGGTGCTTAACCACTGAGCCATCTCTCCAGCTCCACAATTATATTCATTTATTTTATTTTATTTTGTTTGAGGTAGAAAGAAAGAGAATGGGTACCTCCAGTCACTGCAAACATACTCTATATGCATGTACCACCTTGTACACCTGACTTATGTGGCCATTGGGCAATCATACCTGGGTCCTTTGGCTTTGCAGGCAAGCACTTTAACCACTACCTCTTCAGCCCCACAATTTTTTTTTTTTTTTTTTTAATTTTTTAAACACTTAAAACATTTTGGGGGCTGGAGAGATGGCTTAGCGGTTAAGGCGCCTGCCGCCTAAGAACTCCTGTTCCAACCTCCAAGTCCCAAGTTTAGCCAGATGCAAAGTGACACAAGGGCACAATGTCGCACTTGACCACAAGGGGGCACACACATCTGCATTTCGTTCGCAGCAGCTGAGAGACTGCTGGCATGCCGGTCTGTCTTCCTCTCCCTCTCTCCAAAAAAAAAAAAAAAAAAGAAAAACCAACCATTTAAACATTTTTATTTGAGAGAGAGAGTGACAGATTGAGGCAGATAGACAGGAAGAGAATGGACACACCAGTGCCTCCAGCCACTGCAAATGAACTCCAGATGCATGCACCACCATGTGCATCTGGCTTTACATAGGTCCTGGGGAATTCAACCTGGGTCCTTTGGCTTTGCAGGCAAGCTCCTTAACCGCTAAGCCATTTCTTCAGCCTCTACAATTGCATTCTTAATGCTGAGATCTTCAGGTGCTGGGATTAAAAACGTGTGCCCTCACAGATTTTTTCTTTTTCTTTTTTCTTTCCTTTTCTTTTTAATTCATGGGGGGAGAGAGAATTGGCATGCCAGGGCCTCTAGCCACTGCAAACAAACTCCAGATTTGGACACCACCTTCTGCGCACGTGGTACTTTGTGCAACTGGCTTACGTGGGTTCTGGGGAGTCGATTCTGGGTCCTTAGGCTTCACGGGCAAGCACCTTACCAGCTAAGCCAAACTCTCCATCCTTATTTTTGTTTTCTGTTTCAAAATAGAGTTTTGCTCTAGTGTAAGCTGACCTGGAATTCACTATGTAGTTTCAGGATGGCCTTGAACTCAGTGATCCTCCTACCTGCCTCCAAGTGCTGGGATTAAAGGTGTGTGTCACCATGCCCGGCTATTTTCTCACTTTTTGGAGACAAGATTGTGCTATATAGATCAAGTTGGCTACCAACTCTCAATTGTTTCATCTTTGCCTCCCCATAGCTGGGATTACAGGTGTATACTCACTCCTATGCCTATTTACTTTGCTAGATTTACCATAGTAGTCCAAAAGTTAAAAATTACGTTTTTGGGCTGGAAAGATGCCTTAGTGGTAAAGGCGCTTGCCTGTAAAGCCAAAGGATCCAGGTTTGATTTCCCCAGGACCCACATAATCCAGATGCACAAGGTGGCTCATGCATCTGGCGTTCATTTGCAGTGGAAATGCAGGCTCTAGTATACCCAATCTCACTCACTCACTCACTCTCTCTCTCTCATAAAATAAAAATATTTTTTAAAAATTACGGTTTTAAGGGCATCATATATGTTCAATGAGTATAGATTTAAATAGTATTTAACACTAAAATAAAATTTTTTTTGCAGTCTGGATGTGGATAGTGAAGCTAAGAAACTATTGGGATTAGGACAAAAAAATTTGGTGATGGGAGATATTCCAGCAGCTGTCAATGCATTCCAAGAAGCAGCCAGTCTTTTGTAAGTACTGTATATTAAACTGATGTATGTTTCTAATAAACTGAATTGCAGAGTTGTTTTAGTATAAGGCCGTGGGTTCTATCTCCAGCACCATTGCTTCTCTACCCTCCCCAACAAAATAGTTTTTCTGCCAGGTGTGGAGGCAGAGGTAGTAGGATCACCATGAATTCAAGGCCACCCTGAGACTACATAGTGAATTCCAGGTCAGCCTGGGCCAGAGTAAGGCCAAGACCCTACCTCAAAAAAACAAACAAGCAAACAAACCAAAAAAAGCAGTTTTTCTCTGGGAAAGATAAGGAAAGAAGGAAGAACTAGGGTTTGGAGTGTAACTCTATAGTAGAGTGTTTGCCTAATATATCTGATCCCCTGTGTTTGCTTTGTAGCATGCATCACAATCGCAGCTGGTTATTTTTACGTAGTTTTGTTCTTTAATTGTATAGCTTAAATATCACCATGCAATTTAAGCCTTTAATTTTCCTGAATGAGGTGGTTTTTATTCCAATTACTACTAATTCAGAGGACAGGTTTGTCCAAGACTTTACATATATTTGTGTGTGTATGTATGTGTATATATATGTGTGTGTTTGTGTGTGTGTATGAATTGTGTTGCATAGGCTTTGTACATGTGTTTTAATATTAAATGAGTAATTATTACTATGTTCAGACTAGATACTTATTCTCTTTGTAGAGGTAAGAAATATGGAGAAACAGCTAATGAGTGTGGAGAAGCCTTCTTTTACTACGGGAAATCACTTTTGGAATTGGCAAGGTATGTCTTAAGCCACAGTTTGTATATGTGTTGCGAAAGGGAGCACAAGCCTCAGTTTTAAATAATTTGTCATCAGTTTAGTTGCGGTTCTGTTACGTTTCTGTGTGTGTGCATGCTCATTTGTGCGAAGGCCAGAGGATGATGTTGGATGTTCTTTTGGGGCAAGGGGGGTTGTTTCGAGATAGGGTCTCACTTTAGGAGCCCAGGCTGACATGGAATTCACTCTGTATTCTCAGGGTGGCCTCAAACTCACAGTGATCCTCCTACCTCCCCAGTGATGGAATTAAAGGTGTGCACCATCATGCCTGCCTATGTTCTTTTTGTATAGCTCAATCCCTACATTATGGAAGCATTGTTTTCCTGAGATAAGGTCTCACTAAATTACAGTCTTGTAGGTTTATTTATTTATTTGAGAGAGGGGAAGAGAGAATGAATGCACTAGGGCCTCCAGCCACTGCAAACTAAGTCCAGACACATGCGCTACCTTGTACATCTGGTTTACATGGGTACTGGGGAACTGAACCTGGGTCCTTAGGCATCACAGGCAAGTGCCTTAACTGCTCAGCCATCTTTCCAGCCCCTCAATCTTGCAGTTTTTTTTTTGGTTAAGACTGGCTGACCACTGATCCTCAGGAATACTATTTCTGTCCCATTCAGTGCTGGGGTTACAGGATATGTTGGCTGTGTCAGCTTTTTATTTTATTTATTTATTCATTTATTTATTTGAGACAGAGAAAGGGAGAGTGAGAACAGGTGCACCAGGGCCTCTGGCCACCGTAAACGAACTCCAGACGCATGCGCCACCATGTGCATCTGTCTTATAAGGGACCTGGAGAATCCAACTGGGGTCCTTAGGCTTCGCAGGCATGTGCCTTAACCACTAAGACATCTCTCCAGCCCCCAGTCCCCCCCTTCCCCAAGGTAGGGTTTCACTCTAGTCCAGGCTGACGTGGAATTCACTACATAGTCTCAGGGTGATCCACCTACCTCTGCCTCCCGAGTGCTGTGATTAAAGGCATACAACACCACGCACAGCACAAGAAGTGCTCTTATCCTCTGCTCTGTTGCCTGAGCCTTGGATGAGTTTCTTATCTCATTATTGAGAGTACTTTGATATCTGGATGTGAATATGTTGCCAAATTATTGATTATCATGAGAAATGGGACTGAAAGCAAAGGTGGAAAACATGTGGGCCTATACTGTTTGTTTGATTTTTGATTTTTCGAGGTAGGGTCTTACTCTAGCTTAGGCTGACCTGGAATTCACTCTGTAGTCTCAGGGTGGCTTCGAACTCACAGTGATCCTCCTACCTCTGCCTCCTAAGTGCTGAGAATAAAGGTGTGTGCCACCATGCCCAGCAATTTTTTTTAAATAAAATTTTTATTTTTATATCTGAGAGGGAAAGAGAAAGAGAGTGAGAGAATGGGCATGTCAGGGCCTCCAGACAGTGAAAATAAACTCCAGATGCATGCACCATCTTGTACATCTGGCTTACACGGGACCTGGAGAATCGAACCTTGATCATTAGGCTTCAGCAGCAAGTGCCTTAACCACTAAGCTATCTCTCCAGCCCTTGGCTCTTACATTCTTTCCGCCACCTCTTCTGAAATGGACTCTGAGCCTTGGAAGGTGTGATAGGGATGTTTCAGTGCTGAGCACTCCTCTATCACTTCTTCTCAGCACCATGTTGCCTTCTGAATCATCCCAAGGTCAGCGCCATCTGAAAAGACGAAAAGTGAGAGTAGCATTAATATGGGTGTGAACATTAAGAGAAGTACTTACTGGGCAGTTTGGTGAGCATTTTATTTATTCAAGGGGGGGAGCAGACAGTGAGTATGGTCGGACTGTAGCCACTGCAAACGAACACCAGACACATGCGCCATGTTGTTATCTGGCTTTTTGTACTGGGGAATCCAACACAGGTCCTGGGGCTTTGCAGGCAAATAAATGTCTTAACTGCTGAGCTGTTTCTGCAGCCTGTATCCTGACATTTTTATAGCCTTAATTTTTTGTTTGTTTTTCAGGGTAGGGTCTCATTCTGGCCCAGGCTGACCTGGAATTCACTGTGTAGTCTCAGGTGGCCTCAAACTCATGGAAATCCTCCTGCCTTTGCCTCCTGAGTGCTGGGATTAAAGGCATGCGTCACCACACCCAGCTATAGCATTAATTTTTGTTAAAAGTTCTGATCATTGGTTTTTTTTTTGTCTGTCTGGTTTTTGGAGACAAGGTTTTGCTGTGTAGCACAGGATTTCTTCAGATTTGTGGTAACCTTTCTTTGCCATTCTCCAGTTACAAGCATGTGACACTATGTCTGGTTTCAGTATATAGTTTTTTCTGTACTTGATTTCTTTTTGTTACCTTTTCTTAGAATACACTTTAGGAACTAGTTGTACTTTATTTAGTGCTTTCTCATCTTCTAGAATGGAGAATGGCGTGTTGGGTAATGCCTTAGAAGGTGTGCATGTGGAAGAGGAAGAAGAAAAAACAGAAGATGAATCTCTGGTAGAAAATAATGATAACGTAGATGGTATGTAAAGTTTCCATGTTACATTCAAGAAATGCGACGTCTGCATTTTGTATAAATAAGTGATGGCAGTAGGATTCTCTTGCCTTGACTGGTCTCTAGAAATCAGTGAGCTGATGCCTGGATCTAGTAGAGATTGCAGTGGATGTAGCCTGTTACTTAAAGTGACAGCAGAGTTTTCTAAGAGAATAACTAAATTTAGAAAATAGATCTGGTCATTGAACTTGTTTTCTATATTAAGATAACATTAAAAACTTTTCTGTGCAAATTTTTATAATACTTCTTATAGCCCAGTTATTTTACTAGAAATACATCTGGAGTGATTAGATTTTTTTCATGTAGAAAATTTTTATTTTCTGAGTTTGAGTACTAGAGTTTAAAAGTCAGATCAGGATATACATAATGTTTAAAGAAGAAATAAAAGTTTGCCATCTCTTACCTGACTGGTAATCATAATGCTTAAAGCGAGACAATACCATTTGGGGAGCTTGGGTTTCTTTGCAGTAAGTTGCTTTGCTAGCGTGGAGTCTACCTTTGACTCAAATGCATATATTTATGAGAGGCAGGGAGACTGGGCATGTTAGGGCCTTTAGCCACTGCAAAAAAACTCGACACATGCACCATCATGTGCATATGGCTTATGTGGGTACTGGGGAATTGAACCAGGGTTCTTAGGCTTTGCAGGTAAACACCTTAACCACTAGACCATCTGCTAAAACTTAAGCCAGGCTATTTGAGAGATATAAGGGGATGTATTTTTAGTTTCCATTTATGCTTTTATTATTAAACTCGAAGACATGTTTATGCTTCATGTTCTTTAACCATGTAGAGGAAGCAAGGGAAGAGTTGAGAGAACAGGTTTATGACGCCATGGGAGAAAAAGAAGAAGCCAAAAAAACAGAAGGAAAGTCTCTGGCAAAACCTGAAACTGATACAGAACAGGAGAGTGAAATGGAGAAGGGTGAAAGAGAAGAAATGGATATAAGTGAGCCTGCAGAGAAGCTACAGGGAAAACTTGAATCAACTTCCAATCAGTTAACTGAAACCTCTGAAGAGGCAAAAGAAGCAACAGTACCAGAAGAACTAAATGATGCTGAGGTCACTTATGGGAAACCAGAACAGAAATTACTATACAATGAGGAGGGAAAAGTTTCTGGAGCTGATGTTCAAAATAAAGAGTGCAGAGAAAAAGGGATTCAGGAGAAGCAGGGAGAGGAAATTTTGAGCAAGGAGGAAAAGCCACAAGAAGCTTCAGAAGATGAACTTTCAGTCCTTGAAAAGCAGGGCACTTCAATGGAGGTAGAAGCAGAGTCAGTAGATTCAACAGTCAAGTCAGTGGATGTGGGTGGTGGTGAGCCAAAGGAGCTGGTAACTACCTCTGAAAATGAGCCAGGAACAGATGTTCTTGAGCAACTGGTAGGGCAAGATGTGCCTTCTGTTGAACAGTCACTAGTAGTGACAACAGAGGCTGCAGAGGCTGGATTGGCAGTCTCTGAGGAACCTGAGCAGGAGATCACAGTTCTCCCCAGGGATGGTGCGGTCAATGGACTGTCAGCTGTAGGATCTCAGACCCCTAGTGAACTACATACTTCAGAAAGACTGACAGAAACTAAAGATGATGACTCAAATTCAAATGTAGAGGAGGTCAAGGCAGAGCTGATTTCTAGCCAGGAGGAGGAGACTAAACTACCTGTAGAAGAGTCTGAGGCAGCTGGAGATGGGTTTGAGACCAAGGTAGCCCAGAGAGCTACTGAGAAAGCGCCTGAAGACAAAATTAAGATAGCTGCTAATGAAGAGATACAAGAGAGAGAAGAACAGATGAAAGAGGGTGAAGGTAACCCGGGATATGCAAGAGCTGCAGTGGGTGGAGTACATTCTGGATTTGACTCACTAATCATTAGTAAACGTCAGCCTTCCATTCAGGATTTTCCGTCTGCCTTTGGATTAGGAAAGGGCTAAATGACAGCGGGGTTATTTTAAAGAAAATTGTGCTAAGTTGAGCAAGTTAAATCAAAAGCAGTAAGTCATTTTTAGCTGGCTGATAACGCTTTTACTAACTGCAAAATAGGTTTTCTTGTGATCTGAAACTTGGCTAGATATTAGTAATTTGTTACACCATACTAGCCAGTGAAGAGTTGGGAAAGGTAGTTTAGAGGGGGTGGTAGTGTAGGTAGGAAAGTAGAGGGTTAGGCTGGCAGAGAATGCTGAATGGATGTTCACTTGCATGCTTTTGGATTTAATTTATTGTTCACATGGTTTCTCTTCTCTGCTGTAGGAAGTAGGACCAGAGCAGTAGAATCCACTGAATTGGTGCACTTAAGCAGGCTTGCCATTTAAAGGAAGGCATTTTTCTGGTGCCCTCTCTACCTTTAGTACACAGAAAATGTTTAGAGGGTTATTCACATTAATTTATTGCCCTCTGTTCCCTTCAAAGAGACAACAAGGAACATAACCATTTTCCCTCTTGCTTCTTTCCCTCCCTCATTGTATGCTTGCTTTGGCTGCTAACCTAAAGATTTTTTGTTGACTAGAATTTCATAAAGTGTGGGTGCTTTCTTATAGTCAATTCATCAAGATAAATAAGCCTCTAATTAGTAATTGGCACGTCTGACTTGAGTTATGCTATCAATTGGGGATTCTACTGTATAGAAGGTTCATCTAACATTGGGATTAAGAACTACAGGTATATTCCAGTTAATTATTACTGTTTTGTGTAATTGTCAGACTACTTCAAGAACTCTCTTTTAAGTTACAGATTTTCAAGGATCCATCTTTAATATGTGGAGATCATTCTGGTAAACTCCTACCTATGTGCAGGTCATTGTACTCCAGTCAGCAGAGTAACTAGAAGTAGTTAGAAGGGAATTGGCTAAATAAATGGTAGCACTATTGAACATATTGAACTTTAGGAATTCTTTAGGGATTAAAAAAAAAACACAGAATTATAGTCTTCAAAATTTGAAAAACACTGGTGTTCTACCCCCTATGCTGGGATCTAACCCAGGATGTCAAGTATGTGAACCAAACATTTTACCATTGAGTCAAATCATCAGCCCTATAACTGGGGGTGGCATTTTTAACTGCTATGTGACAGATGGATGCTATTATGTAAGTAAATTATTGTCACAGCCAATAAAAAAAAGGGCTACAAACCTAAGCAGCCTGACATTTAGGGCCTAGCCACTTGATACAGTTTGTTCCTCTTTATTTAAAGTAGGGTCTCACTCTGATCCAGGCTAACCTGGAATTAACTATGTAGTCTCAGGGTGGCCTCGAACTCACAGCGATCCTCCTACCTCTGCCTCCCAAGTGCTGGGATTAAAGGCATGCGCCACCACTCCCAGCAGTCCACAGAAATTTTGCATATGGTTTTCTCTTTGTCTTAAGATTAATGTCCCTAGGGTGTAGGGATGGAGCTTATTGGTAGAATACTTGACTGAAGTGCAAGGTTTTGGGTTTGTTCCTTAGAGACTTCCATGTAAGACAACCTATTTCATGCTGTTTCTTGACTTTTTCCCTAGTAAAGATAATTAATCTGTTCTTCTAATTGTCAGGTTAGATGTGCCTGGTAAATGAACAGAAGTTTAAATTGTCATAAAGCCAGATGTGTGCGCCCCCTTGAGGTCAAGTGCGGCATTGCGCCCTTGCCTCACTTTGCATCTGGCTAAACGTGGGACCTGGAGATTGGAACCGCTGGACATTGGAACCAGCATTCTTAGGCTTAGCAGGCAGGTGCCTTAGCCTTTAAGCCATCTCTCCAGCCCAATATATAGGAATTTTATGTGCCTGTTTTCATTGTAAAACACTATTGGTTTACAGATAAAACTGTATTTATCATGGTTTAGCCAGGTGTGGTAGTGTACCCCTGTATTTCCAGCCCCTGGAATATGGGGGCAAGATTAGTAGTTCAAGGACAGACAACCTGAAGGCTAGGAATATATCTCATTATTCCTTGCATGCATGAAGTCTTGGGTTCTATCCCTAGCAGTATGTAAATCTCGGTGTGGTGTCTTAACACCTGCATTTTCAACACTGGGAGGTGGAGACAGGATCAGAAGTTCAGTATCAACAACTTGAGTACCACAAAAACAAAATAGTCAGGTGTGGTGGTGCATGCTATTAGTAGCCTCTTCTTTAGGAAGTTGTCTTGTGATTGTATGTCAATAGGTGATGATAATGACTACAAGTTTTGATTTAATGATTTAGCTGGTTTGCACTCAAATTTTCAAGCTGGCTGGAGTCTGTGACATGCTCATTGGTAAGAGCTGGTAAGGACATGCTACTTTTCCCTAGCTTATGGGAAAGGCAGTCTTATATGTTCTGAATGGGCTGAAATAATTTAGCTTTTGGTACTTAATCACCTACATAAAGAGGAGCACTGGCTGAATTTTCTATCTTCTGAGTTGATGGGAGTTTCTAGCCAGTATGTAAGAGACACTGATGAATCTTTGCAGTGCTTGGCCAGGTTAACTTTTAGGAGAAAATGATCAGCCTTTTAATTGCTGATCTTTTCACCCAGACTGTAAGGTTACATATTCTAAGTCTAGGTTAGAATTTGACTATAACAATTGAAATGTTAACTGACTTGAATTAGAGTTAACTGGCTTGGGTTAGTCTCTGGGCTGTCCTGTCTCAGATTGGAGATTGACAGGTGTTTATTGAAATATGACCAATCACAAGATAACTCTACTTACATTCTCAATATTGAGGAGTGAATATTTGCTTGTAGAAACTGAAGGCTCAGAGGAGGAAGACAAAGATAATGACAAAGCTGAAGAAACCCCAAATGAATCAGTTCTAGAAAATAAAGTAAGTTGTTATTTAGTACTGTTGCTTCCTTCTTAATTTTTTTTTTTTTTTTTTTTTTTTTTTTTTTTTTTTTTTTTTTGGTTTTTCGAGGTAGGGTCTCACTCTGGCCCAGGCTGACCTGGAATTAACTACAGAGTCTCAGGGTGGCCTCGAACTCTCGGCGATCCTCCTACCTCTGCCTCCCGAGTGCTGGGATTAAAGGCGTGCGCCACCACGCCCGGCTCCTTTTTAAATTTTTTAAAATTATTTTTTCTTTATTTATTTGAGAGAAATAGGCAGAGAGAGAGAGAGAGAGAGAGGAAGAATGGATGTGTCAGGGCCTCCAGCCACTGCAAACAAACTCCAGATGCGTGTGCAATCTTGTGCATCTGTCTTTCGTGGGTACTGGGGAATCACACCTGGGTCCTTAGGCTTCACAAGCAAGTGCCTTAACCACTAAGCCTTCTCTCCAGCCTCTATTTCCTTATTGTTTACTGGTTCTTGGTTTGGGGGTTGGGGATACCTTATTTTTAAGATGGGATACATCACAATTACTTGACTGACATGAGGTGATGAGTCACATTAGAAACCTTATAGGTGGGCTGAGAAATGGCTTAGCGGTGAAGGTATGTGCCTGCAAAGCCTAAGGACCCTGGTTCGATTCTCCAGGTCTCACATAAGCCAGATGCACATGGTAGCGCATGCATCTGGAGTTCGTTTGCAGTGGCTAAAGGCCCTGGCACACTCATTCTCTCCCCTCCCAACTCTATGTAAATAAATTAATTAAAAATATATTTTAAAAGAAAGAGGATAGGAGAGATGGCTTAGCAGTTTAAGGTGCCTGCCCGCTAAGCCTAAGAACACCTGTTCCAACCTCCAGTTCCCACATTTAACCAGATGAAAAGTGTGCACACATCTGGAGTTCGTTCACAGTGGCTGAGAGGCTACTGGCACATCCATTCTCTCGCTCTCTCTCCAAAAAAAAAAAGGAAAGAAAGCTTTTAGTTGAATCAAGGTTTGTTTGTTTTTCAAAGTTGTATTAATTACATATTTAAAGCCGGGCGTGGTGGCTCACGCCTTTAATCCCAGTGCTTGGGAGGCAGAGGTAGGAGAATCCCTGTGAGTTCGAGGCCACCCTGAGACTACATAGTTAATTCCAAGTCAGCCTAGGCCAGAGTGAGACCCTACCTTGAAAAAAACAAACAAAAAATTTACATATTTAAATTTATGCTCTGTCTTGTAATTTTGCCTAATACCAATGATTTGAATATACTTCAGTCTGTCCAAGAAAATGAAGAGGAGGAGATTGGAAACCTAGAGCTTGCTTGGGATATGCTGGATTTAGCAAAGATCATTTTTAAAAGGTAAAACTCTTGGTACTTTTAGGCTCAGATTGTGAGTTAGTTGAAAATAAGCAGTTGGTGTTAGACAAGTTCAACTGAGGTTTTTCTAAACAACTTTCATTCTTCTAGGCAAGAGACAAGAGAAGCCCAGCTTTGTGCTGCACAAGCACACCTTAAACTTGGAGAAGTTAGTGTTGAATCTGGTAATGTACTTTCATATTTTTTTCCTTTTTGTTTTTGTATGCCTCCTCCCTTTTCACTTTCAATTCTATCTCCCTCATGTCCCCTTCCTCCTTTATAGTTAGGTGGTTGGCTTTATAAATACAGTAGAAGGGTTGAAAATTATGGTTCAGTGGTTAAAGGTATTTGGTTGTAAAGCCTGCTGGCTTGAGTTTAGTTCAATGCACAAGCTCCCCACACAGGCCAAAAGCGCAAAATGGCACAAGTGTCTGGTGTTTGGCAGTGGTATGAGGCCATGGTGTGCCCATACACACACTTTAAATAATTTTTTTGTAATTGTTTTTATGAGAACGAGCAAGAGAGCCGGGTGTGGTAGCACATGCCTTTAATCCCAGCACATGGGACGCAGAGGTAGGAGGATCGCTATGAATTTGAGACCACCCTGAGACTACATAGTGAATTCCAGGTCAGCCTGGGCTAGAGTGAGACCCTACCTCAAAAAAACCAGAGAGAGAGAGCACACACACGCAAGACAATTGGCATGGCTTGGGCCTCCGCCACTGTAGTGCAGGTGTGAGCATCACATCACACATATATGCGACCTTGCACACTTGAGTTACCATGTATATCTGGCTTATTTGGGTCATAGAGAGTAGAACATGGGTCCTTAGGCTTCATAGGCAAGTTCCTTAACTGCTAAGCCATCTCTCCAATCCCCATACACATTTTTTTGTTATTGTTTTCTGAAGTAGGGTCTTACTTCTAGACCAGGCTGACCTGGAATTTGCTATGCAGTCTCAAGCTGGCTTTGAATTCACAGCAATCCTCCTACCTCTGCCTCCCTAGTCTGGGATGAAAGGTGTGCTCCATCATGCCCAGGTGTTTTTTGTTTTGTTTTTTGTTTTTTGTTGTTGTTGTTGTTTGCAAGGTAGGATCTCCTTCTGTCATAGGTTGATTTGGAATTCTCAGGGTGGCCTCAAACTCATAGTGATCCTCCTACCTCTGCCTGCCAAGTGCAACACTACCCATGGCTTTCCCCCATGAGTTCGAGGTCAGCCTGAGCTAAATGGAAACTTTGAAAACCCAAAAGAGAGAGAGGGCTGGAGAGATGGCTTAGCAGTTAAGGCGTTTGCCTGCAAAGCCAAAGGAACCAGGTTCGATTTTCCCAGGAGCCATGTAAGCCAAATGCACAAGGGGCACATGGGTCTGGAGTTTGTTTTCAGTGGCTAGAGGCCCTGGCGTGCTCAATTTCTCTTTCTCTTTTTTCTCTTTCTCTCTCTCTGCTTGCACATAAGTAAACAAAACAGAGCGAGAGCGCTGGGCATGTTGTTGCATGCCTTTAACCCACTCTATCCAGAAGGGTGTGAGGTGGATCACTGGGTGTATAGCTTAACTGAAGAATGACACTTGAAGTTATCTTCTGGCATTCATAAGAACATCACAGACACAAGAAAGAAGATGTAAAGGAACAGTGCATTTGTGGTTAATGGATCTGAATTCTGAAAATATACTTAATGCTACCCTTCTTTTTTCCTCCACTAGAGAATTATATCCAAGCAGTGGAAGAGTTCCAGGCTTGCTTAAACCTCCAAGAACAGTATTTGGAAGCCCATGACCGTCTCCTTGCAGAGACTCATTATCAGTTGGGCTTGGCCTATGGTTACAACTCGCAGTATGATGAGGCAGTGTCACAATTCAACAAATCTATTGAAGTCATTGAGAAGAGGATGGGTGAGTGACCTGAAGTTACTTTATGATTATGTTGATATAGCAATTGACCATGTTAAAAACATGGGTCCTTTTGTTAATCATTTAAGCCTGTTCTTTATAGCTGTACTAAATGAGCAGATGAAGGAAGCTGAAGGATCATTTACTGAATATGAAAAAGAAATTGAAGAACTGAAGGAGCTGCTACCTGAAATAAGAGAGAAGATAGAAGATGCAAAGGAGTCCCAGCGTAGTGGGAATGTAGCTGAATTGGCTCTGAAAGCCACTCTGGTTTGTGCAATTTCATAGTAACATGTTTTGTACCATTAACACATGGCACAAAATATTATTTTATATGCTAGGAACTATTCATCATGACCTGGGTTATTTCATTCCTGCCATACAATATAGATTGCAGACTATGCTCTATGACCAGCACTGGATTTAAATTCCACCTGTGCTACTTTGTGCAACCCTGGACATTTCTCTGATATAGGTGACTTACTAAGATGGGAGTTATAGGGCTGGAGAGATGGCCTGAGTGGTTAAGGGACACGCCTGCGGCTTCCAAGGATCCCAGTTCAATTCTCCAGGTCCCACATAAGCCAGATGCACAAGGGGGTGCACATGTCTGGAGTTTGTTTGCAGTGGCTGGAGGCACTGGCATGCCTAGTCTCCCTCTCTCTGTCTCTAATAAATAAATAAAATCTTTTTTGTTGTTTTTTCAAGGTCTCACTCTAGCCCAGGCTGGCCTGGAATTCACTCTATTCTCAGGGTGCGCCACCATGCCCAACTAATTTTTTTTTTTTTTTTTTTTTTTGAGGTAGGGTCTCACTCTGGTCCAGGCTGACCTGGAATTAACTATGTAGTCTCAGGATGGCCTTGAACTCGCGGCGATTCTCCTACCTCTGCCTCCTGAGTGCTGGGATTAAAGGTGTGTGCCACCACGCCCAGTTTTTTTTGTTGTTGTTGTTTATTTATTTGAGAGCAGGCGATAGAGAATGGGCGCACCAGGGACTCCAGCCACCGCAAACAAACTCCAGATACACGCACCATCTTGTGCATCTGACTTATATGGATAGGTTCTGGGGAATTGAACCAAGGTCCTTTGGCTTTGCAGGCAAGTGCCTTAACCACTAAGCCAACTATCCATATCATGTTTTAATCAAGTTCTATCCTAGAATTTACTCAGGTTTCTCATCTTTCACACAGGTAGAAAGCTCTACTTCAGGCTTCACTTCCAGTGGAGGAGGCTCTTCAGTCTCCATGGTGGGTATTTAGGTGTTTTGTCACTTAATATTAGATCTCACAACTACTAGTCTAGTAAGAGATTGCTGACAAGAGCTCTTTTTTGTAGATTGCCAGTAAAAAATCAACAGATGGTGCTGGTGCTTCCTCGTCGAATAGTGTGACTGATATTTCCCATCTTGTGAGGAAAAAGGTGAAATTATATGTAGTTGTGTGTATTTATTTAATTACGTACCCCTTTTCCAGTCTGCATATTTGCAAGTGGAGGTGTTTCTAAATACTAAAACTAGGAATAATTTTCTTAGAAATCCTTAGTGTGATGAGATACTAATTTTACTATATATATGTTTGGCTTTTTTTTTTTTTTTTTTTTTTTTTTTTTTTTTTTTTTTTGAAGTTAGGTCTTGCTCTAGTCCAGGCTGACCTGGAATTCACTACGTAGTCTCAGGGTGGCCTTGAAGTCTTGGCCTCCCGAGTGCTGGGATTTAAAGGCATGCACCACCACACCCAGCCAAGATTTTTAAATATATTTATTTATTTATTTATTTAAGAGAGAAAGAGGCTGGCCTCCTTCCACTGCAAATGAACTCAAGACATGTGGGTACTTGAGAATTGAACCCGTATCATCAGGCCTTTGTAAGCAAGCCTCTTTAACTATTGAGCCATCACTACAGCCCCTTGGTTTTTTGTTTTTCAAGTTTATGATTTTGCTCTAGCTCAGGCTGGCCTTGAACTCACAGCCATACTCTTACCTCTACCTCCTTAATACTGGGATTAAAGTCAGGCACACCACACCCAGCTCGGCCCCTTCTTTTTTTTTTTTTTTTTTTTTTTTTTTTTTGTTTTTCGAGGTAGGGTCTCACTCTTGTTCAGGCTGACCTGGAATTCACCATGTAGTCTCAGGGTGGCCTCGAACTCACGGCAATCCTCCTACCTCTGCCTCCCGAGTGCTGGGATTAAAGGCGTGAGCCACCACCCCTTTTAAGGAAGGGTCTCACTATCTAGCACAGGCTGACCTGATAACAATGGTCCTCTTACTTTAAGCCTTCCAAGTGCCTAGATTAAAAGCATGTGCCAAGAAGGTATTCATTTGAGTACCTCTGGTTTTAAAGTCATGGCCTTTCTTAGCTTGAGGACTGTCCTCACTCCTACCCAACACTGTATACCTTAAATCGGAAATCTTGTAAGCCTTTTTAAAAACACTAAACAAATGTGAAGATTTCATAATTATATCTTTAGAGGAAACCAGAGGAAGAGAGCCCCCGGAAAGATGAAGCAAAGAAAGCCAAACAGGAGCTGGAGGTGAATGGAGGCAGTGGGGATGCTGTCCCCAGTGGAAATGAAGTTTCGGAAAACATGGAGGCTGAGGTGGGCAGTTTAGGATGGTGGCCCTCATCCCCTTGCTCTTAGGGCCTGGAAAAACTAGTCTTCTCAAATGCATGTTCCCCACCTTGAGCTGATTTGGGTTGTTCAAGTGTACACCTCAGAAAACAGTGATTATGTAGAAAAGTTATACAATATATCATATCTGAAAAAGGAAAATGCATACTGGTTTCTCTAATGAATGTATGAGAAGATACCCAGTCAGTAACACGTCATTTCTCCCTGATCCTTTCCAAATAAAGTAGGATTATATAGGATTATTGGCTATTACCACAAAGCTCAGGAAATGGTTTTTTTTCTGGTTTTGTGTTCTTTACTCTGAATATGGGGCAAAGGGATCAAAGTGTTTAGGGGATCTGTGCTCACTTCCCTCTTAATGAAGGTGTTTTAAAAGATGGGATGACTTAAACCAGGGTCACTTACGCCCAGGCCCCCTGTTATCTTTCAGGCTGAGAATCTGGCTGAAAGCCACGCAGCAGTGGAGGGGACAGTGGAGGCTGCAGCTACAGTTGAAAGCACTGCGTGTTAAGAGAGGGTGAAGAATACTCTCTTAAGGGAATGTGTTTTTGTACATAATGTATTTTTTCACTTTGAGGATCCATTTTGTATAACTTCAATAAAGATTGTAAGCAAAGGTTAAGGCTTTGATGGCTTTTTTCTTAAATACTTGCTGAATCTGTGCCTTGGGGCACCCTAGGGTTTACAGTGGCCAAAGCTGCTTTCTGAATTGGCTGCTGTTGGACACCTTGTTTCCTCTAATGTGGAAGTGAAAATCCTAGTGTGGCTATAGGCCCTTCATCTTTCATTGGTGCTACGTTTCTTTTTCCAAATACTTGACGGAACTCAGCTGTCCTGCAAACTTTCAGTGGTGCTGTCTCTGGAAAGGGGCTACTAAAGAAGATCTTGATATTTGGTGCTGTAAGTGGATAATGAAATAGGCCTGGGTATCTTCTGTTCACTATGGCCCTGGTCTCTATCTAGGGCAAATCCTGTCCTGGGAAAACTGAAGGAAACTTTGGGAAGTTGTCCTTGAAGAAAAGAGTTGGTATTGAAATAGAACCGAGTTATCTGGTTTAAAGGGACTGAGACTGAAGGGGCAGACAAATGGATATAATTGGAAAACTCTGTTTGCAATTGCAAGCTCTGTTGAAAGTTACATTTGTTATCTGTATAGAAAGGTTGAAGTATGTTAATAATTGGAATTATTACACTGTCTGCAGTTTTTAATTAAATAAAGATGCTAATGAATAACTGGTGTGGAGTTATACTTAAAAGACCTAATTGGTGGGGAGGGGGCAGGAAAAATGGATCGGTGGTTAAGGCACTGGCCTGCAAAGCCTAAAGACCCAGGTTCAATTCCCCAGTACCCACATAAAATGCCCAAACTGGTGCCCCCACATAAAAGATGCAGAGGCGTGGTGTGGTGGTGCACACCTTTAATTCCAGCACTTGGGGAGGCAGAGATAGGATTGCCATAAGTTAAGGCCACCCTGAGACAACATAGAGACTTCCAGGTCAGCCTGAGCCAGAGTGAGACCCTACCTCGAGAAACCAAAAAAAAAAAAAAAAAAAAAAAAAAAAAAAGGTAGATGCACAAAATGGTGCATGTGTCTGAAGTTCACTTGTGACTTGACTCCCTAGTCTGGGATGAAAGGTGTGCTCCATCATGCCCAGGTGTTTTTGTTTTGTTTTTTTTTTTTTGTTGTTGTTGTTGTTTGCAAGGTAGGATCTCCTCTGTCATAGGTTGATTTGGAATTCTCAGGGTGGCCTCAAACTCATAGTGATCCTCCTACCTCTGCCTGCCAAGTGCAACACTACCCATGGCTTTCCCCATGAGTTCGAGGTCAGCCTGAGCTAAATGGAAACTTTGAAAACCCAAAAGAGAGAGAGCTGGCTGGAGAGATGGCTTAGCAGTTAAGGCGTTTTGCCTGCAAAGCCAAAGGAACCAGGTTCGATTTTCCCAGGAGCCATGTAAGCCAAATGCACAAGGGGCACATGGGTCTGGAGTTTGTTTTCAGTGGCTAGAGGCCCTGGCGTGCTCAATTTCTCTTTCTCTTTTTTCTCTTTCTCTCTCTCTGCTTGCACATAAGTAAACAAAACAGAGCGAGAGCGCTGGGCATGTTGTTGCATGCCTTTAACCCACTCTATCCAGAAGGGTGTGAGGTGGATCACTGGGTGTATAGCTTAACTGAAGAATGACACTTGAAGTTATCTTCTGGCATTCATAAGAACATCACAGACACAAGAAAGAAGATGTAAAGGAACAGTGCATTTGTGGTTAATGGATCCGAATTCTGAAAATATACTTAATGCTACCCTTCTTTTTTCCTCCACTAGAGAATTATATCCAAGCAGTGGAAGAGTTCCAGGCTTGCTTAAACCTCAAGAACAGTATTTGGAAGCCCATGACCGTCTCCTTGCAGAGACTCATTATCAGTTGGGCTTGGCCTATGGTTACAACTCGCAGTATGATGAGGCAGTGTCACAATTCAACAAATCTATTGAAGTCATTGAGAAGAGGATGGGTGAGTGACCTGAAGTTACTTTATGATTATGTTGATATAGCAATTGACCATGTTAAAAACATGGGTCCTTTTATTAATCATTTAAGCCTGTTCTTTATAGCTGTACTAAATGAGCAGATGAAGGAAGCTGAAGGATCATTTACTGAATATGAAAAAGAAATTGAAGAACTGAAGGAGCTGCTACCTGAAATAAGAGAGAAGATAGAAGATGCAAAGGAGTCCCAGCGTAGTGGGAATGTAGCTGAATTGGCTCTGAAAGCCACTCTGGTTTGTGCAATTTCATAGTAACATGTTTTGTACCATTAACACATGGCACAAAATATTATTTTATATGCTAGGAACTATTCATCATGACCTGGGTTATTTCATTCCTGCCATACAATATAGATTGCAGACTATGCTCTATGACCAGCACTGGATTTAAATTCCACCTGTGCTACTTTGTGCAACCCTGGACATTTCTCTGATATAGGTGACTTACTAAGATGGGAGTTATAGGGCTGGAGAGATGGCCTAGTGGTTAAGGGACACGCCTGCGAAGCCCAAGGATCCCAGTTCAATTCTCCAGGTCCCACATAAGCCAGATGCACAAGGGGGTGCACATGTCTGGAGTTTGTTTGCAGTGGCTGGAGGCACTGGCATGCCTAGTCTCCCTCTCTCTGTCTCTAATAAATAAATAAAATCTTTTTTGTTGTTTTTTCAAGGTCTCACTCTAGCCCAGGCTGGCCTGGAATTCACTCTATTCTCAGGGTGCGCCACCATGCCCAACTAATTTTTTTTTTTTTTTTTTTTTTTTGAGGTAGGGTCTCACTCTGGTCCAGGCTGACCTGGAATTAACTATGTAGTCTCAGGATGGCCTTGAACTCGCGGCGATTCTCCTACCTCTGCCTCCTGAGTGCTGGGATTAAAGGTGTGTGCCACCACGCCCAGTTTTTTTTGTTGTTGTTGTTTATTTATTTGAGAGCAGGCGATAGAGAATGGGCGCACCAGGGACTCCAGCCACAAAACAAACTCAGATACACGCACCATCTTGTGCATCTGACTTATATGGATAGGTTCTGGGAATTGAACCAAGGTCCTTTGGCTTTGCAGGCAAGTGCCTTAACCACTAAGCCAACTATCCATATCATGTTTTAATCAAGTTCTATCCTAGAATTTACTCAGGTTTCTCATCTTTCACACAGGTAGAAAGCTCTACTTCAGGCTTCACTTCCAGTGGAGGAGGCTCTTCAGTCTCCATGGTGGGTATTTAGGTGTTTTGTCACTTAATATTAGATCTCACAACTACTAGTCTAGTAAGAGATTGCTGACAAGAGCTCTTTTTTGTAGATTGCCAGTAAAAAATCAACAGATGGTGCTGGTGCTTCCTCGTCGAATAGTGTGACTGATATTTCCCATCTTGTGAGGAAAAAGGTGAAATTATATGTAGTTGTGTGTATTTATTTAATTACGTACCCCTTTTCCAGTCTGCATATTTGCAAGTGGAGGTGTTTCTAAATACTAAAACTAGGAATAATTTTCTTAGAAATCCTTAGTGTGATGAGATACTAATTTTACTATATATATGTTTGGCCTTTTTTTTTTTTTTTTTTTTTTTTGTGAAGTTTTTTTTTGAAGTTAGGTCTTGCTCTAGTCCAGGCTGACCTGGAATTCACTACGTAGTCTCAGGGTGGCCTTGAAGTCTTGGCCTCCCGAGTGCTGGGATTTAAAGGCATGCACCACCACACCCAGCCAAGATTTTTAAATATATTTATTTATTTATTTATTTATTTAAGAGAGAAAGAGGCTGGCCTCCTTCCACTGCAAATGAACTCAAGACATGTGGGTACTTGAGAATTGAACCCGTATCATCAGGCCTTTGTAAGCAAGCCTCTTTAACTATTGAGCCATCACTACAGCCCCTTGGTTTTTTGTTTTTCAAGTTTATGATTTTGCTCTAGCTCAGGCTGGCCTTGAACTCACAGCCATACTCTTACCTCTACCTCCTTAATACTGGGATTAAAGTCAGGCACACCACACCCAGCTCGGCCCCTTCTTTTTTTTTTTTTGGTTTTTCGAGGTAGGGTCTCACTCTTGTTCAGGCTGACCTGGAATTCACCATGTAGTCTCAGGGTGGCCTCGAACTCACGGCAATCCTCCTACCTCTGCCTCCCGAGTGCTGGGATTAAAGGCGTGAGCCACCACCCCTTTTAAGGAAGGGTCTCACTATCTAGCACAGGCTGACCTGATAACAATGGTCCTCTTACTTTAAGCCTTCCAAGTGCCTAGATTAAAAGCATGTGCCAAGAAGGTATTCATTTGAGTACCTCTGGTTTTAAAGTCATGGCCTTTCTTAGCTTGAGGACTGTCCTCACTCCTACCCAACACTGTATACCTTAAATCGGAAATCTTGTAAGCCTTTTTAAAAACACTAAACAAATGTGAAGATTTCATAATTATATCTTTAGAGGAAACCAGAGGAAGAGAGCCCCGGAAAGATGAAGCAAAGAAAGCCAAACAGGAGCTGGAGGTGAATGGAGGCAGTGGGGATGCTGTCCCCAGTGGAAATGAAGTTTCGGAAAACATGGAGGCTGAGGTGGGCAGTTTAGGATGGTGGCCCTCATCCCCTTGCTCTTAGGGCCTGGAAAAACTAGTCTTCTCAAATGCATGTTCCCCACCTTGAGCTGATTTGGGTTGTTCAAGTGTACACCTCAGAAAACAGTGATTATGTAGAAAAGTTATACAATATATCATATCTGAAAAAGGAAAATGCATACTGGTTTCTCTAATGAATGTATGAGAAGATACCCAGTCAGTAACACGTCATTTCTCCCTGATCCTTTCCAAATAAAGTAGGATTATATAGGATTATTGGCTATTACCACAAAGCTCAGGAAATGGTTTTTTTTCTGGTTTTGTGTTCTTTACTCTGAATATGGGGCAAAGGGATCAAAGTGTTTAGGGATCTGTGCTCACTTCCTCTTAATGAAGGTGTTTTAAAAGATGGGATGACTTAAACCAGGGTCACTTACGCCCAGGCCCCCTGTTATCTTTCAGGCTGAGAATCTGGCTGAAAGCCACGCAGCAGTGGAGGGGACAGTGGAGGCTGCAGCTACAGTTGAAAGCACTGCGTGTTAAGAGAGGGTGAAGAATACTCTCTTAAGGGAATGTGTTTTTGTACATAATGTATTTTTCACTTTGAGGATCCATTTTGTATAACTTCAATAAAGATTGTAAGCAAAGGTTAAGGCTTTGATGGCTTTTTCTTAAATACTTGCTGAATCTGTGCCTTGGGGCACCCTAGGGTTTTACAGTGGCCAAAGCTGCTTTCTGAATTGGCTGCTGTTGGACACCTTGTTTCCTCTAATGTGGAAGTGAAAATCCTAGTGTGGCTATAGGCCCTTCATCTTTCATTGGTGCTACGTTTCTTTTTCCAAATACTTGACGGAACTCAGCTGTCCTGCAAACTTTCAGTGGTGCTGTCTCTGGAAAGGGGCTACTAAAGAAGATCTTGATATTTGGTGCTGTAAGTGGATAATGAAATAGGCCTGGGTATCTTCTGTTCACTATGGCCCTGGTCTCTATCTAGGCAAATCCTGTCCTGGGAAAACTGAAGGAAACTTTGGGAAGTTGTCCTTGAAGAAAAGAGTTGGTATTGAAATAGAACCGAGTTATCTGGTTTAAAGGGACTGAGACTGAAGGGGCAGACAAATGGATATAATTGGAAAACTCTGTTTGCAATTGCAAGCTCTGTTGAAAGTTACATTTGTTATCTGTATAGAAAGGTTGAAGTATGTTAATAATTGGAATTATTACACTGTCTGCAGTTTTTAATTAAATAAAGATGCTAATGAATAACTGGTGTGGAGTTATACTTAAAAGACCTAATTGGTGGGGAGGGGGCAGGAAAAATGGATCGGTGGTTAAGGCACTGGCCTGCAAAGCCTAAAGACCCAGGTTCAATTCCCCAGTACCCACATAAAATGCCCAAACTGGTGCCCCCACATAAAAGATGCAGAGGCGTGGTGTGGTGGTGCACACCTTTAATTCCAGCACTTGGGGAGGCAGAGATAGGATTGCCATAAGTTAAGGCCACCCTGAGACAACATAGAGACTTCCAGGTCAGCCTGAGCCAGAGTGAGACCCTACCTCGAGAAACCAAAAAAAAAAAAAAAAAAAAAAAAAGGTAGATGCACAAAATGGTGCATGTGTCTGAAGTTCACTTGTGACTTGAGGCCATGGTGTGCTCATATTCTCTCTCTGCAAGTAAATAAAAGTACTGTTAGCCTTATTATGGCGAGGTCCTGGGCTTCCTAGAGCATTTCAGTGTGGGATATGGGGTTGAGATGGCCCAGCTACGTTGTCCAGTGTAAGAATGGAAGTGGTCAGGACTAAGTCACCAGCTGAGCTGCTTTTGACCTGGTGATTGACCCTTAGGAGCCTGTTAACTTAATTGAAAACTACCATTTGTTAATACTTTTTTCCCCCCAGTGATTTTCTTTGTTTTTTCTCTCTGCTCTAAAATTTAAAAAAAAAAAAAAAAAAAAAAGATAGGGGCTGGAGAGAAGGCTTAATGGTGAAGGCATTTGCCTGCAAAGCTGAAGGCCCCAGGTTTGATTCCCCAGGATCCATGTAAGCCAGGTGCATAAGGAGGTGCATGCGTCTGGAGTTCGTTTGCAGTGGCTGTATGTCCTGGCATGCCCATTCCCTCTTTCTGCCTCTCTCAAATAAAAATGAAATATTTAAAAAATAATTAAAAATCAGTATCAGAGACCAGTAAGTTAGAAAGGGATTATAAGAGAGGGAGGACTTAAGGGGATGAGGTGTGTGTGAACATTAAAAGTACAGATAAGTATATGTAAATAGGTGAGCAGATTACTGGAGGTGGAATAGCCTAAATGAGGTCAGGGGAAGAGATTGAGCAAAGGAAGGATGGGAGGTTAATAAAATTTTAATGTGTTATGAATAAGCCATGTGGAAACCTACTTTTTTGAACCATGGTGCCCTCAGAAGCCATAGATTACTAGAAAATTTTCAGTGCCAGGGATGGGATACCTTCCACTGAGTTGACCAGGGGAGGTCACTGATGCTGCCAAAATACTATAGGCTATTGCCAAGACTTTTTTCTCAGCAAGAATAGATGGTAAGACCCTATTGCTGAAGACCACAAACTTGGGCTGCAAGGCCACTGAGAAGTCCTGCTGGAGGTGATACGAAAACCTACATGTAGACCAGCTAAAAACTACACTGCATGCAGTCAATGTGAGAGAAATCACCAGTGGAGATACTCAACAGTGGCTACTGCAAGCCTTAAATTTGGCTAGCCAGGCCAAACCAGCCAACATATGCAATAGTGGCATGTCTTACGGGAGAAACCAACAGCTCTCTAATTGGACTGGAGGCCCACTCCATGGAATACATCCCAGATACTGAAAACCTACAACAGAGGTAATCATGAGCCCTAGGGGTTTGACACCTGCTGGTGTCTGGCTAACTGCATAAATTATGCTCACCAAACTGCCCAGTAAGCACTTCTCTTTTTTTGTACTGCTATTAATGGTACTTCCCCCCACCTCCCCGAGGTAGGGTCTCACTCTAGCCCAGGCTGATATGGAATTCACTGTGTAATCTCAGGGTGGCCCTAAACTCACAGCAATTCTACCTCTGCTAGGGTCTCACTCTATCCTAGGCTGACCTGGAATTCACTGTGTAGTCTCAGGGTGGCCTCGAACTCTTACCTCTGCCTCCGGAGTGCTAGGATTAAAGGTGCACACCACCATACCCAGCTCACTGGAACATCTTTATCATATCCTCCAAGGCTCAGGGTCCATTGCCATGTGTGGTGAGGTATTTCTTTAATCCCAGCACTCAGAAGACAAAGGTAGGAGGATTGCCATGAGTTTGATGCCACCCTGAGACTACATAGTGACTTCCATGTCAGCCTGGGCTAGAGTGAGGACCTACCTCAAAAAAAAAAGGGAGAGACTGATTGAGGGGAGATGATGGAGAGTAGATTTGTGAAGGGGAATGTGGGGGAGAGGGAATTATGATTTACTGTCTATAATTATGGAAGTTAATTTTTAAAAAAGCTTGAAAAAAACTGGGTGGTGGCACACACCTTTAATTGCCAGCATTTTGGAGGCAGAGGTAGGAAGATCACTGAGTTCGAGGCCAGCCTGAGACGACAGAGTGAATTCCACATCTGCCTGACCATCAGCAAGACCCTACTTTGGGGATGGGGAGATGGCTCTGGAAAAAACTTGTAGTGCAAGCTTGAATTAGCATCCTCAGATCCTATGTAAAATACAGAAGCTGTGGCTAGGCTTCTGAAACTGCAGCACACTAAATGACTATAGAGACTATAGAGACTATAGAGACAGGAAAACCTGGAAGCTTGTGGACCAGGATAGTGGTGAATGAGAAGCCCAAATCCTGGACTGACAGTAGAAATTTGTCTGGTAACACACATTTATTGTGGCAAAAGTCTCATGAAGCATACTTAAAAATAGCTAGAGAGATTGGCTTTGTGGCTAAGGCCTTGCCACGTAGGCCAGATGCACAAGGTGGCACATGCATCTGGAGTTTGTTTGCAGTGGATCCCAGCCTGCCCACAACCATGGGAGGTACAGCCAGGAGATTCTGAAGCTCAGAATAGCTAATCTGATATTAGCAGTTGGTTGCAGTGACAAGACTGTCTTAGAGAAGGTAGAGACAGACACCGTGAAGTTCTGACTACACGTGCACCATAACAATTGTGCTGGTTTGCACATAACACAAACCTGTAGCATTAGAGTAGAATATATTGTCTCTATCCATTCCTGAACTCCATATTTCACTGTCTTTCTCAAGTATAAGAGAAATTCTATGGTTGCAGAATCTGGCTTTTCCTGGCCTTGAACTTTCTTCCTAGAAATGCCCTTATATTGTATGTTCCAGGTCCCCCTGAAGCTCCCCCCACTTCCTTTTTAAAAATTTTAATCATAACGTAAATGATACGGCAGCATTCATGGTATAACTCCCAGATCTTTGGTGATAGGCTAGGCCGATATAGTTTCAGTACATAGTCCTCTACTTAGCTGGAACACTATAAGCTTCAAGAGTTTCCTGTATGCTGGGAGCTTGAGAGATGTCTGCCCAGCAGCTGAGATTATGTTGTAATACCTAACAAATGCATTTAATCCTCATTAAATTTTTTTTTCCTTTTGGTGTTTCAAGGTAGGGTCTCACTCTAGCTCATGCTGACCTGGAATTCACTATGTCATCTCAGGGTGGCCTCGAACTCTCGGTGATCCTCCTACCTCTGCCTCCCAAGTGCTGGGATTAAAGGCATGCGCCACCACACCCGGGTTTAAATGTTTTACAAAAGAAAACTAGGTGCAGAAAGTTCATCTACTTGGCCCTGGTTGGTGTTTGCCCCTAAATCCAGCCATAAAATAGCTGCAGGTCTTGAACTGGTGAGGGACCAAACTCTCATCCTTGACTGTCCACAAGCTCTTCTGCAGGAGGGGGGTCAGCAAAGCCGGGATTGTGGGTAAGGGAGCCAATTTCCAGTGAAGAACTGGATACCTGTGGAATGTGAAAGAGGTTGTTAGGAAGATTCTGGAGTGATCTACCTTACAACAAATTAAGGAAGTCAAAGCAAGATGAGGTTACAAGCTACTGCTTTAATTTTGTTTTTCCGAGGTAGGGTCCCACTGTAGCACAAGCTGACCTGGAATTCACTATGTAGTCTCAGGCTGGCCTCAAACTCACAATGTGTGCCACCATACCCAGTTTTGTTTTTCCTTTTCTTTCTTTCTTTCTTTTTTTTTTTTTTTTTTTGGTTTTTCAAGGTAGGGTCTCACTCTAGCCCAGGGTAACCTGGAACTCACTCTGTATTCTCAGGGTGGCTTTGAACTCTGGGCAATCCTACCTCTGACTCCCTCCCAAGTGCTGGGATTAAAGATGTGCGCCACCACACCCAGCTCTTTTTCTTTTTGGTTTTACTTTGGGTTTTTCAAAGTAGGGTCTCACTCTAGCCCTGGCTGACCTGTAGAGCACAGACTATTCTTTTTTGTTTTGTTTTTTGAGGTAGGGTCTCACTCTAGCCCAGGCTGACCTGGAATTCACTCTGTATTCTCAGGGTGGCTTTGAACTCTGGGCAATCCTCCTACCTCTGCCTCCTGAGTGCTGGGATTTAAAGGTATGTGCCACCACACCCAGCTAATTTTCTTTTTCTGTTAGTAGTATATAATGTAGGAGGATCGAGTGTAGAGGGAGTGACTTCTACATATGTTAAACAGAAGGTAGTTGTTAGCCAGCAAGAACTGATGACAATTATTTCTGTGTCTGGAACCTTACCAGTGGTGGGTATTGGTACTCATGGGCACTTGCTGGGTTGATCTCTGCCAATGCTTGGACTTCTGCATCTCTTGCATTCACCAGCCTCACAAAGAGCTCAACCTGACCTGCCTGGGCAAATGTGAAATGGCACTCCATTGGTACCTTTGAGAAGAACCAGTCCCTACCCTCCACACTCACCTGGGGAATCTCATTCAGCTGCCCAAGGCTGAGGCTGAGATCTAGAGGAAGAGCCCGAAGTGGGAGGCGCCAACAGCCACTAAGTACCCGCTGATGCTGGTCAAATAGCAATAGTGAGGCCCAAGCCTTAGGTTGTGGTACCCTAATCCATGCTACCTCCTGCCAAGCCTGTAGTTCACAGATCAAAGATACCAGTGGAGATGGAGGCAGCCTGTAGAACAAAGTGTAAAAAGCCTGAGCTGAACTTACTAGAGACTTTGTAGGATTTAGCCTTCAGGGCCAAGGCCTCCTGTGTAAAGATAACACCAGAATCTGAAACACAAGAAACTCATGACCCCCACCCACTGACCTGTGTACAGGCTGCTTGCTGGCAAGGATGGCACAGTTGCCCAAAGGCCCAGGAGCTGGAGGTGAGGGCAAGCAAAGGGCTGGGGGCAATGCTGTGATCCCGCCTGTATTCTGTCCATCTCGGGTCAAACTGGTCATTAGCTGTACCCAAATCCATGAAGCCTCAAGGCCCCGCAGGAAGTCATAGAAAATGACAAGGCCAGCCCTGAGAAATATAAATCTTAGGTACACAAAAGAACAAATAAATACCTTTCACCCTCCACCTAGCCACTTCCCTAACCCTGGTGGGCTTCCTTAAATGTCAGTAGTGGCTAAGTCAGTCAAGGAGGCTGTTCATGAAGGAAGCAGGCCTCACCCAGGATCATAGGGTGCAGGGCCTAGAACATCAGATGCCGGCAGGAGAAAGTGTGTGTCCAGGCTCAAGTTCCTGGTCATGGTTTCAGAAAGCGGCTGCCATGGGGAAGGAGTGCTGACTTCCAGAAAGCCTTAGAGCTTCCCAGGCTTTTCCAACACCGAAGGGGACACCCCCCAGCTCCCCATCCCTCCTCACAGCCTTTGCAGCACCCTGGAACGTCTGGACATTTGTGGAAACTGGAAGTGGTGGCAGCGGGGGTGCAATTGGTGGAGGTAGAAGTGGGGGATTTCCTTGCCCCCTCAGGCGTGAGCAGGGATCAGTCGTAAGTTCGGATTTCCTGGGTCCTGGGAGCAGAAAAAGAGACACCCTCCCCCCAGCTGGAGGAAGTAACTGGTGACATCACAAGATACAGGGACATATGCCAAAGACACACTGAGATGTGCATGGACAAAAACATGGGGTTTACTCCCCAGGTATCCCTTCTCCTGAGTTAGGTCCCCTCGGATGAGCAAGACTAGGATGAAGTTGAGATTTAGACTGACCCCAGGATGCATGGCGGCGGCCCCTCTGCATCTGCAAGGCCACAATTTCTGCCTCCAAGCGCTGGTTTTCCGCTTCCACTACTAGAAGATCACCAGAGGTGGCACTTGCTTTTTCTGCAATGAAGTATGACCTCATTGCTTGTATACTTCCTCTGTTCATGGCCCCCAAAGTGTAATCTGTCACCTTTGATTATGGGGTCCTACACTGTTAGGTCTCTCTGGATGAGCCTGGATTTGTTGTCTTACGATTTAGCTAGTCACAAGAAACCACCCAGGTTTCCTACCTTGGAACATGCTCAGTGACACCCCTTTCTCCTCCCAGGACTACCACCACCACGCTAGAGTTCACCCTTGCGGTTCTGCGACCGTTGCAACTCCAACGCTGATGCCTCCACTTGCAACTGCCTCATTTTGTCCAGAACCCCGAGGTTCCGGCCTCCGCCTCGGATGTAGGCCTCACGCAGGGCCCTAGGAGGTGGGAGACACAGAGGCAGCCTTTCCAGGACTCAAGCGCGGCCCGCCCCGGGTCCCCGACCCCGACCCGCCCACGGGGGCCCCTGTCCTCCCTCACCAGATCTCGGCAGCCAGCGTCTGGGAATTGGCTTGTAGCGCCTGGCAAGCGAACTTGGCGTCTTCACTGGGACTGGCTTCGGGAGGGGTGCTGGGGCGGGGGGAGATGACCTCAGCGAGCAGGTGGGTTCCCAGCCCCGCCCCGCCCCACACGGCCCGGGCCTCACCGCGCCTGCAGCTTCTGAACGCGCGCCCCCAGCACCTGCAGCGCCCCCTGCGTGCGGCTGGCCTCGGCCCTTAGCTCTCCAAGCTCCCGCTCCAGGCCCAACAGGCGGCATAGCCCTCCCCGAGCCCGGGCCCGAGCGACACCTTCAATGCGCCCTTTTAGTTCTAAGGGAATAAACCAAGTCAGAACTGGGTCTGAGCCCTGAGATATGGGGCCCAGCATGTCGTCTTCCTCCCTCCTCACCCTCGCTGCGCTGCTCCAGTGCCCGCCTCTGCGCGTGCGTCTCCTCCAGGCGCCGGGCGCGGGTCCCATGCAAGGCTCGCAGCCGCTCTCTGGAACTCCCTGTGGTCTGCGAGGGGGAACCCTGTGCTGGCCCGAGTCGCATTTCCTGTAGGGACAGCCGCAGCCACTGCACCTGCAGGCAACCGTGACCCACCACCGCTGAACTGAGCGATCTGTATGATCTACAGGTATGCTCGAAGTTTGCAGTTGTGGGGCAAGCTGGGTGTACCTCCTCTGTCAACCTGTTCAGGGTAGATTTGGTGGCCTCTCCCTGATCTGAGCAGCCCTGGACTTCTTGTGAAACAGCCTGATGACAGAGTTTAAGATGAAGAATCCTAAGTACGTGGAGTGGCTGGAATACCCCACTCCTGGCCACAGAGGAGGGCCTTACCTTTTCTGTGCCCGGTAATTCAGTAGTTGCTGAAGGCTGTGCTCCACGTGTCACCTCTGGGGAGAGACGGCCAATGCAGAAGCGCTCAGTGTGGGTGGCCAACAAGGCCCAGGAGCGGAAAACCATGTCACAAGACCCACAGGACAGGAACGCTGGCTCTCTAGGGTAGGATGCCATGGGATAGGATAGGTTTCCTGACACCAGCTGAGTCTTGGAGAAGCCGTGACCGAGGTACACAGGGCAGGGAAAAGAGAAGAAAACCGACTGCAAGCCAAGGGCAGAGGGAAAAGGACCAAGTCTATCTCCAAGATCTTCACTTTGTTTGTTTGGAGATGGGGATTAGCTCCCTGGGCAGCAAGTATAGGCCCAGGCAGGTCAAGACAACATTCCTTGTCACCTTTGGGAGGAGCCCCAGGTCAAGTGTCACAAATCTCTTAACAATCCATTTGGATTCCTTATCTGAATTAATTTTTTATTTTTTGTTTATTTATTTCAGAGCCAAACAAAGAGAGAGAGAATGGGCGCACCAGAGCCTCCAGCCATCACAACCGAACTCCAGATGCATGTGCCACCTTGTGCATCTGGCTTACATAGGTACTGGGGAATCGAGCCTGGAACCGGGGTCTTTAGGCTTCACAGGTAAGCGCTTAACCGCTAAGCCATCCCTCTAGCCCCTTACCTAAATTAATACAGGGGAAAGGCTGGCTCCTCCTCCAGCTGAGTCTTTTCCACTTACTCCATCTTTGGTCACTTCATAGCTGCTGACAGGCAAACACTTGGGAGGCAATGCTCTCTGCCTGGAAACCATCTTCCTCTCCGCTAACTCCCACTCTGAGATTCCTGTGCTTCTACAGACGTGGAGGGGTTATATTCTAATCAGCATAGCCTAGGTAACGAAACCTGTTGGAAAATATCTGAAAGATTAAGGTACCAAATCCAAACAGGAGTCCCTGCCTCTAAGACTGGCCAGAAACCAAGCAAGCCCTTTTTGCTTGTCAAATTATTCTCCACAATTTCCCACAAATCTATGCATCTATCATGTTGTATAGAAGCTTTGAGATAGACTGATTTCAAAACACTCCTTTTGATTTTTCAACTCTAGCCCAGGTTGACCTGGAATCCACTCTGTAGTCTCAGGCTGGCCTTGAACTCACAGTGATGATCCTACCTCACTGGGGTTACAGGAAACCACCCACCCCTTCCTTAAATCAGCCAAGGACCTTAAGGTATTCTCCCCCAGAGTATGCAAAGCCAGAGCATGAAGAGCTGCAAGTTATCACGTTTTGAAGTATGTGATCTCAGCTCAACCAAATTCCAAGGAGAAAGTATATATGTTTGGAAATATGCTCTGGAAAAAAAATTGATAAATAGCAAAGCCTAAATCTCTCTGTGCTTATAAATTCCCGGTTTAACATTATTTGCAATATATTGTTCATTTTATATTACTGATTTAATGATGCTCAGTTTTTCATCTTTTTTTTGACAACTTCTATTATTATAGACAATAAACCATGATAATTCCCTCCATTCCCCTTCACAAATTCATCCTCTGTCATATCCCCTCCCAAGTAGTCGTTTATTTTTTAAAATTTATTTTTATTTATTAGAGAAAGAATGGGTGCACCAGGGGCTCCAGCCACTGCAAACAAACTCCAGATGCATGCGCCACCATGTGCATCTGGCTTATGTGGGTTGAGGAGTCCTTAGACTTTGCATGCAAACGCCTAAACCACTAAGCCATCTCTCCAGCCTTCTCTCTTCTATTTTGAAATCATCATCTTTTCCTCCTACTTTGAGGGTCATGTGTAGGTAGTACCAGGCATTGCAAAGTCATGGATATCCAGGCCATTTTGTGTCTGGAAGAAGTCCTACCCTTCCTTTGGTTCTTACATTGTTCCAGCTACCTCTTCTGCAATGGATCTTGAACCTTGGAAGGTGTGATAGACTCAATACTGAGCATTCCTGTCACTTCTCAGCACCATGGTACGTTGAGTCATCCCAGAGGTCACTCCATCTGAAAAGAGAAACTTCTCTAACCACAAGTGAGAGTAGCATTAATATATGGGTATGAACATTAAGAAAACTGCATACCAGGCAGTTTGGTGAGCATAATATATGCATTTAGACAGACACCTGCAGGCATTACACCACTAGGGCTCATGACTTCCCCCATCATAGGTTTTCAGTATCATGCATGTATTCCCTTTCCGTGGAGCATGCCTGCAATTCAATTAGAGTGGTTGGTTTCCTGCATAACAGACATGCCACTATTGCACCTGTTGGCTCATTTGGCCTGGCTGGCCAAACTTAAGGCCTACAGTGTCCACTGTTGCTTATCTCCACTGATCACTTTACTTACTCCTATGGAACTGCATGCAGGGTAGCTTTATCCAGCTTTCTGTCAGCTGGTCTATATGTAGGAGGTTTTCAGCTCCGCTGCAGCAGGATTTCTGTGACCTTGCAGCCCAAGCATGTGGAATCTTCAGCAAAAGAGTTTTATAATACCATCTATTTATGGTGGAAATCAAGAGCCTCAGCAATGGCCTATAATAGTTTGGAGGTATCAGGAACCTCCCTGGCTAATAGCTCACTAGAAAGTAACCCATCCCTGGCACTGAAAATTTTCTACTAACAATCTATGGCTTCTTTCTGGGTGTGCCATTGTCCAAAAAAGTAGGGCTGGAGATATGGCTTGGTTGTTAAGGCATTTGCCTGAGAATCCAAAGGACCCTGGTTCAATTCTCCAGGACTCACATAAATCAGATGCAGAAGGGGGTGCATGCATCTGGAGTTTTTTTTGCAGTAGCTGGAGGCCCTGGCATGCTCGTTCTCTCCTTCTCTCTCTAAAATAAATAAATAAATAAATAAATAAATAAATAAATAAATAAATAAATAAATAAAAATGTATTTTAAAAAAGCCAGGCATGGTGGTGCACACCTTTAATCCCAGCCCTTGGGAGGCAAGAGGTAGGAGGATTGCTGAGAGTTAGAAGCCACCCTGGGCTTGAGTGAGACCCTACCTTGGAAAAACAAACAAACAAACAAACAAACAAACAAACAAACAACATATATATATTTTTCATATGGCTTATTCATATCCTAAGTTTTTCTTTCTTTTTTTTTTTTTGGAGGTAGGGTCTCGCTCTGGAATTCACTATGTAGTCTCAGGGTGGCCTAGAACTCATGGCAATCCTCCTACCTCTGCCTCCCAAGTGCTGGAGTTAAAGGCGTGCACTACTGTGCCTGGCTTTAAAAGACTTCTTTGTTGCTCACTCCCATTGCCTTTGTGGCTCCTAGCATTTTGGCTGAGTCACGTGATATGGACCTTTCCCTCTTCCTTCCCAAAAAGTTTATATATATAACTTTTTTTTTTTTTTTTGAGAAAGAGAAACAGGCAGCTAGAGAATGGGCACACCAGGGCCTCTAGCTACTGCAAATCAACTCCAGACACACACACCACCTTGTGTATCTTGGCTTATGTGGGTACTGGGGAATCGAACCCAGGCCCTTAGACTTTGCAAGCAAAGGTTTTAACCATTAAGCCATATCTCTAGCTCACGTGTTCCTGTTTTTATTATCACATGTATGTATAGACATAGCAGGGTTTCTTGCCCCTGCAAACAAAAATCAGACTTATTTTTGCATTCTACTTATGTGAGTGATGTAGGAATTGAACTTTGTAAATTGACTTTGTAACATGTGCTTTTAACTGGTGAAACATATCCCAAACCCCAAGGATGAGTCTGATCCCTAGAATACATGTAAAAATGCTAAACATGGAGGTGTGCTACTATAATCCCAGGGATGGAGCAGTAGAGAAAGAAGATTCTTCAGGCTCAACTGGCCAGCCAGCCTAGTGTAGGCCTAGCTCTAGGCCAATTAGAAACCTTTCTCAAAAAAAAAAAAAAAAAAAAAAAAGACATTCCTAAGGAAAAGCACTTGAGATTGTCCTTTGGCCTATACATGTGCATGTATACCCATTGATGTGCACCTGCACATATACACATACATGAAAAATGGATCACTTAACCAGGTGTAGTTGCACTGGGGAGGCTAAAGAACCCACTCTCTGATTGATTTGAGAGACAGAGAGAAAGGGAGAGAATGGGTGCACCAAGGCCTCCAGCTACTGCAGACAAACCCCAGATGCATGCACTACCTTGTACAACTGGCTTATGTGGGTACTGGGAACCCAGCCTCGAAACGGGGTCCTTAGGCTTCACAGGAAAGTACCTAATTGCTAAGGCACCTCCAACTTTGGATTTTAAGGTAGTGTCTTGTCTTGCTCTAGCCCAGCCTGACCTGGCATTCACTATGTAGTCTCAATAATCCTCCTATCTCTCTAACCCCTGAGTGCTGGGATCAAAAGTGTGCAGCACCACACCCAACTCCATTTCTTATTTTAAAGAAAATATACTTCTTACACAAGACAATCCAAACTGATGCAAAATATTTATTCCAAGTTAGTTATTTTATGCAGTAGTTTTCCCCCTCAACAGACTTGTGATAACCACATCTTTTAAATCTGTAAATAATGTTATCAAAATAATCTTAATCTTTGAAATCTCACAAAAATTTATATTTTACAATCCACCCTGAATATCAAGGCTGCAAGAATAACAACATTTCCTATATCCAAATATTTTACAGCTGTACCCAAAAAAGAAAAACAAAAACAAAACAAAACAAAAAAAAAACCACATATGCTTGGTTAAGGGCTAAAGTTACCCGAGCAGCCAAAAATAAAATATCCAAATTATTAGCATTAATTTAATACAATTATAACTTCAATAGTCACTTTGTCATTGACAATGATTGCTTGAGCATGGGGTGAGTGTCCTGAGGGCTGGTAGTAGAAGCTGTTGGGCAGACCAGTGTCTCCTCTCTGCGTCTCTGCACTGCCAGCTCCCACTTGTGCATCGCCCCACATGTTCTCTGTGTGTACTTTAAAAATGCTGCCACACAAACTTTTCTCAACTAAGCAGATAACAGGGAAGAACAACAAAAGCTAAGCAAGACAATTGCTCTCTCTTTGGGATATGATTATTTCCCTTGTGCACAAAGTATTCAACATAAGAAAAAGAAAAGAACGATTTCTTTTGTATCTCTAAACACACAAGCTGAGTTTACTGGGTCAGATTAACTGTGAGCATTTCTATGCCTACTTCCAGGCATCGTCATCTGATGTTTCACTGCTACTGGTTTCCGTGTCTGAGTCTTCAAACTCTGCTTTACAAGTGCTTCTCCACGGGGAGAACAGGGTGGAATTGTGCCTCTGCAGGAAACCATTCTTCCCAAAGCCATTTCTTCGCAGCTGCATTTAGAAGAGGACGAAAAAGAAAGCTTATCAAAGACTCCATAGATCCATGTGAACTGGACAAGTCCAGGCCTCACGTTGACTGCAGAATCAATGTTAATGTTAGAGAAGGAATTCTTTTAAGACCTCTGCTTCCTTACTGTCACTCAATGTGAGCAGCTCTCACAACTTCTTGCTGCCATGCCTTCTTTGCCATGATGAACTAAGCCTTGAAATAAGCCCTTCTTTCATTTAAAGTGCTTATTAGATATTTGATCACAGTAATGAGAAAGCAGTTAACACAAGGACTTAACAAGAAGGTAAGGTAGTAAAGTTTGAAGAAATTTCTTTTATTCTTTAATTTTAAAATACAGCCTAAGCTGGGTGTGGTGGTGCATGCCTTTAATCCTAGCACTCAGGAGGCAGAGGGTATTTGGATCACTGTGAGTTTGAGGACACCCTGAGACTACATAGTGAATTCCAGGTCAGCCTGGGCTGGAGTGAGACACTACTCAAAAAATCTGTTACTTTTGAAATCTGCAAATCATTGGCCAGGGCCATGTATTTTCCACAGGAAATTCTGATTGTCTACCCACAGCCTTACACCCTCTGCATTCCTAATATGGTGGTTATATACAGTTCAAGGCCTTTTTCTTGTGTTACTGTTTCCTAGGCAGCATGGAGGAGCAAACTTGTAATTAATTCTAGTACTCAGAAACACAGAAACAGGATAACAAGTTCAAGTCTATATAGCAAGTTCCAAGCCACCTAGGGCTATAAAATGAGACTCTGCCTTGAAAAACACCATCCTTCTACCAACTAAAAATAACAAAAACACTAAAATGTTTCCTAAGGTCAAGAGCTACCCTGATTCTGAGTGCTTAACTGGGTCCCAGGGAAGGTTTAGGACATACCTGCTCTGTTTTCATTCGGAATTCTTTGAGCTCATCCTCTGTGAGAGGAAGGCAATTCTCATCATTTTCAGGATATTCCTGCCATCCCATTGCTTTCAATAACCTGGTGGACACAAAACAACAGGCAAAGAAGATGAGATGCCAATGAGCTTACTTGTGCAGTTCACTATAATCGACAGAAAATGTCTGCTAAGAAGCCGGGTGTGTTGGTGCATGCCTTTAATCCCAGCACTCGGGAGGCAGAGGTGGGAGGATCACTGAGAGTTCGAGGCCACCCTGAGACTACATAGTTAATTCCAGGTCAGCCTGGACCAGAGTGAAACCCTACCTCGAAAAAAAAAAAAAAAAAAAAAAAAAAAAAAGTAATGTTGTTGTGGCTGGGGAGATGGCTCAGGTTTGTAAAGCCATCCAGAGAGGCTTTCTCTTTCTCACAAATAAATTTAGCAGGAAAAGAAAAGGGAAGGAAGAAAGAAAAAAGAAAAAAGAAAACTACTGTCTTCTCCTGTGGAACAAGATTCTTAGGTGTTGGTAATTAAATGGGGGCTCTTCACAGATAAGAGAAAATGAGCTACTGAGAGCAGTAGTAGCAGAAAATGAGATATAAAGCACCAATCTGCAATGAAGCTCTGTCATATATCAAAAAGTTTAAGAAATCCCATTTTTGTTCACTGTAAACAAATTAGCATATTTCTGCAAGCATCTAAGTTCTCTTTTTCAATTTCATCTGCATTATGTGTCCCTTTCATAACTTCACCAACACCTGTAGCTACTCTGGATACAAATCTTCTTCTGGAAGGGAACTGCTTTGGTTGGTATGCTTCACTTGCCATCCAGTTTCCCAGAAAGCTGGTTGCTTTATATTAGAGGCCATCACTGAAACAAGAGGTTCTATGCATAGGACTTTTCAGCTTCTTTATTCCTTCCTAACTTACCTGTGCTCTGCTTCCAGAGAATGTGAGAGGACCTGTTTTTCTTCCACTATGGGAAGACCAAGACCATTCTGAAGGCAGCTTTCTTCCCCATTTTCCTTTGGTTCAGGTGTGTTTTTGCCCTCCAACTGAAAGAAAATAAAGGATGGACACATCTGGTTTAACAATCCTTTAGAACAAGACTGGCAACCTACAAAAGTCAATGAATCCGGAACTCAGTAATGTACATTTCTAGCACCACAAACTACCAGGCCAGGATAAGTAAGGTGCTTTATAGGTGATAACTCAACGTATAGGTTTTTTCCACAGCTGTATTAACAAACTAAATTTTTTAAAAAATTTAGTTATTTAGTTATTTAAGAGAAAGAAAGAGCGGGGCACGCCAGGGCCTCCAGCCACTGCAAACAAACTCCAGATGCATATGCCCCTTTGTACATCTGGCTTACATGGGTCCTAGGGAATTGAACTGGGACCCTTTGGCTGGTAAATGCCTTAACCACTAAGCCTTCTTTCCAGCCCACAAATTAAATTTTTTGAAATAATTTGTATTTGTATTTATTAGAGAGAAAGACATCCACCCAGAATGGATATAAATGGGCATACCAGGACCTCTTGTTGCTGCAAATGAATTCCAGAAACATGCACTACTTTGTGCATCTGGCTTTACATGGGTAATAGGGAACTGAACCAGAGCTGGCAGGCTTTGTAAGCAAGCGCCTTTAACTGCTGAACCATTTCCCCAGCCCATTAACAAATTGTTCCTAATTTTCTAGAAAGTTTATATGAATACTGTGTATAATGCCACACACCTTTAATCCAAAGCCAATTCGATTCATCAGAGCTAAAAAGGCCAATCATTTGGTTGCTGCTCCTAGGTCATAAGCCCACAGAAGATGATGGGACTCTTCTAACTGGCCCTCTGGTAAGTTGCCTTTCTTCCTGACCAGCAGGGACGTGCAGACCCAGAAATAAAAAACTGGTATACAGTCTAAAATAATAGAGCCACAACTGAGGAAAAAAAATCAGTCCCTCCAGGCTTTCCAATGGAAGGAAAGCCACTGGGTTAGCACAGCCCTCACTGATCTTAACAGGTACAAATAACACCAGTACTGGAGCAGCCATAGTGCTCCTCTCCGGTCCCTAGAGTATCCTTTAGAGAGCCATTAGTATCTCTAACATTACATCCTTGATGTAAGACAAAAGGTTTCCTTCCTCATGGGGGTAACAATGTTAAGTCCCATCTCTTGCGCCAACTATCACAATGGTTTGCTACTGAATGAGTCCTGAGGTCAAAAGTATGCTGAGCAGCCCCTAATGGCACCCAGTGGTTCTGTGGAACCAACCTTTGGCAATGGCTACTTCCAGGATGAATTTTAAAAATTACACATTGGAGCCGGGTGTGGTGGTGCACGCTTTTAATCCCAGCACTTGGGAGGCAAAGGTAGGAGGATCGCTGAGAGTTCAAGGCCATCCTGAGACTACATAGTTAATTCCAGGTCAGCCTGGACCAGAGTGAGACCCTACCTCGCAAAAAAAAAAAAAAAAAAAAAAAAAAAAATTACACACTGGGATTTCCTTGGATACAAGAGCAACAAACTAAGAAAAAAAAACCTTAAAATGCTTAGGCAATTTACTGGCTTTAACACCAATAGACTGAGAAGGTTCTTCAATGGTATGATTATTTAGTCTCTATTTTTACTCCATCTATAAGGCTTAAAAGATGTCATATGATGGGGCTGGAGAGATAGATGGCTTAGCGGTTAAGGCATCTGCCTGCAAAGCCAAAGGATCCCGGTTCAATTTTCCAGGACCCACGTAAGCCAGATGCACAAAGTGGCCCATGCCATCTGGAGTTTGTTTGCAGTGGCTGGAGGTCCTGGCGCTCCCATTCTCTCTTTCTCTGCCACTTAAAAAAAAATATGTAGCCGGGCCTGGTGGCGCACGCCTTTAATCCCAGCACTCGGGAGGCAGAGGTAGGAGGATCGCTGAGAGTTCGAGGCCACCCTGAGACTACATAGTTAATTCCAGGTCAGCCTGGACCAGAGTGAGACCCTACCTTGCAAAACCAAAAAAAAAAAAAAAAAATGTAACATATGACATAAAACTCAAAACGGATTTAAATGACACAGTTGAGAAAAGCTCCCTTCTAAATACTGAGATTCAAGTGATGAGGAAGGCTATCATACAAAATACAGTATATTTACCATTCTCAAAATTAGATGTTGTGTATTGCTGATAACAGATTTAGATCATGTCAGACACTACTGTGACATTCAGTGAACAGTGTTGCGAGGGGATCTCAGTCAGCTCCTGCTCAGATGGTACTAACACAACCTAACTTCACCTACCTGGGTTTTCTCTAATGCACTTTAAGGCCTAGAAGTGTACAAGAATGGAAATCATAAAGGCAACCAGTTTGCTGTGTGTGCCCACTTCCCCTTGATTTTATTTGATATCCCTAACATTTTTTTCAAGGACTGTCTTCCTGCATTCCACCAATACACTTTTGGGGTCCCTTAGATTGTTCCCCCTCAGGGAGAGACTTAACTACAATTACTCTGTGACCCCATTCAGTTGGAAGCTGTTAAGGACTGACCAATCATGGTCCCCCTTTCTTTAACAACAGTTAAGAATGTCTTCCCAAGAGAGGGGAGAATGAGAGGGAGTGAGGTAGCTTAGGCAGTGGTGACTGGGTGCCTGAAAGTAAAAAGCAGGCAATGTCTTTGGCCCTATCCTTTCAGTCTCCACTGTGCTAAAGATCAAAGTATGATCTGACGTATCTCTTCCTGTTATCTGTTTTCCCACAAAGAACCTGAGCCACTCCTGTTAGGGATGTCTGCTTTCCTAGAATTTTAATCTAAGCCTGCCATTATGATTGACCAAGTTCAGCCCCAAGAATTTAGTGTCCTTGCTAGCCTCTTTCTGAGCCAGCCTCTAGCTCACACCAGCTGTCTCTGGCTCACCTGAACTGGAAGGTAGGGCCCACCACTTAAGGTTATAAATAGGTTTATAGGGGAGGGCAAGCTCTTTCCTGAACCGCTAGGTTCTGGTGAGTCCCTTCATGATACCTACTCCCATGTGGGCAGGCTCTACCCTCCACATGGCAGGAGATTTTTATACTTTCATTTCTTTTTTCACTCTTTTCATTTTTTTCAAGGTAGAGTCTCACTCTGGCGCAGGCTGACCTGGAATTCACTATGCAGTCTTGAACTCATGACGATCCTCCTATCTCTGCCTCCCCAATGCTGGGATTAAAGGTGTGTGCCACCATGCCCAGCTTCTTCTCTCTTTTTGTTTCCTACAGGCCCATCAAATGGACTCTCAGACCAAATGGAAATATCTATTTGCCTTTCCTCCTCTATTTGGGGGGCGGGAGGGTTTCCTCAAGGTAGGGTTTTGCTCTAGCCCAGGCTGATCTGGAATTCACTATGTAGTCTAGAATGGCCTCAAACTCATGGTGATCCTCCTACCTCTGCCTGCTGAGTCCTGGTATGCCCAGCTCTAGTTTCCTTTTCTTCATTTTATACTCCCATAAATAATTTAATAATTAAAAAAAAAAAAAAGAAGAAGCAGCCAGGCATGGTGGTGCACGCCTTTAATCCCAACACTCGGGAGGCAGAGGTAGGAGGATCACTGTGAGTCCCAGGCGACCCTGAGGCTACATAGTGAAGTCCAGGTCAGCCTGAACTAGAGTAAGACCCCTCCTCGAAAACCAAAACAAAAAACAAACAAAAAAAGATGAACTCTCACCGACTTTAGCAAGCTCATGTAATTCTCCTGTATTTGTTCCTCTCAGCACTGAAATTATAGGCCTATGTGGCCATGCCAATCTTTGATGTGGTGCAGGGGATTGAACTCAGGTCCTTATACTTGCACAGCAACTGTTCCTTCCTACTTGCTGACCAATCTCCCCAGTAAACGAAAATAGACACACTATACAGAAAAACCTTATGCACTTACATCCTCTTGCTTGTCACAGTCTCTGTTCTCTGATAAGTCTCCATTCCGGTCGTCCTTTAGAGTCTTCAGGAACTCACTCTTCCTGTCGGTGGTTCGGCGGGTCAACTTGGTCAGACGAGAGGAGCTGATCTCAATTGGAGGGGTAGTGCTGGAAGGACTCTGCATAAATACCACAAACAGATTGCTCTTGATAGCAAAGGACCAAGAACTTCACATGGTACTGATTTCCAGAAAAGCTAGGCTACTTATCATTCTGTATTTTGCAAACAAAACAAAAAACCCCATAAAACTAGCTGGGCATGGTGGAGCACACCTTTAATCCCAGCACTCAGGAGGCAGAGGTAGGAGGATAGATGAGAGTTTAAGGCTACTCTGGGCTAGAAAAGTGAGGTCCTACCTCAAACTCACAACAATCCTACCTCTGCTTTCCAATATTTGCCCGGCCCCTCCCAATTCTTCTATTTAAAAAAAAATTGTCAGCTGCGGGGATGTAGGAATTGAGTGCCAGCAATCTGGAGGCTGAGGTAGGAGGACTGCAGTGAGTTGGAGGCCAGCTTGGGGCCAGAGTGAGTTCTAGGTGAGCCTGGACTAGAGTGACTGGGGGGGGGGGGGAGGAACAAGTTTAACAGGACTTTTATAGTAAAGACTAGTGGCTGATATAACTCTCTCTAGTCTTTTTTTTTTTTTTTTTGTTTTTTTGAGGTAGGGTCTCACTCTAGCCCAGGCTGACCTGGAATTCACTATGTAGTCTTAGGGTTGCCTCGAACTCATGGCGATCCTCTTACCTTTGCGTCCTGAATGCTGGGATTAAAGGGGTGTACCACCACACCTGGCAACTCTCTCTAATATTTTTATAGAAACCATGAGAATTCTAGGTCTAATATATGCCAATTTTGGTAACTATAAAACATTACCACCATCCAGCTATTGCCTATTTTTGCTGCTTATTAGAGATACCAAGAAAGCATGACTGCAAGATAAATAGTATTGTACTTACACTCCACACTGTGTATCTGAGAATAGGCAAATGGGGAACAACTCTGGTTGTTTTTGTTGAGAAAGTGTTGTGTGGCTCAGGCTAGTATTTTTCTTGTTTTGGCCTTCATAGTGCTGAGATTCTGCCATGTACCACCATAAGACTCAGAAATAACTATTTTATTATGTGTTTCATGAGAGAGAGAATTGGTGTGCCAGGGTCTCTAGGCCACTGCTATCAAACTCTCAATGCATGTGCCACTTTGTGCACATGGGTGACCTTGTTGCGTGCATCATGTACATCTGGCTTATGCTGGTTCTGGGGAATCAAACCTGAGTCCTTAGGCTTTGCAGGCAAGTGCCTTAACTACTAAGCTGTCTCTTCAGTCCAGAAATCACTGTTTGTTTGTTTGTTTAGGCGTGCACCATCAGGCCCAGCTCTTTTTGTGGATATTTAAGGTAGGGTCTCACTCTAGCCCAGGCTAACCTGGAATTCACTATATAGCCTCAGACTAGCCTTGAATTCATGGCAGTCCTCCTACCTTTGCCTCCCAAATGCTGGAATTAAAGGTATGCACCATCACACCCAGCATAGAAATCACAGTTTTGAAAAGAATGAAAATCTTCACTCACCTCTTTCGGAGAGCTTAAAACTGTGCCACCAGCCAGCATCACTGGTTTGGTAACAGAGATAGGATTGGTAAAAGCAGACTCCCGGCTAGAGGAAAGGGATCCTGATTTGTGCTCCATTCTGTTAGCTTTCCACGCGTTGGGCTATTTGGAAATAAAGAACAGGACAGTCAAAACAAGCATGCAAACAGAAGCTTTGCTTGTAAATTCAATGTGAATGGTGAACTGTTAGGTGGGAATATAAATTCCCACAGCTGTCTCAATAGGTAGACAGTTGAAAGATAAAGAAACAGTTGGGAAACAGGCCATGGGACATTAATATATATTTCACAATTAGAATTTTAGTTCATTCTGAGAGATGGTTGGGTGATCAAAGTTCAACAGCTTTCTTTTACTGTGCCAATTCTTTTCTACTACTACTACTTTTTTTTCTTTTTTTGGTTTTTCGATTTTTCAAGGTAGGGTCTCACTCTGGCCCAGGCTGACCAGGAATTCACTATGTAGTCTCAGGGTGGCCTTGAACTCTCAGTGATCCTTCTACCTCTGCATCTGGAGTGCTGGGATTAAAGGCATGTGCCACCACGCCTAGCTAATTATCACTATTAAGTTGACTTTATTTTATGAAAATGACACTGAAGGGACTTGAGAGATGGCTTAGCGGTTAAAGTGTTTGCCTACAAAGCCAAAAGACCCAGGTTGGATTCTTTAGGACGCACACAAGCCAGATGCACACGGTGGCACATGTGTCTAAGGTTTGTTTGCAGTGGCTGGAGGCCCTGACATGCCCATTCTCTCCCTCTCTCAAATAAGTAAATAAAATATTTTAAAGAAAAAGAAATGACACTGAAGAAAAGCATACAATTTTAGTGTACTTTTCACTATCACAAAATGACCCAAAAGAACATATAAGAAGCTAAGCCAGCAAATCAACCAGTATGAAGATGCTTTCATTTATTCTTGCACCAGTGAAAACTTGATTGTGGCAAGTTAATAAAATGTGATTTGTGGCTGCCCGAGAACTATGAATTATTATCAAAGAGTTATTGTTTTTCCATATTGTCATCTGAGGGCACAGAAGCATGTTTTTATTTATTTATTTCAAGGTGTGGGGGGGAGACAAAATAGAAGCACCAAGGCCTCTTGCTACTGCAAAGGAACTCCAGATGCATTGGGGAACTGAACCCAGGCTATAAGGCCGTGCAAGCAAGTGCCTTAACTGTTTAATGATCTCTCCAGCCTATACCTGTGCCCTTCTACCATAGTAGCATAAGAAAAGTTTACTAGGCAGCCTTACATATAATACAACATCTACATTTCTGCTCAGTTTCATTCTAATGATCTAATTTCCATTAACTTTAGTGCTATAATATAGATGACTGCCTGTTGTAGTTAACTTGGCAATGCAGGGGCAACACCAGAGCAGGAGCAATGGATGGAAAGAGGCGATTTATTTTGTCTTCCATTCTCAAGGGGAAGCTTCATGACAGCAGGGAAAAGGATGACACTTAAGCAGAGGCTGGACATCACCTCCTTGCTAATGTCAGTAGGGAGAGTGAGCCAAACTCTAGCAAAAGGGAGCTGGGTATTACCCCTAAGTCCATCACCAACATACCTCCAGCAAGATTCTACTTCCCAAATTGCCATAAACTGAAAACCAAGCATTCAAAATACAAGAGCTTATGGGGGATAACTAATTCCACACACACATACCACTTTCTGCATCTGGCTTTATGTGGATACTGGAGAATTAAACTTAGGCTATCAGGCTTTGCAAGCAAGAACCTTTAACCTCCAAGACTTTTCTCCAGCTGTCTCTAAAAAACTATTGTTTTCTTTCAGTGGCTATAATTCACCCAAGCAATTTTTATGTGTTTATGTAAAGGTCCTAAATCTGTAAGCAGAGCATCTTTACCCTACATATTATTATTTGTTTTTGGTTTTCCAAGGTAGGGTCTCACTATAGTCCAGGCTGACATGGAATGCACTATGTAGTCTCAAGGTAGCCTTGAACACAATGCAATCCTCTGACCTTTGCTTCCAGAGTGCTGGGATTAAAGGTAAGGGCAACTATAAACCGCATACTTTACCCTACTTATTATAAGGCTACATATAAACACATAAACAAAAAAGATAAAGTTTAGTGGCTGTTAAGAGACAGAGATACAAGGATTGATTAAAACTTTAGATGTGGGCTGGAGAGATGTCATAGTGGTTAGGGCACTTGCCTGCAAAGCCAAAGGACCCAGGTTGATACCCTAGGACCCATGTAAACCAGATGTACAATGTGGCAAATGTATCTGGAGTTCATTTGCAGTGGCTGAAGGCCCTGGCACGTCCATTCTCTATCTGACTTCTTTTTTTCAAATAAATAAAATAATTTTTAAAAAAAACCTTAAGAAAAAGGATTTAAGAGGATAGGATGAGTTTCAAGAACAATTTCTGGCCTTGCTCCACCGCTTATAACAGCCGGAACCCCGGAATCACCATGGAGTACCACAGACACTGTGTGATGGAGTTGGCTTCAATGTTGAAAAAGCCCACAATATTGTCTGAGAATGTATTGATGAGATCCTAGGAAGAGGACTACAACCAGAGCAATATTCACCAGAGGACTGTAAGCACAGTGATTTGTGCTATGGTCCAGGAGTGCATATGGCTTTCACATGGCTAGCTTGTGTTTAGGGGATACAAGTTCTGATGGAACTTGTACTCTAAGATGGAAGAACTGAATCATGAACGGCCCCAGCCCATGCTTACTTTTTTTTGGGGGGGGGAGGGGGGTTGGGTTAGGGTCTCACTCTAGTTCTGGCTGACCTGGAATTCATATGTAGTCTCAGGTTGGTCTGGAACTCTTGGTGCTCCTCCTACCTCTGCCTCCCCCCACACACCCTGCTGGGATTAAAGGCATGTGCCACCACACCCACCTCCATGTTTACATTTTTAAATGAACAGAGAAAGGAGATGGGTGTGGTGGCACAGCCCTTTAATCCTAGCTATGAGTCTGAGGACAGCCTAAAACTATATGGTGAATTATAGGTCAGACTAGGGTAGAAAATCCCCCACCCAAAAAAAACCAAAAGAAAAAGAAGCTGGGTAGCGTGGCACATGCCTTTAAACTCAGCACTCTGGAGGCTGAAGGAGGAGATCCCTGTGAGTTCCAGGTCAGCCTGGAGTACACTGAGACCCTGCTTCAAACAAAAAAGTAGCAGCACTAGCAGCAGTAGACCACAAAGGCACTACATAATGAAAACAGATTAAAATATTAATTATTTGGTTCCATCTGCTAGGATCAATTAGCTAGGAACCTGATACATTACTTCTTTTTTAAAATACTATTTTACTTTTTACTTTTATTTATTTGACAGAGAGAGACAGAGAATGAGAATGGGTGCACAGGACCTCCAGCCACTGCAAACAAACTGCAAACACATGCACTACCTTGTACATCTGGTTTACATGGATCCTGGGGAATTGAACGTGGGTCTTTTGGCTTTGCAGGCAGGTGCCTTAATTGCTAAGCCATCCTTCCAGCCCTTATTATTTTCTTGTTAAAAGTAGATGGAAGGCCACCCTGAGACTACATAGTGAATTCCAGGTCAGCCTGAGCTGGATTGAGACCCTACCTTGAAAAACCAAAAACCAAAAAAAAAAAATAAAAAAAAAAGTAGATGGAGCTGGGCCTGGTGGCGCACGTCTTTAATCCCAGCACTCAGGAGGCAGAGGTAGGAGGATCACCATGATTTCAAGGCCACCCTGAGCCCTGAGCCTACATAGTAAGTTTCAGGTCAGCCTGGGCCAGAGTGAGACCCTACCTCGAAAAACCAAAAAGTATATGGAGTCTTGCCTAGGCCTTGAAGGCGTAGGCTTAAGTGATTATCATGTATTAGCTTCCAGAGTGGCTGGAACTATAGGTGTGTGTCAATGTGACTAACAGTATTCAATTATTTTAGAATGACGATAGAAGAAAAATACAGAGATGAAAAATTAGGGGTACAGGACAATAGTAAATATGAAGGTCCTAAACAAGACCAGCCTAGAGAAAATAACCAACAGAAACTCTGGGTACCTAGAGGGAATGAAGGAGAGTTAGGAGTAAGAGGAAAGTAGCAGCCAAAGTAAATGCTATCAATAAAAACAGGGGAGATGTCATAGCAGTCAAGGTGCTAAGGACCCAGATACAATTCCCCAGTACCCACGTAAGCCAGATGCACAAAGTAGTGCTTGTGTCTGAAGTTCGTTTGCAGTGGCTAGAAGACCCGGTACATGAAGCCAATGCAGTTGGCAGCTGAATAGCAGTAAGAAAGAAGAGTATAATACTGTAAGCACTGAATGAATGCACTGACAGGAAAAAAAAAGAATTCTAAAGGATTTTACACTAACAGCAAATCATACCTTAGAAGGAGGTGGTGCAGGCTTAGGAACCAGGTTCTTATAGACACTTGGGACCACGGTTGAGATTTTGTTGCCATTAGCATTATGAGACCCTGATGAGGTGAATGCAGCAGAGAAGGCAGCAGCAGGATCCTCTTTGGAAACTTTTTTGATGACTAGCATCTTGGAGGGTTGCTTGGCACTAGGTGGGTTTTCTATGAAGTATAACAGTGGAGATACAAAATATGGTCATACCTGATGAATAACACAATCTCAACAAAGATTCTGAAAGTTGAGAGTAAATGACACTATTTTAGGAAACTGTAGTGAAAAGGGGAGTATAGAAAGCATTTGATATTAAAAATATAAACCATTGCTTCTCAGCCTTTTGGCTAAGATCAAGTGTAAAAATATAAACAGCAGGGCATGGTCGTGCAGGCCTTTAATGCTAGCACTTGGGTGGCATAATTAGGCAGATTGTAGTGTCTTCGTGGCCACTCTGAGACTACACAGTTAATTCTGAGTGAGATCCTACCTCAACCCCCCCCCCCAAAAAAACCAAAGATATTCCAGTAAGATACCTGGCTGTGGAATATGTTTAATGAATGGACAAACTGGATGTGGTGGCACACATCTGTAACTGTAGCATTCCACAAGCTGAGGTTGGAGGACTGCTCTGAGTTTGAAGCAAGCCTGGACTACAGAGTGAGTTCCAAGTGAGCCTGGTCTAGAATGAGACCCTGTTTCAAAAATAGTAATAATCATAGGGCTGGAGAGATGGCTTAGTAGTTAAAGCGCCTGCCTCCTAAGTCTAAGAATGTTGTTTCCAATCTCCAGTGGTTCCAATCTCCCAGGTCCCACGTTTAGCCAGAGGCAAAGTGACCCAAGGGCGCGCACATATCTGGATTTTGTTCGCAGCAGCTGAGAGGCTGCTGGCAGGCCCATCTCTATCTGTCTTCCTCTCCCTCTCTCTCTCTCAAAAAAAAAAAAAATAATAATAAATGTCTGCAGAGATGGTTTAGCACTTAAAGTCACTTGCCTACAAAGCCTAAGAACTCAAGTAAGCCAGATGCATATGGTGGCAAATGCATCTGGAGTTCATTTGCAGTGGCTGGAGGTCCTGGCATGCCCATTCTTCCTCTCTCTCTCCCCCTCTCTCTGTCTCAAATAAATAAATAAATAAATATATTAAAAACAAACAAACAAAAACAAACAAAAAGCACTGTACACGCGCGTGCGCACATACACGGTCCAAGACAGTCCAATTTGTAGATACCAAAGATTTCAGTGCCAAAGAAGTTTGAAATACATTAATTCACACCTGTTAAGTGTATTTCTTCCCAACAAATACACATAAATGTGTGTAAAATTATGTTTTCGCATTACCTACACAAAATGTACAATTTATAAATGCCAAAAAAATACATGGTGCCATCTCTCCAATAACCATTTAACACCAGATGCACGTAGACATGCGCATGTGTATTAGCCAGATACACAAGGGGGCACATGCATCTGGAGTTCGATTGCAGGCCCTGGCAAACCCATTCTCTCCATCACTATCAAATAAATAAATATAAAATATTTTTTAAAAAACCCAAAACAAAGTTGGGCATGGTGGCACAAACCTTTAATCCCAGCACTTGGGAGGCAGAGGTAGGAGGAGTGCCACGGGTTCAAGGCAAGTTGCCCTGAGACTACATAGTTAATTCCAGGTTAGTCTGGGCTTGAATGAAACCCTATCTTCAAAAACCAAATAAAATGAAATTTAAAAAACCAAACAAATAAAAGCACACAAATAAAAATAAATAATAAAATCAATTTTTAAAGGGGGCAAACATGGGACTGGGGAGACAGCACAGCAGTTAGTGGAGTCTGTTGCATGCCTGCCACAACCTAAATTCAATCCTCACTGGCTACGTCAAACCAGATGTAAAGTGGTACATGGGAAAATTTTGAGAATCCAGAAGCTACTAAGGAGTAGTGGCAGGAGAGTGTCTTACAAGTGGTAGGAGAGGATAAACATCCCAAGGTTGTCCTCTGACCTCTATACATATACTATGGCGGGCCCGTGCGAGCACACACACACTCACTCAATAGAGGGAAAAAACAATTTTAAAGCCACACCTACTTACCCCACACTCCAGAAGGGGTACCAATAGGTCTGCATGGCTGATTCTGTTTGCCAGCTTCTGGATTCAAAGAAGGCTAGGGAAAGAAGGATATGGATGGATGATACAGAAAGCTGACCCTTTTGGACACTTTTTTTTTTTTTTTTTTTTTTTTTTTCTTTTTGGTTTTTCAAGGTAGGGTCTCACTCTAGCTCAGGCTGACCTGGAATTCACTGTGTATTCTCAGGGTGGCCTCGAACTCACGGCAATCCTCCTACCTCTGCCTCCCAAGTGCTGGGATTAAAGGCGTGTGCCACCACGCCCGGCTCCTTTTGGACACTTTTCACAAAGCAACTGTGACCATGGAATCTATCAAATAATTACAAATTATCTGCACCTATAATTACTGTATTCAAAATTTAAAAAGGTGGTCTGGAGAGATGGCTTAGCAGTTAAGCGCTTGCCTATGAAGCCCAAGGACCCCAGGTTCAAGGCTTGATTCCCCAGAACCCACATAAGCCAGATGCACAAGGTGGTGCATGCATCTGGAGTTTGTTTGCAGTGGTTGGAGGCCCTGGTGCGCCCATTCTCTCTCTATCTGCCTCTTTCTCTCTCTCTTTCTCTGTCACTCTCAAATAAATAAACAAAAAAAATTTTTTTTAATTTAAAAAAGCACTTGCAAGACAGGCGTGGTGGCACACGCCTTTAATCCCAGCACTCGGGAGGCAGAGGAGGATCACCGGGAGGCAGAGGTAAGAGAATCACCGTGAGTTAGATCTAGGACACCCTGAGACTACAGAGTGAATTTTAGGAGGAAAAAAAAAAGGTGCTTGCTTGAAAACTTGCAATATAAATAAAATTTGTTTTTTCTTAATGTTTTTGTTTAGATGGGAATTTTATAAAGTTCTTTAAAAGTTAGTGGTAGTGCAAGCATCTGGCATTTGTTTGCAAGAGATCCTAGTGTTCCCATGCACACACACAAATTATTAAAAATAGCTTTAAAAAAAAAACTAGCCGGGCGTGGTGGCGCACACCTTTAATCCCAGCACTCAGGAGGCAGAGGTAGGAGGATCGCCAAGAGTTCGAGGCCACCCTGAGACTACATAGTTAATTCCAGGTCAGCCTGGACCAGAGTGTGACCCTACCTCGCAAAACCAAAAAAAAAAAAAAAAAAAAAAAAAACTAGCTAAGAATTGAGCCAGGTATTGAACATACCATTTAGGAAGCAGAGGGAGGATGATTGCGGTGATCTCAATGTTGACCTGGAACTACACAGTGAGCTCCAGGTCAGCCTACGCTAGAGTGAGGCCCGATCTCAAAACAAGGCTGGAGAGATGGCTAAGTGGTTAAGGCGCTTACCTGCGAAGCCTAAGAACCCATGTTTGACTCTCCAGATCCCACTTAAGCCAGATACACAGAGGTGAGGTAAGCACAGGTCACACATGCCCACGAGGTGGCACAAGTGTTTGGAGTTCAACTGCAGTGGCTGAGGTGCTTGGCACACCAATTCTCTCCTTCCCTCTTTTTAACAGACAATCACACCAAACAACAGCAAAAACAAACAAACAAACAAAAACCCAAAACACACACACAAAAAAAAAAAACTTAAAAGGGGCTGGAGAGATGACTTAGCACCTAAGAAGCCCATTCAATTCTTCAGGCCCCACATTTAGCCAGACGCAAAATGATGCAAGGGTGCAATGCTATGCTTGCCCACAAGAGGGTGCACATGTCTGGAGTTCATTCACAGCAGCTGAGAGGCCACTGGCACGACCATTCTCTGTCTCTCTCTCTGTCTCTCCCCTGGCCCCCTGGAAAAAAAACAACTAAGAGTTGGCCAGGAATGGTGGTACACACCTTTAATCCCAGCACTCAGGAGGCAGAAGTGAGGATTGCCATGAGTTTGAGGCCATGCCGAGAATAGTGAATTCCAGGTCAGGCTGGCCTAGAGTGAGACCCTATTTCAAAACACCAAAACAACAATAACAAAAACAAAACAAACAAAAAACCCAAACAAACAAACAAAAATAAACCCTAGAGTTGAATTATGTAACATGGTAGCCCAAGAGCAGGAGAGTGGTTTAATAGTTTCAGGTGTTTTCTTGGACTGCCTGCTAGCCCAGGATCAATTCCCCAGTACCCATAAAAAACTAGATGCACAAAGTGGTACCTGTGTCTGTAGTTCAGTTTGCAGAGGCAAGAAGCCCTGATGGGTAAGCACCATCAACTACTTAGCCCCCCACCTGTAAAGCCTGTAAACACTAGTTTTGATTTAGAAGGCAAAAGGCCTACAACAATATCAAGACTACCTATCAAAGTTGAATGTTTACAACTTATCACAAAATTAACAGAAAAGCCACCTTGGTGGCACATGCCTTAAAATCTCAGCATAGGAAGGCAGAGGTAGGAGGATTGCCCTGAGTTCGAGACCATTCTGAGACTATACAGTGAATTCCAGGTCAGCCTGGGGTACAGTGAGACCCTAACTTGTTAAACCAAAACAAAACAAAACAAAAAAACTCAAAAAGAAAAAAACTCTCATGACAAAGGCATTTAACATGTAGAAGTACAGTTGTACATAATTACACTGAGATTCTGAACCTTACAAAACTTAAAAGAAATTGCCATTTTTAAAATTATTCCAGCCAGGTGTAGTGATCCATGCCTTTGATACCAGCACTTTGGAGGCAGAGGTAGGAAGACTGCTATGAGTTCCAAGCCATCCTAAGACTACATAGTGAATTTCAGGTCAGCTTGGGCTAAAGCAAGACCCTACTTCAAAAAATAAGTAATTCCGCCGGGTGTGGTGGCGCACACCTTTAATCCCAGCACTCGGGAGGCAGAGGTAGGAGGATCGCCGAGAGTTTGAGGCCACCCTGAGACTACACAGTTAATTCCAGGTCAGCCTGGAGAACCAGAGTGAGACCCTACCTTGCAAAAAAAAAAAAAAAAAAAAAAAAACTAATTCCATAGGCAAAGATTAAAAATATAGTAAGATTTGCTAGAAGTTACACAAAAACTTTAGTCATCTCCAAACTAGCAATTTGCTTTATTATATTTAAAAAAATATTTATTTGAGCTGGGCATGATGGCGCACACCTTTAATTCCAGCACTCGGGAGGCAGAGGTAGGAGGATCGCCGTGAATTCAAGGCCACCCTGAGACTACATAGTTAATTCCAGGTCAGCCTGGGCCAGAGTGAGACCCTACCTCAAACCCCTCCCCCCCAAAAAAAATTGAGGCTGGGCATAGTGGTGCATGCCTTTAAACCTAGCACTTGGGAGGTAGAGGTAGAAAGATAGCCATGAATTTTAGGCCACCCTGACATTACATAGTGAATTTCAGGTCAGCCTGGAATAAAGGGAAACGCTACTTCAAAAAACCAAAAATTCAACCTGGGACAGCAGGCTATGCAAGCAAGTAAGAGCCTTTTAACTGCTGAGCCATCTCCCCAACCTCTAGGGCACTATATTTTAGATACATTATAGGTTGCATTTAAAGTAGACAACTAGAAGTGTCATACTTACAAAGTCTTCCTCTTCAAACTGCAACTTTTCCACCTTGTCTTCTTTTTTTTCATCTCTAATCTCTGCAGATGGCTTTTCTGGAAAGGCACAGCCTTTCCGGGAGTGGAAGCTGCCATTCCAGTGTCGGTGATTCCCTGGGCCACCTCCACTACGCTGACTTATGCCATCATGACCACGGGAAGAGCCATGCCAACCAGATATGTTCCCTGTGATTCCAGCATATGTTCCCTTAGAGACACCAGAGTCCACAGAATCATGGCGGAACAGGGAGGGTTGGTGCCAGCAATCTCAAATAGTAAAGAAAAGTAACATGTTAGGTTGTCTGTCTTCTGCAAATTCAAAATTAATAATGAGCCGGGCATGGTGGCGCACGCCTTTAATCCCAGCACTCAGGAGGCAGAGGTAGGAGGATCACCGAGAGTTCAAGGCCACCATGAGACGACATAGTTAATTCCAGGTCAGCCTGGACCAGAGACCCTACCTCGCAAAACCAAAAAATAAAATAATAACAATAAAGCCAGATGCTTCCTTTTTGGGTTTACGGTACTGCCGAAAGGTCTTTAGGGGACCTCTTCAATAAGAAATCCACACAAAGGTGGGCGTGGTGGTGCATGCCTTTAATATCAGCAGAGGATGGATGTGAGTCAAGGCCACCCTAAGACTGCATAATAAATTTCAGGTCATGGCTAGAGCAAGACCCTACCTTGGGGGAAAAAAAAAAACAGAAGAAAGAGAGAAAGAGAAAGGAAGAAAGCAAGCAAGCAAGCTAGCTAGCTAGCTACACAAAGAAACCACTTAGGACATCTTTCCTTTGAGGTAAGTTTCATTTTTCCCCCATCTTTCTTCTCTCCTTCCTTTTCCCACCTCCTCTCCTCCTTCCTTTCTTTGGTGGAGCTGAGGATCTAACCCAGGACCAAATCCCTATGCCAATGTAAAGTAATTTGTAAATGAGCTTTTCATTTGTAACAGTGATTCATGAGAACGTAAAATACCTAACAATACCTTCACAAGACCCTCATAATAGACAAGACCCTCATAACAGGAGAAAAAGATGATGACATCAAATTAAAAGAGAGACTAATTAATGGAGAGAGGGAGGGGATATAATGGAGAGTGGAGTTCTGAAGGGGAATTGAAGGAAGGGAGGGAAATATAATGGTTTATTGTCTGTAAGTATAGAAGTAGTCAATAAAAATTTTTAAAAAAATGGGTGTGCGCGTGTGTCGTCAAGGGGTGAGGTTGGGGTATTGTTCCTTTTGCGCCGGCTGGCTAGCACGTGCGGGCTTGGGTTGCGGGAAGGAAAGAATAAAAAAAGAAAGTAAGTAAAAAAAAAATAAAAATAGCCGTGGTGGCACACACCTTTAATCCCAGCACTCGGGAGGCAGAGGTAGGAGGATTGCCGTGAGTTCAAGGCCACCCTGAGACTACATAGTTAATTCCAGGTCAGCCTGGGCCAGAGTGAGACCCTACCTCGAAAAACCAAAAAAAAAAAAAAATAATAATAATAATAATAAATAAAATAAAAATAAAAATAAAAAAATAAATAAAATGTAGAGAATGTCTAATGACTACTAGTGAATATGAGAGTTATATTCACAAAGGATCCTATTTATAGATTATGGACATATATCCAGCCTAGGTTTGTCCTTAGTAAACTTAAACATAGTCAAAGTTGGAAATGGCTCACCTCCTGTAGTCCGTAGAGGTCCATTGTTAAAAAAGCCATCTGAGGAATTATGTCGACGACGGCTTATTCCAAATCTACCTTCTCCACGGGATAGGTGCTCTCCGTGTTTTTCAAAGGTGGTGGTAGGAGACTAATATGATATACATATCATATAAGTATACAGAAGCCAAAAAAGATAAGTAGATATTAGTTTCTTTCAGTATCTTATTATTGTGCTCTGCATCAGTTATTCAAACAACAAGCAATAGCTAGTATTGTAGCACATACCTATAATTCAAACACCTGGGAGGCTAAAAGAAGTAGGACTGCTGTGAGCTTGAAGATAGCCTGGACTACACAAGGAGACCCTTCCTTGTGGCAAGTGTGGTGGCACATACCTTTAACCCTAGTACTCAAGAGGCAGAGATAGGAGGATTGCTAAGAGTTTGAGGACACCCTGAGACTATATAGTGAATTCCAGGTCAGTGTGCGATCTTGTGTGTATGTGTGATCTTGTGTCACCTTGTGCATATGGCTTACATGGGAATTGGAGAGTCATAAACATGTGTCCTTAGGCTTCACAGGCAAGCACCTTAACCACTAAGCCATCTCATCAGCCCCTGTTTTGTTTTTGAGTCAGAGTTTCATTCTGTAGTCCACACTAGCCTTGAACTCAAGGCAATGCTTCTACTTTAACCTCTGGTGTAATGGGATTACTTCTACCAACTCATGAGAATTTTAAAATATTTTTTTCTAAACATTACTCAATACTTGAAATGCCATAATTTTAGCATCAGCTCCATTTTACTCATTTATACATAAGGCAAGGTCAAGGAATTTAAGTCACAGAGAAAATTTTAGATTAAAACTAATATCCCTTCTCATACCAAAGAATTTTATTTGATGGCCTTTTTTTAGCTGTAAATGAAAGAGATGGATCGCGAGATCTGAGGCAAGAAAAACATGCATATAGATGGTTCTGTATGTTAAACTTAGTCTTTGATGAGTAAGGAGTCAAATATTCCCAGAAAACGAGGAATTTTAAGATCTTACAATTAAAGATATAATAGCCACATTTATTTTCCTAATAAAGCTATTGCTCTTTAAAAAAAAAGAAAGAAAGAGGGCCTGGAGAGATGGCTTAGCGGTTAAACGCTTGCCTGTGAAGCCTAAGGACCCTGGTTTGAGGCCCAATTCCCCAGGACCCACATAAGCAAGATGCACTAGGTGGCACATGCATCTGGAGTTCCTTTGCAGTGGCTGGAGGTACTGGTGTGCCCATTCTCTCTCTTTCTCTCTTTGTTGCTCTCAAGTAAATAAATAAACAAAAAAAGAAAAGAAAAAATGTTGAAAGAAAGAAAGAAGGAAGGAAGGAAGGAGAGAAGAAAGAAAGAAAAGGAAGGAAGGAAGGAAGGAAGGAAGGAAGGAAGGAAGGAGAAAGAAAGAAAACGGGGCAGGGAAATGGCTTAGAGTTTAAGGTGTTTGCCTGTGAAGCCTAAGACTGGTTCAATCCCCCAGCACCCACATAAGCCAAATGCACAAGGAGATGCATGCATCTGGAGTTTTTTGCAGTGGCTGAAGGCCCAGGCGCACCCATTCTTTCTCTCTGCTTCTCTTCCTCTCTCTTAAATAAATAAATAAATAAATAAATAAATAAATAAATAAATAAATAAATAAATGGCCAGGCGTGGTGGTGCATGCCTTTAAGCCCAGCACCTGGGAGACAGAGGTAGGAGGATCACTGTGAGTTCAAGGCCGCCCTGAGACTACACAGTGAATTCCAGGTCAGCCTAGGCTAAAGTGAGACCCTACCTTGAAAAACCAAAAACCAGAAAGAAAAACAAAGAAGAAAGGAAGGAAGGAAGGAAAAAAAGAAAGACGGAAGGAGGGAGAGAGGAAGGGAGGGAAAAGAGCAGGAAATAGTGTTACATGTCTTTAATCCCAGCACTTGGGAGGCAGAGGTAGGAGGATTTCCGTGAATTCAAGGCCACCCTTGGCTAGAGTGAGACCCTACCATGAAAAAAACCAGAAAAGCTGGACTTGAAAGCAAGTTCCTATAATCCCCAGGGCAATGGAGACAGGTGGTTCCTGAGACTCTATGACTAAGTACTCTAACTGAATTTAGTTCTGGGGTCCGTGAGAGACCTTGTCTCAAATAAAAAACAAGATGGAAGGTGATTGAGGAAGACACCTAATACTGATCTCTGGCCTGCACACAAATGTACATGTGTGTCCATGCACACCCCTCAGAGAAAACATTCCAGGTATAGTGGCACACAACTGTAATTCTAGTACACAGGAGGCAGAGGTAGAGTGTCACAAGATTGAGGTTAGTCTAGGAAGGAAGGAAGGAGAGAAGAAAGAAAGAAAAGGAAGGAAGGAAGGAAGGAAGGAAGGAAGGAAGGAAGGAGAAAAGAAAGAAAACGGGGCAGGGAAATGGCTTAGAGTTTAAGGTGTTTGCCTGTGAAGCCTAAGACTGGTTCAATCCCCAGCACCCACATAAGCCAAATGCACAAGGAGATGCATGCATCTGGAGTTTTTGCAGTGGCTGAAGGCCCAGGCGCACCCATTCTTTCTCTCTGCTTCTTCCTCTCTTAAATAAATAAATAAATAAATAAATAAATAAATAAATAAATAAATAAATAAATGGCCAGGCGTGGTGGTGCATGCCTTAAGCCCAGCACCTGGGAGACAGAGGTAGGAGGATCACTGTGAGTTCAAGGCCGCCTGAGACTACACAGTGAATTCCAGGTCAGCCTAGGCTAAAGTGAGACCCTACCTTGAAAAAAAAAAACCAGAAAGAAAAACAAAGAAGAAAGGAAGGAAGGAAGGAAAAAAAGAAAGACGGAAGGAGGGAGAGAGGAAGGGAGGGAAAAGAGCAGGAAATAGTGTTACATGTCTTTAATCCCAGCACTTGGGAGGCAGAGGTAGGAGGATTTCCGTGAATTCAAGGCCACCCTTGGCTAGAGTGAGACCCTACCATGAAAAAAACCAGAAAAGCTGGACTTGAAAGCAAGTTCCTATAATCCCCAGGGCAATGGAGACAGGTGGTTCCTGAGACTCTATGACTAAGTACTCTAACTGAATTTAGTTCTGGGGTCCGTGAGAGACCTTGTCTCAAATAAAAAACAAGATGGAAGGTGATTGAGGAAGACACCTAATACTGATCTCTGGCCTGCACACAAATGTACATGTGTGTCCATGCACACCCCCTCAGAGAAAACATTCCAGGTATAGTGGCACACAACTGTAATTCTAGTACACAGGAGGCAGAGGTAGAGTGTCACAAGATTGAGGTTAGTCTAGTCTACATAGTGCATTTCATGCAAAACTAGTAAGTCCCTGCCAGAAAGAAAGAAAGTAAGAAAGAGAGAGAGAGAGATAGACAAGGGGCTGGAGAGATGGCTTAGTGGTTAAGGTGCTTGCCTGCAAAGCCAAAGGATCCCTGTTTGATTCTCCAGGACCCATGTAAGCCAGATGCACAGGGGGTACATACATTGGGAGTTTGTTTGCAGTGGCTGGAGGCCCTGGTGTGCCCATTCTCTCTCTCCCTCCCTCTTCTCTCAAATAAATAAATAAATAATAATATATTAAAAACAAACAAACAAAACCAGAAAAAGAGATGGATTGGCAATTAAGAGCACTTCCTGTGAAAGCTTGAGGGCCTGAGGATGCCTGCGAGACCATCTGGAAAGGATTTTACTCAGTGAGGTAACCCAGGCCCAGAAAGCCAAATGTCACATGTTCTCTCTCGTATGTGGTTCTTAGCTACTACTGTTTACACGTCTATGTGAGCTGTAGTAAAAATCAGCCACAGAGGCCAGTAAGTTGGAAAGGGGCTATAAGAGAGAGAGGAGGAATGCTGGTTCCAATCTCCAGGTCCCACATTTAGCCAGATGCAAAGTGACACAAGGGCGCAATGCCGCACTTGCGCACAAGGGGGCGCACACATCTGGATTTTGTTCACAGCAGCTGAGAGGCTGCTGGCGCGCCCATCTCTGTCTGTCTTCCTCTCCCTCTGTGTTTCTCTCTGTGTCTCTCTCCAAAAATAAATAAAATAATAAAAAACAATTTTAAAAAAAGAGAGGGAGGAGGGGCTGGGGAAATGGCTTAGTGGTTAAGGCGTTTGCCTGTGAAGCCTAAGTACCCAGGTTCGATTTCCTAGGACCCACGTAAGCCAGATGCACAAGGGGGTGCATGCATCTGGAGTTCGTTTGCAGTGGCTGGAAGAATGGGTAGAAGAAGCCAGGTGTAGTTAATCCCAGCACTCAGGGAGGCAGAGGTAGGAGGATTACTGTGGGATCTAGGCCACCCTGAGACTACATAGTGAATTTCAGGTCAGCCTGGGCTAGAGGGAGACCCTACCTAGAAAAGCCAAAAAAAAAAAAAAAAAAAAAAAGATTAGGTAGAAGAGTGAGTAGGACATCCACTGTTCCTCTCCAGCTATTGCAGGTGAGCACATGGGGTATGGCATGGGTACACACACTATTAGTCACCACATATACAAGTGAACATCAACAAAAAAACGTATTGGGTTGGGGAGTGCTTGCCTCTCAAACACAAATGACCTCAATGCCTGGTATAGTCAAAAACAAACAAAAAAACCACTACTTACAAAGCAGCAACAACAACAAAAATGTAATTAGCCAGGAGTGGCAGACTCCAGGTAATCCCAGCACTTGAGGTAGAGGGGTAGAACAAGCTTATTTTTAAAAAATATTTTATTTATTTATTTATTTATTTATTTATTTATTTATTTATTTATTTATTTATTTATGAAAGAGAGTAAGAGAATGAATGAATGAATGAATGAATATGAATGGGTGTGCCAGGGCCAGCAACCTCTGTAAATGAACTCCAGACACATGTGCCCCCTTGTGTATCTTGCTTACATGGATACTATGGAATCAAACTTGGATCCTTAGGCTTTGCAGGCAAGTGCCTTAATCGCTAAGCCATCTTTCCAGCCCCAAGCCTATTTTTTGAGATTATTAATTCTGTTCCTACTCTAGTAGTTGGCAAAATGAGAAGCACATTCAGCATTACTAGTTTCCCAATGGATTCCTTTATCAATAATTTAAGTTGCTTTTCTATGTAATATGACTAGGTTTGCTTTAATTATACGAACTACTTGTTCCATTTATTATCCATAATGTAACACACACTTCCTCTTATATTAGGCAAATTATTGCCTTTAAATAACAGTGAGACCCAAATAGTAGTTCAACAAGTACATCCACTCCAAAAGTACATTTCCCTTTCACTGATACCCACTTCATTGAAGAATAGGTTAGCAGTTACATTTTATCCCCAACATGTGCTGTAGCTAATACAAAAAGCCCAAAGCATGCTTTGAGAAAATCCTGGCAGGTAATGAAATAATTACACTGACAGCACTACACACTGATATGGACTGCTTAATCACTGATACCTTATTGAAAGAAGGCCAGGGCTGGAGAGATGGCTTAACAACTCTCCAGGCCCCACGTAAGCCAGATGCATAAAGAGGCACATGCATCTGGAGTTTGTTTGCAGTGGCCGAAGGCCCTGGCGTGCCCATTCTCTCTCTCTCAAATAAATTAATTATATTTTTTTAAAAAAACAATGATATGGGACTTAGATGGCTTAATGGTTAAGGCACTTGACTGCAAAGCCAAAGGACCCAGGTCTGATTCCCAGGACCTACATAAGCCAGACGCACAAGGAGGCCAATGCATCTGGAATTGATTTGCAGCAGTGGATGGAAGCCCTGGCATGCCCATTCTCTCTTGAATAAATAAATGTTTAAAACAAAAAAAGAATGATAAGCCAGGCGAGGTGGCCAAGCCTTTCATCCTAGTATTTGGGAGGCAGAGGTAGGAGGATCACCTTGAGTTCAAGGCCACCCTGCTACTACATAGTGAGTTCCAGGTCAGCCTGAACTAGAGTGAAACCCTACCTCAACAAACCAAAAGAATGATAAGGAGGCATGGCTTGGCAGCGCAGGCCTTCAATCCCAGCACTCAGATGCAAGGGTAGGACTATTTTGAGTTTGAGGCCATCCTGAGCCTACACAGTGAATTCCAGGTCAGGGTGAGCTAGACTGAAACCTTACCTTAAAAAAATCCGAAGGGCTGGAGAGATAGTTTAGCAGTTAAGGAGCTTCCTTAGGAAGCCTAAGGACCCAGGTTTGATTCCCTAGTACACACATAAGTCAGATGCACAAGGTGGCACATACATCTAGAATTTGTTTGCAGTGGCTAAAAGTCCTAAGGCACCCACCCTGTATCTGCCCCCCTCTCTCTCTATCAAATAAATAATTTAAAAAATTTTAAAAAGCCTATGTGAACATATATTTAAAAACAAACATCATCATGAATAACAATAATATCCAGCTGGAGACTATAAATACAAGCCATAAGCCAGCCAGGGATGAAAAGAACTGGTATTTGGGTAGTTACTATAGATATGGAGATGAATACCTTAGCTGACTGTGGTGTTGAGAAATTTAGCCAAGCAGGAACAAAGTCATGCTGCGCCATTTAGGTCCAGTGTCTCTTTTCAGCAAGATGAGGCATGCAACCTCATGGCCAGGATCTGTAAAGGGAGAACTCAACCTGAAATAATAATCTATTACTAATGAAAAAGGAGTCTGAGTAAACCAGACTACTGCCCAAGACTCCAAAATCTCAGGGTCCAAAACAAAAGTAATGGTATCATAGAGGGATGGAGAGATGGCTTAACGATTAAGGTGCTTGCCTGTGAAGCCTAAGGACCTAGGTTCAATTTCCCAATACCCATATAGGACAGACACACAAGGTAGCACATGTGTCTCAAGTTCATTTGCAGTGGCTAAAGGCCCTGGCTTGCTCATTCTCTCTCTCCCTCGCAAATAATTTTTAAAATGCACAGAAAAAAATAAGGTTATGGGCTAAAGTGATGGCTTAGTGGTTATGATGCTTGCTTGTGAAGCCTAAGGATCCAGATTCGATTTCCCAGTACCCACATAAGCCAGATATACAAGGTGGAACATGTGTCTGGATTTTGTTTGCAGAAGCTGAAATCCCTGGTGTGCCCACTGATATTCATTCTCTGCGACCCCCATCTCTGTGTTCCCAGATAGTTTGGGGGGAAAAAAAGAGCCAGGTGTGGTGGTGCCTTTAATCCCAGCACTAGGGAGGCAGAGGTAGGAGGGTCACCATGAGTTCAAGGCCACCCTGAGACTACACTGTGAATTCCAGGTCAGCCTGGGCTGGAGTGAGACCCTACCTCGAAAAACCAAAAAAAAAAAAAGAAAGAAAAAGAATATTATATGATACAAATACATCCTTTGGTTTTATTCCAACTTGAAAAAACATCTTTAAATTCTACAATAGATACTTATGAGGGCTGGAGAAATGGCTTAGTGGTAAAAAAGCAATTGCCTGTAAAGCCTAAGGACCCAGGTTCGATTTTCCAGTGCCCAAGTAAGCCAGGTGCACAAGGTGGTGCATGGATCTGGAGTTTATTTGCAGTGGCTAGAGACCCTGGCACACCCATTCTCTCTCTCTCTCAAATAAATAAAAATAGATACTTAAGACATTAGTCTGCTTCAGGTACTTGGATAACTTCTTGCAAAAGTAGTAGAAAAGCTCATCCTAGAGAAGGAAGAGCTTTTCCATCTATGTGGCATTCATTTCCTCAAACACCAATTGGCATCAGTTTTCCTGAGAACATTTGGTGTACCTAAACCCTCTCAACAAAATTCTCTAAAATAACACATAATTTTCATGGCAAACATATGTAACAATTTTCTTTCAAGGTCAAGGCATATGAATATTATTTACCCCAGAGTGTCACCTCTGTGGTCCTGTTTCCCCGTACTCCTTGAATCGGCCAGCTGGATCTTCCACGTGGTTTTCTTTGAAAAGGGAACTTTAGCAGCCTGGCCCGCAACACGCCTTTTGATGAATCACAAAGCAGCCAACTGTATGTGGCTCACTCTCTTGATCCTCTCAATTGCTCACTCTAAACTACCTAGTTCCTGACACGGTTCCGAAAGGGGGAGGGGGAAGGGGAAGGGGGAAGGGGAACATAAAAAGTATTTGTTACATTTAAAAAGGGGGGAAAGGGTAAAAAGCTGTATCTATGTTCACCTCATCCAACTTCCTTGAGTAATAGCACTATGATTTTGCTTAAATAGGTGATGCATAGACATTTGCACAGTGAGTGCAAACACTATTCATAACAAGGTCATAGCTAGAGAGACAGATGGTCTCAGGTATGGGCAAAAAATGTCATCAAGGCAATAGATCAAATATGTAGTAGTACAGCACTACAAAAGATCTGAGCAGTCAACTCCAATGGTAAAACATACACATGACAAAGCTCTTAAAACAAAAATCTTGTTCTTTACAACTGCTAAAAGCAGTGTATGGTTACATATATTTTTGCCTTAATGTTCAAAATCTAAGGACATAAGAAATCTTGTTTAACAAAAGTCTGAGAGGAAACCAATAAACTTTTCCCACCACAGAACAGCAGCTTTCAAGGCAAATTTCTTGGTATAAAGCTACTAACATATACTCTATTTCTTTGGCCTTTACTATTTATAAATCAGAGCAATATTATAACAAGTAGCAAAGACAGGAGTCAAGGAGACAAAGAATTCCAAAATGAGGTGTTCTTCTTATTAGTTTTCTGTATTTCACTTGTTCTCCTTCCCCAAAACTGAACTGAGCTTCCAGAGACGGTATGAAGAGAATCTTCTTTTGCTTTGGTAGAGAAATCACTTTTTAATTTGGACCCACAGCCATCATTAATCAAGAAGGCCACTTGCTTGAATCTACCAATCTGTAAATGGAAAAATAAAAAAAATAAAACATAGAATCACAAGAAAGCAAAATCACTGTAATATACAGAGGCTAAATAAAGTGAGTCAATCAAGTAAGTAATTAAAACAAGGTCTTAGGAGTCAAAATCCTTAAATTTGTAAGATTAATTTGCTATCACTTATGACAACCTAACTGGATGTCTTCTTTTAAAAAAAGTTATTTATTTGCAAAGGGGGTTTAATATATGTGTGTGAGAAAGAACAGGCATGCCAGGGCCTCTAGACAATGCAAACAAACTCCATACACCTGCATCACTTTGTGCACAGGCTTTAAGTGGGTACTGTGGAATTAATCTCAGGTTATTAGGCACATTAACTGCTAGTCATCTCTCTAGTCCCAGCTATATATTTTTGCTTTTTCATACAACCATTTCTCCAGTTAGCTATCAAAGGTAGTAATTCAGAAATTAAAATTTATGGGTCTTAACAAAATTGATTTTTACAAAGGAGAGCATCCGCACAGTCACCCACTATCAGAAATTATTCAGTAAAGTTTCCATTTGAGGAAATCTCAGGGGTCAGCACATTCAGAGTACAATGGATAAATTGTGCCCTGGATAAACCACCTTCTTTTTTTCTTTTTGGTTTTTTGAGGTAGGGTTTCACTCTAGCCTGGAATTCACTATGTAGTCTCAGGGTAGCGCTACCATACCTGGCTCTTAGAAAAAAAGAAAATTTGTTAGTTGGGCATTTTGGAACATGCCTTTAATCCCAGCACTTGGGAGGCAGAGGCAAGGAGGATCAGAGTTCAGTGCCACCTGAGACTACATAGGGAATTCGAGGTCAGCCTGGGCTACGGTGATACCCTACCTCAAAAAAAAAGAAGCTAGTGTGGTGGCACACACCTTTAATCGCAGCACTCTGGAGGCAGAGGTAGGAGGATCACGGAGAGTTCAAGGCCACCCTGAGACTACATAGTGAATTATAGGTCAGCCTGAGCTAGAGACAGACCATACCTCAGAAAATCCCCCCCCAAAAAAGGGGGGGATGGGGTGGTGGGCATTGGAGAGATTGGAGAGATGGCTTAGTGGTTAAGGCGTTTGCCTGGAAATCCAAAGGATCCCAGTTTGATTCTCCAGGACCCACATAAGCCAGATGCACAAGATGACGCATGCATATAGAGTTCGTTTGCAGTGGATGGAGGCCCTGGCGCACCCATTCATTCTCTCTCTCTCAAAATAAAATAAATAAATAAAATATATGTAAGAAAACCCAAAAAGAAAATATTTTTTTAAATTTTATTTGATAGAGAAAGAGAGGGAGAGAGAATATGGATGTTCCAGGGCTTCCAGCCACTACAAACAAACTCCAGACACACGTGTCCCTTATGCATCTGGCTTATGCGGCTACTGGGGAATTGAACATGGCTCCTCTGACTTTGAAGATAAGTGCCTTAACTGCCAAGCCATTTCTCCAGCCCCTGAATGTCACCTTCTTAATCATGGTATCTCCCCTGCCAGACTTTTCAGATACAGATTTTTCTCTCATAAGTAAAACAGCATGCATAAAAGGTAAAAGAACCATGTAGCTTGTGGGTGTACAAGGAGTCATCACTACCTAATTATTTGCACTATCCATTAAGTAGTTCCTTAACCAAGATACATAGTATTCCCCATGTATTTATACTTTACATATTTTCAGGTAACTATCAATTTAGAGATTTAAAGTTCTTCTGATCAAATCTGATATGGGCTGGAGAGATGGCTTAGCAGTTTAGGCGCTTGCCTGTGAAGCCAAAGGACTCAGGTTTGATTCAGCAAGACCCATGTTAGCCAGATGCACAAGGTGGCACGTGTCTGGAGTTCCTTTGCAGTGGCTGGAGGACGGGCGTGGTGGCGGACGCCTTTAATCCCAGCACTCGGGAGGCAGAGGTAGGAAGATTACCGAGAGTTCGAGGCCACCCTGAGACTACATAGTTACATAGTTAATTCCAGGTCAGCCTGGGCCAGAGTGAGACCCTACCTCAAAAAACAAAACAAAACCAAAAAAAAAAAAAAACAAAAAACAAAAAACAAAAACCAAATAAATATTTTTTTAAAAACCCTGATATATAACCAGGCGTGGTGGTGTATGCTTTTAACCCCAGCATTTCAGAGGCAGAGGTAGGAGGATCACCTGAGACTACATAGTGAATTCCAGGTCAGCCTGAGCTAGAATGAGACCCTACCTCGAAAAACCAAAAAAAAACAAAATAAAATCTGTTATCTTCAGATTATTAAAAAAAAAAAAAAAACAAAAAACAAAAAAACACCCCTGATGTGTACTTAGATAATTACAAGTATTTCTTTGGCAAATTCCCAACATTCTTCCTGAGACTACAAATGTTGATACAACAGAATTGTATCTTTGTACAATTCTGGCTCAGTCCTTTACACACCAAATAAATATGGTTTCTATAGGAGAGTACCAACTGAGGCAGTGATTGCAGCAGAAATATTAACTGTGGACTGGAAAGATGGCTTAACAGTTAAGGCACTTGCCTACAAAGCTAAGCTAAAGGACCCTGGTTCGATTTCCCAGAACCCACATAAGCCAGACCTTTTGGGACAGAAATCATCAATGGTGTTAAACAGCAGTGGACCTTGTAAGCCTTAAAGCTGGCCAACCTGGCCAGATGTGCCCACTGGTGCAATAGTGGCATGTCTGTTATGAAGGAAAGTAACTATTCTCTAATTGGACTGGATGCCTGGTACTGAAAACCTAGTCAGAAACTTATGGTTGGGGAAGTCATGAGCCCTAGGGGGAAAATGTTTGCTGTTGTCTAGCTAAATGCATGTATTATGCCCACCAAATTGTCCTCTAAGCACTGCTTTTATGTTTATACCCACATTAATGCAACTCTCACTTTTAGTTAGAGAAGCTTCTCTTTTCAGAAGGTGGTGGGTCAAAAGTCATCACAGTGCTAAGAAGTGACAGTGTAGTACAGCACTAAGTGAGACATATCTATCACATCCTCCAAGGCTCAGGTTTCATTGTGGAAGAGTTGGTGGAATGAATGTAAAAGCCAAAGGGAATAACTGCTTACAATACAATCTTCCAGACACAAAGCAGACCTTAAATAAAACAGAAAAGCCGGGTGTGATGGCGCATGCCTTTAATCCCAGCACACTGGAGGCAGAGTTGGGAGGATGGGAGGCAAAGGTAGGAGGATCACCATGAGTTAGAGGTCACTCTGAGACTACATAGTGAATTCCAGGTCTGCCTGGGCTAGAATGAGTCCCTACCTCGAAAAACAAAAAATAAATGAGTGAATGAATGAAATAAAATAAAATAGAGACTAACTGGAAAGAGTAACAGAATCAATGGAAAGTGGATTTGGGATGGGGAAATAAGGGTGGTATGTGGGAATTACTGTGGTTTATTGTCTATACTTATGGAAGCTATGTGTGTGCACACACAACAACAAACTGTCCAAAAATAATAAATCCAAATGTAATGATTCTCAGTGAAACTGAATTACAAATACAAAACAGAGAATCCAAAATAATAATTGAAAGTATGCTCAGAAGAAATCATACTCCTGCAAGAATCCAAGGAGATGGCTGGAGAGATGGCTTAGTGATTAAGGCCCTTGTCTGCAAAGACAAAGGACCCAAGTTCAATTTACCAGTACCCACATAAGCTAGATGCATCTGGATTTTTTTTTTTTGGAAGAGAGACAGAGGGGTGGGGGGGGAGAGGAAGACAGATAGAGATGGGCACGACAGCACCCTCTCAGCTGCTGTGAACAAAATCCAGATGTGTGTGTCCCCTTGTGGGCAAGTGCGGCATTGCGCCCTTGCGTCACTTTGCATCTGTCTAAACATGGGACCTGGAGATTGGAACTGCTGGAGATTACAACCAGCGTTCTTAGGCTTAGGAGGCAGGCGCCTTAACCACTAAGCCATCTCTCCAGCCCTGCATCTGGATTTTGCAGTGGCTGAAGGTCCTGGCTTGCCCATTCTCCCTCTCTCTCGTAAATAAATAAAAAAATTTAAAAACACATGTTGAAAAAAAAAAAAAGAATTCAAGGAGAACACAGGAAAGGAGATAAATGAAGTAAGGTAGATAAAAGATATGAGTAAGGATAAGGCATGACAGCTCACGCCTTTAATCCCAGCACTAGGGAGGCAGAGGTAGGAGGATCATTCTGAGTTTGAAGTCAGGCTGAGACTACACAGTAAATTCTAAGTAAACGTGGGCTAGAGAGAGACCCTACCTTGAAAAGAAAAAAAGGGGGGGCTGGAGAGATGGCTTAGCAGTTAAGATGCATGCCTGTGAAGTCTAAGGACCCAGGTTCGATTCTCCAGGTCCCAATAAGCCAGATGCACATGGGGACACATGGATCTGGAGTTCATTTGCAGTGGCTAGAGGCCCTGGCATGCCCATTTTAACTCTGTCTCTCTCTCCTTCACTCTGTCTCTAATAATAAATAAAAATAAAATCTTTTTAAAAAACTGAAAAACAAAACAAAAAAAGATGAGTAAGAAAATAGAGATATGGAAGAAAAACCAATCTCAATGACTGGAAATCCTGAGACTACATAGTGAATTCCAGGTCAGCCTGAGCTAGAGTGAGACCCTTCCTCAAAAAAACAAAAAAAAAAAAAAAAAAAAAAAAAAAGAAAAAGAAAAAGAAAAAGAAAAAAAAGAAAGAAAGAAAGAAAAAGAAAAAACAGAAGATCAAATAAACTAAGCTTCAGCAATAGTACTGGAGAGAGAACTCAGTGGTTATAGGTGCTTGCTTGCAAAGCATGCCAGTCTGAGTTCAATTTGCTAGTACCCATGTGTAACCAGATGCAAAAAAAATAGTGTGCCTGTGTGGAGTACGTTTGCACTGTCTCTGTCAAATGAGTAAATAAATAAAATACAAGGTCTGGAGAGATGGCTTAGCAGTTATGGCACCTGCCTGCTAAGCCTAAGAACCCGGTTGCAATCCCCAGGTCCCACGTTTAGCCAGATGCAAAGTGGCGCAAGGGTGGAATGCTGCACTTGACCACAAGGGGGCGCAAGCATCTAGATTACGTTTACAGCAGCTGAGAGGCTGCTGGCATGCCCATCTGTCTTCCTCTCCCTCTCTCTGTCTCTCCAAAAAAAAATAATAATAAGTAAATAAAAAATTTTAAAAACACAAAGAAAAAATTAGATTCAGGGCTAAGAAGATGGCCCAGTGAACAAAGCAATTGCAGTCCAAGACTAAGTACCTAAGGTTGGATCTCCAGACCCATGTAAAGACAGATCCTATAGCTGGTGTGTGTGTGTGTGTGTGTGTGTGTGTGTGTGTGTGTGTCAATCTCTGCATTCCAGGAATAGCATTTATATCCCTACATGGTACTGTTTTTTTGTGTGATTTTTTTTTTTTTTTGAGGTATGGTCTCCATCTGCGTCAGGGTGATGTTTCTGCCCAAACTGAATGACTCTCTTCCTCTCTCTCTTGGTTTTTTTTTTTTAATTACTTTATTTAATTGAGAGATAAAAGACTGAGAGAATGGGCACACCATGGCCTCTAGTCACTGAAAGTGATACGGGAAACTAATGCACACAGCACCAGCAACAAAGACTGAGTGGAGAATCAATTTATTTTCATGCTAGCATGAGCTCAGAGTTTATATGCCTTATCTTGGGTTATTCATTATTGTTAGTTCTCAGAGCCCTGGCCCAAAGCCAGAGACCTTGAGTTATGCGATAGGCAACTTTAACAGAAATAGAAAAAAAAGTTAACTAGTGGACAGATGTAAAAAGAAGCATAAGATGATTTACAATAGGGGCTATAATATAGATTATGGCCTTAAAACAGTACAAAAACTTCAGTTGTCTGTGCAAGAAAATATGCAGAGCAAGACCTAACTTTGGGACATGGGCTTCTCAATGTCCTTACTCAATTTACATCTCACAAGGAATGAACTCCAGACACATGTGCCACTTTGTGCATCTGACTTCACATGGATACTGGGGAATCAAAATGGGGTCCTTATGGGCTGGAGAGATGGCTTAGCACTTAAGGCACATGCCTGCAAAGCCTAAGAACCCAAGTTTGATTCTCTAGGTCCCATGTAAGCCAGATGCACATGGTGGCACATGAATCTGGAGTTCATTTGCAGTGGCTAGAGGCTCTGGCCTGCCCATTCTCACTCTCTCTCTCCCTGTCTCTAATAAATAAATGAATAAAAATAAATCTTTAAAAATATGGAGTCCTTAGGTTTTGCATGCAAGTGCCTTAACCGATGAGCCACCTCAGTACTAGGTTAAAGAAAAACAAGAATGGCACCTCAATCTCAGTACTAGGATTAAACCCTGAGACTATATAGTGAATTCCAGTGACCCTATCAGGAAAAACCAAAAACCAAAAACAAAAAAAAAAAAGCCCACCACACACATAGGGCCAGGACTTACGATAGTAGCCATGCCAAAGCAGCCCAGGGAGAGAAATAAGCAGAAAAATAGCAAAATATACTCTTTACACAAAAAGTGAAGGTGTATAAGGAATTATCAACCACAGCAGAGAAGCAGGATATACTTAGATATTCTAGCAAAGAGGAAACTGGCCAGAATCCTGCTGAGGTGCCATTGGCTCCAGTCTGTGTGCCTACCCTGCCAAAGCAGAGCTGCAAGACCAGAAACCAGGTGGAGGGATTTTCCACTCACATCAGCCTTCTCACAGTCAAGAAACCCAAAAGACAGCAGGGACCAGCTGAGCAGCTCTGGTACAACTCCAGGCATCTTGTACAGCCTCCCACCCTCAACAGCCAGTGCCACAACCACCTGAGAACTCAACCACACCCAGTCTCACAGCATCCAGCTCAGCTGGTCAGAACACCAGATCTAGCCATCCAAGCAGCCTGAGTACAACAGAGGGATCAAGGTGAGCACTCAGCATTGGTGAGATTGGAAGCTATCTGAAAAGGTAACAGGGCCTATTTACACAAAGCCAGGTAGACTTTGAAGTGCTAATCTCACCTTCCATGTCAGGGCAGGTTATGAGTATGATTTGATTGATATATTCTTGCATGGAATTATCATTTTCAAATAAGCAGTATTTTGGCGGTGACTACTGTCACTTTTGACGTGTCCTGATTTATAGGGCGTCTGTCTTTTTCTTCTGTCATTATTGTTGACAATGTCTTACTTTATCCCAGGCTGACCTGGAACCCATTTCAGACCAGAAATCTCAACTCCCCTCCATGACCCGCAGTTGACAGGATTAAGGGTGTGGTCAAACTCCCTTAGGGATTTAGGCTTTATTAGATTATCTGTTTGTTTAAATCCTCACTCTTGCATAAATACTCTGCTGCTTTTGACAGAATGTATATACTGCTCAGTTGAATTTTAGAATTTGCCCGTAATTTGCTCTACCTAGCCTACTAGAAAACTTGCAAAGCAGGCAAACTCAACACCTAGGGTCACTTCTGCTGTTACTTTGGAAGCAATAAGAACCACACCTGGTACCTTAAATTCCTACCCTGAAGATATATAAAGTGAGATTTACATATCTAAGAATACTGCAGATAATTAGAAAATGCACCCTGAGAATACAAAGTGCATTCCAGGTCAGCCTGGGCTATAATAAGACCCTACCTCAAAAATCCAAAATAAAAAATTAAAAACCAAAGAAATCAAAGAAGACAACCAACTCCTGAAGGAGAACACAGGAAACTAACTTAATGAAATAAGGAGGTCAATGCACAGCATGAGTAAGGAAATAGAAATAATGAAAAAAATAGCAATCAGAAATACTAGAAATGAAAAAGAGTAAGTCAAATAGAAAACTCAAGAAGTCTCACCAGTAGAATGAATCATGGAGAGGATATCTTAACTACAAGACCAGGTAGCAGATCTAACACAGTACAACAAAGAGAAAGAGAAACTAATAGGAAGGTGTGAATGGGAATTTCAAGACATCCCAGACACTATGAAGAGATCAAAAGAATTCAGGGTATAGAAGAATTTCACTCCAAATGTATAGTAGATGTTTTCACAAAATCACAGAAGAAAATCTCCTCCAAACAGGGAAAGTGGTGCCACTAAAGATACAGGAAGCCTTTAAAACGCTAAACAATCAAAATCAGGAAAGAATCTTTCAATACCATATTATAATTAAACTACAGAACACACAAACCAAAGAATGTAATTGAAAGAAGTTAGAGAGAAAAATCAAGTCACATATAAAGTCAAGCCCATCAGGATAATAGCAGATTACTAAACACAAACTTTAAAAGACAGAAGGGCTTGGAATGATCTATTCCAAGTTCTGAAAGTTAACAACTGTCATGCAAGATTACTTTACCCAGCAAAACTATCCATCCAAATTTTTGGAGAAATAAGGACATTCTACAACAAAACAGGCTATGGCAGGGCATGGCAGTACATTCTTTAATCCCAGCACATGGGAGGCAAAGGTAGGATGATTACAATGAGTTCAAGGCCACTTTAAGACTACATAGTGAATAGGTTAGCCTGACTACAGTGAAACTTTTTACCTCTAAAAACCAAAACAGGCTAAAGGAATATATAGACAACCAAACCATCTCTACAGAAAATACTTGAAGGGATCCATTATGCTGAAGAGAAAGAAAAGTATGCACATAAGGAAACAGCAAAAAATAAACCAAACTCAAGTAATAGTTAATACAAGTAAAAACAGGAAGAACTACAAAATGAAGAATAGCAAGAACAAATGCACAACTTTCAATAATAACTCTTCTTTAAAAGGAGGGCTGGAAGCCGGGCGTGGTGGCGCACGCCTAATCCCAGCACTCGGGAGGCAGAGGTAGGAGGATCACAGTGAGTTCCAGGCCACCCTGAGACTACATAGTGAATTCCAGGTCAGCCTGAGCTAGAGTGAGACCCTACCCTAAAAACCAAAAAATAAAAATAAAAATAAAAGGGGGCTGGAGTGATGGCTTAGGAGGTTAAGGCACATGACTGTGAAGCCTAAGGACCCACGTAAACCAGATGCACACGGTGGTGCATATATCTTTTGTTCTTCTGCAGTCTGCAGGTGCACTCCATTCTCACTTCTCCTATACACCCCTTTGTCTACAATAAATAAACAAATAAAAATAAATCTTTAGAAAATAAAAATAATAACTCAATATCAATGGCTTCAATGCCCCCACAAAAGACACAAGCTTGAAGACTGAGTTAAAAAGCAGGATCTTAAGCAGGGCGTGGTGGTGCACACCTTTAATCCCAGCACTCAGGAGGCAGAGGTAGGAGGATCGCCATGAGTTCAAGGCCACCCTGAGACTACATAGTTAATTCCAGGTCAGCCTGGGCCAGAGTGAGACCCTACCTCAAAAACAAACAAACAAACAAACAAAAGCAGGATCTTGCCAGGCGTGGTTGCACACGCCTCTAATCCCATCACTTGGGAGGCAGAGATAGGAGGAGTGCCTCGAGTTTGAGGCCACCCTGAGGATACAGAGTGAGTTCCAGGTCAGCCTGGGCTAGAGCGAGACCTTACTCAAGGAAAAAAAAAACAGGATCCTTCTATTTGTTGCCTCCAAGAAACTCACTTTTCTACAAGATGGACACCATCTGAGGGTGAAAAGTTGGAAAACAGTATTTCAAGGAAATGGGCCTAGGAAACAAGCAGGTGTCACTATCCTAATAACTGAAAGGGTAGACTTCAAACCAACATTAGTTAGAAAAGTTAAAGGTCACGCTAGCTGGGTGTGGTGGCACATGCATTTAATCCCAGCACTCAGGAGGCAGAAGTAGGTGGATTGCTGTGAGTGCAAGGCTACCCTGAGTCTACGTACTGAATTCCAGATCAGTCTGGGCTAGAAAGCAAGACCTTATCTCATAAAACCAAAACAAAAAAAAAAACAAAAAAACAAAGTCACTTTATATTGACTGACAGGTCATCCCAGCAAAAATAAACAAGAGGCCAGGCATGGCACATGCCTTTAATCCCAGCACTGGGGAGGCAGAGGTAGGAAGATCACCATGAGTTCAAGGCCACTCTGAGACTACAAAGAGACCCCACCTTGAAAAACCAAAAGAAAAAACAAAAACAAAAACACACAGACACAAGAGCATCTGGACTAAATGAGCTCATACAACAATGGACTTAACCAGATATCTACAAATCGTTCCATCCAAATGCTGCAGAATATACATTCTTTCAGCAGCACATGGAACGTTCTCTAAAACAGACTATATATTAGGACACAAAGCAAATCGTAATAAATTCAGGAAAACTGAAATAATTCCTTGCAATCTGTCTGACCACAATGGGATTAAACTATAAATCAACAGTAAGAAAAGCTATAAGAGCACACAAAAAAATCATGGAAACTAAACAGTACACTACTAAATGATGAATGGGTCAATGAAGAAATCAAAGAAGGACATCAAAAACTTCATAGAATCAAATGATAATGAGAATACAACATACCAAGACCTTTGGGACATAATGAAGGCAGTCCTAAGAGGGAAATTTATAGCTTTAAGTGGCTACACTAAGAAATTAGACACTCGGGAGGCAGAGGTAGGAGGTTCATCATGAGAGTTCAAGGCCACCCTGAAACTACATAGTGAATTCCAGGTCTGCCTGGGCTAGAGTGAAATCCTACCTCCGAAAAAAAAAAAAAAAAGAAAAAAAAATTAGAAAGGTCACAAGTAAATAACTTCATGCTTTACCTTAAGGCCTTGGAAAAAGAACAAGGCAAACCAAAATCAGTAGACAGGAGGAAATAATAAAGATTAGGGCAAAACTAATGAAATAGAAATCCCCCAAAAAAAGAAAAGAAGAAAAAGAAAAAATGCAAAAAAAAAAATCAATGAAACAGTTGGTTCTTTGAAAGTACAAACAATATTTATAAACCCTTAACAAATTTGACCAAAAGAATTATTTAATTGCTGGGTGTGGTAGCATACACGCCCGTTGATTTCAGCACTCAAGAGGCAGAAGTAGGAGACTGCCATGAGTTCGAGGACACCCTGAGACTACATAGTGAGTTTCAGGTCAGACTGGGCTACAGTGAGACCCTACCTAGAAAAAACAAAATAAAAATTAATAATTATAATAATAAGAAGAATTAAAAAGAAAAATCTCCCAACTAAAAACGTCCAGGCCCAGATACCCATCTTATCTTACCAGACCTTCATGGCAGCACTAACATCAATGCTTCTCAAACTTTTTCACAAAATAGAAAAGGAAGAATACTACCAAACTCCTACAAAGCCAACATTACCAATACCAAAACCAGACAATGACAGAAGAAAAACAGAAAATTACAAGCCAAACTCACTCATGAACATAGATACAAACCATTTCAATAAAATACTGACAAACAGAATAGAAGAATATATCAAAAGATCATTCACTCCAAAAAAGCAGATTTTATCCTAAAAATATATAAATAAATTCTGGCAGGGCATTGTGGTATACATTTTAAATTCCAGCACTGGGGAGGCAGAGAGGTAGGAGTATGGCTGGAGTGTGAGGCCACCCTGAGTTAGTGAATTCCAGGTCAGCCTGGGCCAGAGCTTGAAAAGCCAAAAATAAATACTGAATGAATGAATAAATCCCAACAAAACTATAGATTTATTTTAAAAATACAAGCAATATAAGAACATATTCAGTATTGATTTAAAAGATAGCAAATTTGGTCTGTAGAGATGGCTCAACTGTTATGGCACTTGCCTGCAAAGCCTAACAACATGGGTTCGATTCCCTAGTACCTATGTAAAGCCAGATGCACAGTGGCACATGCATTTGAGGTCATTCGCAGCAGCTCAAAACCCTGGTGCACCCAACTTCTCTCCCCCTTTGCTTGCAAATAAATAAATAAGTAAATATATTTTAAAAGGAATATTAAAAGATAGCAAAATGAGTAATACAAAAATTCCTGAGCTTTCTTTGGCATTTCACATCTCCTGAACTTTTATATTCCTGCACTGGAAAGCCCCTTTACCAACCCTGAACATTTCAGAAAGAAAGTGTGATAAAGGGTGAAATAAGTTCACTTTTAATCCCAGCACATGGGAAGCAGAGGTAGGATCAATTTGAGTTTGAGGCCATCCTAGGAATACCAGGTCAGCATGGGTTAGAGACCCTACCTGAAAAAAAGTTCTGAGTGCAGCTGCCCATATGCCAAGATGCAAATGTGAGGCACAGAGGTCAGCCTTTAGTCTGTCCTTTCCTTCTACTGTGTTTGACACAAGGTCACGTGTACCAGGCTAGCTGGCTTAAAAGCTTCCAGGAATTTTCCTCTCTGCCTCCCACCTGGCTGTGGGAATGCCAGGAGTACAGGCACTTCCACCTTTATATGGGTTCTGTAGATCCAAATTCAGGTGATTACCCGGGCTACGCAATCGCAGCCTCGGGAGGCAGAAATAAGAGTATCGAACTGAGTTCAAGGCTACCATGAGGCTACATAGTGAATTCCGGGTCAGCCTGGGCTAGAGTGAACCCCTACCCCAAATAAAATCAAAAATAAAAATAAAACCAAATTCAGGTGATTACACTTGAAATGCAAGGCGTCGTGACTCCCCAGCCCGCATTTGAACCCCATCCTCATGTGTGTGTATTTGTGTTTGTGTGTGTTGGTCATGTGTGGAAGTGTAGAAAATTGAATTCCGTTGTGTCAGTCCTTTCTTCTCATTTCTTTTTGGTGGTGGTGGTGTTTTGAAGCAGCATTTTGCTAAAATAACTGAAATATTCAAACAAAAATTGTCATACAAAAATGCAGAAGAAATTAGTAAGCATAGAAACCAGTAACATATTTAACTTATCACTAATCTTTTTTTCCCTGAGGTAGGGTCTCACTCTAGCTCAGGCTGACCTGGAATTCACTATGTAGTCTCAGGGTGGCCTCAAATTCACTGCGATCCTCCTACCTCTGCCTCCCAAGTGCTGGACTAATCTTTTTTTTTTTTTTTTTTAATTTTTTAAATTATTTTATTTATTTTTGGAGAGAGAGCGACAGACAGGGAAAGGGAGACAGAGATGGGCGCTAGCAGTCTTTCAGCTGCTGTGAACGAATCCAGATGCTTGCGCCTCAGGCTGGTGCGGCATTGCGCCCTTGTGACACTGCATCTGGCTAAACGCGGGACCTGGAGATTGGAACTGGTTCTTAGGCTTAGCAGGCAGGAGCCTTAACCGCTAAGCCATCTCTCCAGCCCCACTTTATACTTTTATGAAACATTATTTTGTTTTTTACTTGAAAACAGAAAGGGGGCGGGAGGAGTGTCAGGGCCTCTAGCCACTGCAAACAAACTCCAGATGCATATGCCCCCTTGTGCATCTAGGTTTGCATGGGTACTCAAGAATCGAACGTGGCCTTTGGCTTTGGAGGCAAGTCCCTTATGTACTCAGTCATCTCTCCAGCCCTCTTCCATAGTAATTCATTGAAAAAAGTTGTTACCCTGTAGACTTACTATCTACTGTCTAAACACTACAATTTGGCCAGTGTCTGCCTCCTATGTAAAGAGAACTGGATACCAAGCAGGATCATATATTTTCTTCTTGCAACTTCAGAGTTTCATTCCTCACACTAGTATCCCTGACAAATCCTGAATTGTTATTTTAGGTACAAGTTGACACATGGGGATTTAGCTCAGTTCTTTGACATGGGAACAGAGGTTGCCAACACCATTTGTACCCAGTATACATTTATGCCAGCTGCATTCCAAATTGAGTTGTTGTAGTTTTCTGGATTTAGTTGTGGGTTCATTAATATGTAGTTCACTTCTGTTGGTCCACACAATTAATTTTATACCAAAACTCTATGTTTTACAGTATACTTTCAAATCAGAATTTGGATATCTTGAGTGTTGTTCTTTAGCTCAGTAATTCCTTGACATTCTGTGATGAGAGTGTTTCTAGCTGGCGTTTACCTGTATTTTATATGATTCATTTATTTTTGATTTTTCAAGGTAGGGTCTTACTGTGGCCCAGGCTGACATATGATCTATCGTGCATAAGTTCTTAGTGGCATGCTTTCTTCTCCTGTATTTACCTCATATCAGTTAAGAAAAATGTTTGGAAAAGACTGTAAACTAAAAGAGAAGGGTCCAGTTAAGAACGTTGATGGGTGGAGAGATGACCCAGTGGTCCGCGAACGTGCCTTCAAAGCCTAATGGCAGGGCTTCAATTCTCCAGTACCCACATAAAGCCAGGCGCACAATGTGCCACATTCATCTGTAGTTCTTGTGCAATGGCAAGAGCCCCTAGTAACCCATACCCCTACTCTTTCTCCCTCTCTTCTGGCAAATAAATGATTGAAATGAAATAAAAATTATGAAAACATGAGCTAGTAGATCAATTCCATGTAGAAACCAAGGTGTTTTAACTGGAAGAAATTGCTGTGTCCATTTCAATACACTGGAAACTCAGCAATAAAATTTGATTACTGAACATCTCTTTGCCAATAAAATGAGTGATGTTAAGCCAGACATGGTGGTGCATGCCTTTAAGCCCAGCATTGGGCAGGTAGAGGTAGGAGGATCACTGTGAGTTTGAGGCCATTCTGAGACTATGTCTTCAATTCCATATCAGCCTGGGTTACAGTGAGACCCTAGCAATATGTGAGTTTCAATCTCAATGAATGTCTCAGGAAATAAGCAATCCTTATTGAGTACAAATGCAAACAAATTCTTGATCTCTTCAGTTGTTTCTCTACAGCCATGAGCTCGATGGTCTTGTCCTCAATCACCGAGTCCGCTCCATGGCCGCCTGCCTCCTCCTCCCAGCAGCGAACGGCCTGGGCAGAGGAGGCAAAGGCCAGGGTGGCACAAGCGGAGGCGCCTATCGCAGCCACTCTAGCTGCCACCCACCCGTGCTGCCTAATCTTTTTTTTTGAGGTATGGTCTCACTCTAGCCCAAGTTGACCTGGAATTCATTATGTAGTCTCACACCCATCCTCCTACCTCTGCCTCTCAAGTGCTGGGATTAAAGGCATGCACTACCACACCCTGACCCTTCTTTAAATTTTGATTAATCCTACCCCCTTCCTTTATTCAATTTCTTCTCTGACCTCTAACTCAGGCTGACCTGGAATTCACTATGTAGTCTCAGGGTGGCCTTGAACTCATGGTGATCTTCCTACCTCTGTCTCCTGCGTGCTGGGATTAAAGGTATGTGCCACTATACCTGGTTCAAATCTATAGTTTTATTAAGACAAATGCTGACAATATAGTATGAAGGTTACATTTAAAACAAATTTTCAGATATCTAAAATATGCCTAAAAGGTTTTTACAATGTAGCTCTAGATGCATGTCTAGATGATATCAGAACTAATGGATTTCATGATTCAAGACAGAGCATTTTGAGGTATCAATAAAAATTAGAAAGGTCACAAGTAAATAACTTCATGCTTTACCTTAAGGCCTTGGAAAAAGAACAAGGCAAACCAAAATCAGTAGACAGGAGGAAATAATAAAGATTAGGGCAAAAACTAATGAAATAGAAATCCCCCCCCCAAAAGAAAAGAAGAAAAAAAAAAAAAAATGCAAAAAAAAAAAAAATCAATGAAACAGTTGGTTCTTTGAAAGTACAAACAATATTTATAAACCCTTAACAAATTTGACCAAAAGAATTATTTAATTAAGCTGGGTGTGGTAGCATACACGCCGTTGATTTCAGCACTCAAGAGGCAGAAGTAGGAGACTGCCATGAGTTCGAGGACACCCTGAGACTACATAGTGAGTTTCAGGTCAGACTGGGCTACAGTGAGACCCTACCTAGAAAAAACAAAATAAAAATTAATAATTATAATAATAAGAAGAATTAAAAAGAAAAATCTCCCAACTAAAAAACGTCCAGGCCCAGATACCCATCTTATCTTACCAGACCTTCATGGCAGCACTAACATCAATGCTTCTCAAACTTTTTCACAAAATAGAAAAGGAAGAATACTACCAAACTCCTACAAAGCCAACATTACCAATACCAAAACCAGACAATGACAGAAGAAAACAGAAAATTACAAGCCAAACTCACTCATGAACATAGATACAAACCATTTCAATAAAATACTGACAAACAGAATAGAAGAATATATCAAAAAGATCATTCACTCCAAAAAGCAGATTTTATCCTAAAAATATATAAATAAATTCTGGCAGGGCATTGTGGTATACATTTTAAATTCCAGCACTGGGGAGGCAGAGAGGTAGGAGTATGGCTGGAGTGTGAGGCCACCCTGAGTTAGTGAATTCCAGGTCAGCCTGGGCCAGAGCTTGAAAAGCCAAAAATAAATACTGAATGAATGAATAAATCCCAACAAAACTATAGATTTATTTTAAAAATACAAGCAATATAAGAACATATTCAGTATTGATTTAAAAGATAGCAAATTTGGTCTGTAGAGATGGCTCAACTGTTATGGCACTTGCCTGCAAAGCCTAACAACATGGGTTCGATTCCCTAGTACCTATGTAAAGCCAGATGCACAGTGGCACATGCATTTGGAGGTCATTCGCAGCAGCTCGAAACCCTGGTGCACCCAACTTCTCTCTCTCCCCTCTTTGCTTGCAAATAAATAAATAAGTAAATATATTTTAAAAGGAATATTAAAAGATAGCAAAATGAGTAATACAAAAATTCCTGAGCTTTCTTTGGCATTTCACATCTCCTGAACTTTTATATTCCTGCACTGGAAAGCCCCCTTTACCAACCCTGAACATTTCAGAAAGAAAGTGTGATAAAGGGTGAAATAAGTTCACTTTTAATCCCAGCACATGGGAAGCAGAGGTAGGATCAATTCGAGTTTGAGGCCATCCTAGGAATACCAGGTCAGCATGGGTTAGAGACCCTACCTGGAAAAAAAGTTCTGAGTGCAGCTGCCCATATGCCAAGATGCAAATGTGAGGCACAGAGGTCAGCCTTTAGTCTGTCCTTTCCTTCTACTGTGTTTGACACAAGGTCACGTGTACCAGGCTAGCTGGCTTAAAAGCTTCCAGGAATTTTCCTCTCTGCCTCCCACCTGGCTGTGGGAATGCCAGGAGTACAGGCACTTCCACCTTTATATGGGTTCTGTAGATCCAAATTCAGGTGATTACCCGGGCTACGCAATCGCAGCCTCGGGAGGCAGAAATAAGAGTATCGAACTGAGTTCAAGGCTACCATGAGGCTACATAGTGAATTCCGGGTCAGCCTGGGCTAGAGTGAACCCCTACCCCAAATAAAATCAAAAATAAAAATAAAACCAAATTCAGGTGATTACACTTGAAATGCAAGGCGTCGTGACTCCCCAGCCGCATTTGAACCCCCATCCTCATGTGTGTGTATTTGTGTTTGTGTGTGTTGGTCATGTGTGGAAGTGTAGAAAATTGAATTCCGTTGTGTCAGTCCTTTCTTCTCATTTCTTTTTGGTGGTGGTGGTGTTTTGAAGCAGCATTTTGCTAAAATAACTGAAATATTCAAACAAAAATTGTCATACAAAATGCAGAAGAAATTAGTAAGCATAGAAACCAGTAACATATTTAACTTATCACTAATCTTTTTTTTTTCCCCCCGAGGTAGGGTCTCACTCTAGCTCAGGCTGACCTGGAATTCACTATGTAGTCTCAGGGTGGCCTCAAATTCACTGCGATCCTCCTACCTCTGCCTCCCGAGTGCTGGACTAATCTTTTTTTTTTTTTTTTTTTTAAATTATTTTATTTATTTTTGGAGAGAGAGCGACAGACAGGGAAAGGGAGACAGAGATGGGCGCGCTAGCAGTCTTTCAGCTGCTGTGAACGAAATCCAGATGCTTGCGCCCCCTTGTGGCCAAGTGCGGCATTGCGCCCTTGTGACACTGCATCTGGCTAAACGTGGGACCTGGAGATTGGAACCGGGTTCTTAGGCTTAGCAGGCAGGAGCCTTAACCGCTAAGCCATCTCTCCAGCCCCACTTTATACTTTTTATGAAACATTATTTTGTTTTTTTACTTGAAAACAGAAAGGGGGGCGGGAGGGAGTGTCAGGGCCTCTAGCCACTGCAAACAAACTCCAGATGCATATGCCCCCTTGTGCATCTAGGTTTGCATGGGTACTCAAGAATCGAACGTGGGCCTTTGGCTTTGGAGGCAAGTCCCTTATGTACTCAGTCATCTCTCCAGCCCTCTTCCATAGTAATTCATTGAAAACAAGTTGTTACCCTGTAGACTTACTATCTACTGTCTAAACACTACAATTTGGCCAGTGTCTGCCTCCTATGTAAAGAGAACTGGATACCAAGCAGGATCATATATTTTCTTCTTGCAACTTCAGAGTTTCATTCCTCACACTAGTATCCCTGACAAATCCTGAATTGTTATTTTAGGTACAAGTTGACACATGGGGATTTAGCTCAGTTCTTTGACATGGGAACAGAGGTTGCCAACACCATTTGTACCCAGTATACATTTATGCCAGCTGCATTCCAAATTGAGTTGTTGTAGTTTTCTGGATTTAGTTGTGGGTTCATTAATATGTAGTTCACTTCTGTTGGTCCACACAATTAATTTTATACCAAAACTCTATGTTTTACAGTATACTTTCAAATCAGGAATTTGGATATCTTGAGTGTTGTTCTTTTAGCTCAGTAATTCCTTGACATTCTGTGATGAGAGTGTTTCTAGCTGGCGTTTACCTGTATTTTATATGATTCATTTATTTTTGATTTTTCAAGGTAGGGTCTTACTGTGGCCCAGGCTGACATATGATCTATCGTGCATAAGTTCTTAGTGGCATGCTTTCTTCTCCTGTATTTACCTCATATCAGTTAAGAAAAATGTTTGGAAAAGACTGTAAACTAAAAGAGAAGGGTCCAGTTAAGAACGTTGATGGGTGGAGAGATGACCCAGTGGTCCGTGAACGTGCCTTCAAAGCCTAATGGCAGGGCTTCAATTCTCCAGTACCCACATAAAGCCAGGCGCACAATGTGCCACATTCATCTGTAGTTCTTGTGCAATGGCAAGAGCCCCTAGTAACCCATACCCCCTACTCTTTCTCCCTCTCTTCTGGCAAATAAATGATTGAAATGAAATAAAAATTATGAAAACATGAGCTAGTAGATCAATTCCATGTAGAAACCAAGGTGTTTTTAACTGGAAGAAATTGCTGTGTCCATTTCAATACACTGGAAACTCAGCAATAAAATTTGATTACTGAACATCTCTTTGCCAATAAAATGAGTGATGTTAAGCCAGACATGGTGGTGCATGCCTTTAAGCCCAGCATTGGGCAGGTAGAGGTAGGAGGATCACTGTGAGTTTGAGGCCATTCTGAGACTATGTCTTCAATTCCATATCAGCCTGGGTTACAGTGAGACCCTAGCAATATGTGAGTTTCAATCTCAATGAATGTCTCAGGAAATAAGCAATCCTTATTGAGTACAAATGCAAACAAATTCTTGATCTCTTCAGTTGTTTCTCTACAGCCATGAGCTCGATGGTCTTGTCCTCAATCACCGAGTCCGGCTCCATGGCCGCCCGCCTCGCTCTCCCCGGGCAGCAGCGAACGGCCTGGGCAGAGGAGGCAAAGGCCAGGGTGGCACAAGCGGAGGCGGCCTATCGCAGCCACTCTAGCTGCCACCCACCCGTGCTGCCCTAATCTTTTTTTTTTTGAGGTATGGTCTCACTCTAGCCCAAGTTGACCTGGAATTCATTATGTAGTCTCACACCCATCCTCCTACCTCTGCCTCTCAAGTGCTGGGATTAAAGGCATGCACTACCACACCTGACCCCCTTCTTTAAATTTTGATTAATCCTACCCCCCCCTTCCTTTATTCAATTTCTTCTCCTGACCTCTAACTCAGGCTGACCTGGAATTCACTATGTAGTCTCAGGGTGGCCTTGAACTCATGGTGATCTTCCTACCTCTGTCTCCTGCGTGCTGGGATTAAAGGTATGTGCCACTATACCTGGTTCAAATCTATAGTTTTATTAAGACAAATGCTGACAATATAGTATGAAGGTTACATTTAAAACAAATTTTCAGATATCTAAAATATGCCTAAAAGGTTTTTACAATGTAGCTCTAGATGCATGTCTAGATGATATCAAGAACTAATGGATTTCATGATTCAAGACAGAGCATTTTGGGTATCAATTCACCTAAAGGTTTTTTTTTTAGGTTTGGTCTCACTATGTAGCCTCAGGCTGGCCTTGAACTCAGAGATCCTCCTACCTCTACACCCCAAATGCTGGGATTATTTATCTTCCTCATATAAGATTTTAATCAGCCACCGAGCTTCCCATTTCCCACAAAAATTTCAAAAACTCTAAAAGAAAACTTGCCAGAATCAATTAATAAAATGTTTATATCAGCATATGCAACCCAGATGTACATCTTTAATCCCAGTTCAAGTCCAGCACAGCACTATACAGAGTGAGTTCTTGACAAACATGGTGGTGCACGCCTTTCATCCCAGAATTAGGGAGGCAGAGAGGACTGCCTTGAATTCAAGGCCATCCGGAGACTACGTAGTTAATTCCAGGTCAGCCTGGACCTCTAAAGAGACTATACCTCAACAACAACAACAAAAAAACCACCCGGGTGTGGTGGCGCATGCCTTTAATCCCAGTACTTGGGAGGCAGAGGTGAAGATCGCTGAGAGTTCAAGGCCGCCCTGAGACTACATAGTAAATTCTACGTCAGCCTGAGCTAGAGACCCTACCTCGGAAAACCACAAAAACCACACGGCTGGGGGAGGAGGCACATGCTTTTAATCCCAGCACTCCTGAGGCAAAGATAGGAGGATCCCTGTGACTTCAAGGCCAGCCTGAAACTTACACAGTGAATTCCAGGTTGGCTTGGGCTAGAGTGAGACCCTACCAAGAAAACCAAAACAACAAAACAACAAAATTCCTAAAAGCCATGCATGTTGGCACTTGCCTTTAATCCCAGCACTTGGGAGACAGAGGTAAGAGGATCACCAGGAGTTGGAGACCACCCTGGGAACTACCGAGTGAATTCAAGGTCAGCCTGGGCCACAGTGAGATCCTACCTCGAAAAACCAAAAATAAATAAATAAATAAAAATAAATAAATCCTAAAGGATCAGACAAAAACAACCATTTGTTGTTTGAAAGAGTATGAAGTTATTGAAATTGATCCCTCATGAATCTTAGTTTATTTAACTATGAACAACAAGTTCTCATACAATTATTCTTTTTAAACATTTTACTTGAGAGAGAGAAAAAGAGGCAGAGAGAGAATGGTCGTGACAAGTCTTCCAGCAGCCGCAAATGAATTCCAGACACATGCAACACCTATGCATCAGGCTTATGTGGGTCTTGGGGATTTGAACCTGGGTCCTTAGGCTTCCCAGGCAAGCGTCTTAACCACTAACCAATCTGTCCAGCCACAAACATTCTATTTTTTAATTATTATTTTTTTATTTTTATTTATTTTATTAGCAACAGACAGAGAGAGAAAGGGGCAGAGAGAAAGAGAAGATGGGCACACCAGGGCCTCCAGCCACTGCAAATGAACTCCAGATGCGTGTGCCTCCTTGTGCATCTGGCTTATGTGGGTACTGGCGAATTGAGCCTCGAACCCGTGTCCTTAGGCTTCACAGGCAAGCGCTTAACCACTAAGCCATCTCTCCAGCCCTCTATTTTTATTTTTAAAATGTAACAACCTGAACTCAAGCACCTTTCCAAACACTGGAATTTAATGTTTTTCCCCTCCAGTAGATATCCAGTTAAGCTTCTGGATCTGTTTTTTTTTCTTTCCTAAAACAAATAACGATAGCTTTTTAAAAACTTGTTTTCTCCTGAACTGTTTATACTAGCTTGTAAATCTCCCAACTTTACAGCACCTAGAGACACAGAAGACTTTATTAAACGTAAGTGGTTCAAAAAATTACCAATACAAGTCTACACGAAGGCTCTGAACGTGACATTGCTAAACTAAAACATGAGCCACATTTAAATTCCCATATTCCTGGCAATAAATATCAAAGTTAAAAGTATTAACACAAGACAAGCCAACTACAGGGCACAAAGTTGGTAGAGAAAAGGTAACCGATATCATAGCTCAATTTGAGAACTACAAACAACTACCAAAACAAAACGACAAACCGCACCCATTCTTATGTAAACTTTGAAGCAAGTAAACTTCCTGAGCCTCACCTCTGTTTTCACCTACCATAAGAGGTCTTCAAGATAACACTCCAATCGTAATAAAAAAAAATTTTTTTTTAATGCCTAAAAGCCGGGCGTGGTGGCGTACGCCTTTAATCCCAGCACTTGGGAGGCAGAGGTAGGAGGATCGCCATGAGTTCAAGGCCACACTGAGACTACATGTTGAATTCCAGGTCAGCCCGAGCTAGAGTGAGACCCTATCTCGAAAAACCAAAACAACAACAACAAAAAAAAAAACACTTAAAATTTCCACAGGAGAAAACTACTAAAATGTTACACTGTTGCTGTGTTTAAGTTATCTTAGATTAGGGCACTTCCCCCAAGCCACAGCCTATTTTAGACTTGGTCTTTCTTTTGAATTTCTTGGGGTGGGGAGACTTAACCGAATTAAATCACTTCCAGATCAACCTTTTTTTTTTCTTTTTCGGCGGAGGGGGTGAAGTAGATGTAACTAAGGAGATTTCAACCTGAACGGAGATGTCTCGACAAACCCGGATGCCAGGCGTGAAAGCTCCCTTCCTCCCCCTGCCTCGAGATTAGCCCACGCTGGACTTACACTTTTTCCTCCTCGGCTTTTCCTTAATAGGAAAACAGCAGCCTTCGGCTCACATGTGAAGGGAAAGTCAATGAAATCCCTACGCCAAGTCACCGTGGAACTGGCGAGCCGGAACGCCTGGAAGGGAGCCAGAGGCGCAGGTGAGCGTTTCCGAGCGCCGGGCAAAGTTGAGCAGGAGCGCTCGGGAAGCGCCGCCGTGACGCTCGCGGGCTAGGCTCCTCCCGCGGGCGGACGGACCGACGGACGGGCGGGCGGGCTGCGGACTGACGACGGGTGGGGCGGGGGGACATTCCAATTCCACGGCTCTAGCGTTGCCCTCACCCTCCCCGGGCGGACCCGCAACCCAACCACCTGTGCAAGACCTTCTTCCAACTACTTTCCGCATTCGGGGGGCCGGGCGGAGCCCAGGCACCGGGACCACTCCGAGGTGCCCCCTTAACTACTCTAGGTCAGGAACTCCCACTCACCCAGCAGCGGCGGGGCTACGGCCAAGGACGAGGCGCGGCGTCTCGAGGACGCGTCCAGAGCTTCTCCGACCCGCAGAGGTGATTAGCCCACAACCATAACAAAGCTCTTCCCAAAATGGCTGCCCGGCCCACAAGGCACAGGAGGGGCAGAGTGGGTGGGGGAGGAGCGACGAGCATATGGGCCCGCCCTCTCCTCTTTGGACCGCCTCCCACACCACCCACCGGAGGATGCGCATGCGCAAGGCTCTGCCTGGTGACGGCCCACACCCACCCACCGAGCCCGGTGTGGAAGCCTGACGCCTCAGCGTGTAAACGTTGGAACTGCGCGAGCGGCGGTTACTCCCCGCTCCTCCCTGCCCCCCTCCGCTCCCTCTGGCATAGTTCCAGGCGGTCACAGTGGCTGGCCCTCGCCCCTCAGCGGAGTTCTCCATTTTTCTTCATGCTGCTTATGAAACAGAGACCAGCCGACTTCAATATTTCCCCTCACTTCTCCCTACCCTGTACTCCGCCCTGGGCGCGCGCAAGCGAGTGGATGTGTCTCCCTTCCGTGCCCATTTTTATTTTTGTTCACCTCACACGCCGCCTCTGGGTCCGTATGCGTCGCCAGACTACTACCAGTATTAGCAAAGCAGTTCCGGAAAAGCGTGCTTCCGACCCCTGCACACTTTTCGCTCCTTCACGTGAGCACGTCGTTGAGACTCCAACGCCCAGCGTGCCATAGGGCCCCGTCCCAGAGGCCAGCGCGACTTTGCCCGGCGCGCTGCACGCTGGGAGTCGTAGTTCCAGAGTATTGCAGGCATCGCACCCCAACGAACCGCGGATTTCGACCCTGACCAACGGCATTGCTGGGACAGAAATTGTTCTCTCCAACCCCGAGTGTCTTTCTTTGGGTATCGCACGACGGGAAAGGGGAGGCACTACTATACTAGAGAAAGAAATAAAAGTAAAAGCCTTGGCGGACTTAAAATTACTATTGGACGTCCTGCCTCTGTCCATTTTCTGTTCTAGGAAGCTCACCCCTGTGAGCGATGGCAACCAGGAAGCTGGAGCACCTAGCATCCTGAGGAATGGAGGAACTGCTTGCCGTGGATGACTAGATGAATGAGCTCACCCATTTATCTTCAGCTTTTTCCATAGATGCCTAAGAACTCTCAAATTGCCTGATGGCTGCTCCTTAAAAAGCCGACTGAAGGTAGACAGTGGGAAAGGACTTGACTAGAACACGCAGCGAAGCAAATCCAAGCCTAGGGTGGCAGATCACCACCAAGCTCAACGTCGTTAACCCCATATATAGCTCTTTTCTTTTCTTTTCTTTTCTTTTCTTTTCTTTCTTTCTATTTTTATTTTTGGCTTTTCGAGGTAGGGTCTCACTCTAGCCCAGGCTGACCTGGAATTCATTATGTAGTCTCAGGGTGGCCTTGAACTCATGGCTCATGGTGATCCTCCTACCTCTGCCTCTTGAGTGCTGGAATTAAAGGCGTGGGCCACTAGGCCCGGCATCTCTTTATTTTTTAATGAAATGCCTAAGTGTTAGCAAAAAGAATGGAAGCAAAAGCAGAGTCGTCTCCCAGCCCCAGTACGAAGATATGCTCCATCTCCCCCAAACCCCGCTGTTTTGCAAAGTTACAAAAAAAAAAAAAAAAAAAAAGTACCTTAGATGGCAATTTGGCCACAGCCAAGGGTAAGTTTCATACCTTCTTCGGTACCGTTGCTGAGATTGTCCCAGTAACTGCGCGCTACCCTGCCGAATTCTGCCTGGTAGATTGTGTTGGCTAGGAATCCTGAAACACGGACCGGTAAAGTGCCTTGTTTACCATCCGGTATCAAATAGAATGAAGATTTTTTTTAAAAAAGGTCTCTGAGACAGAAAGGCACGTCGGAACCATTTAGCCTAAGTCCCCACCCGGACCCATTTATTTTTCGGTTTTCAGGAAGTGGGAGTTACGTAGTAGCTCCACCTGCCGGAAGTGTGACCTCCGAAAATCCCGGGCAGATGTAGGAGTTCCACTTTCAAGATTGCCATGCAATGCTGGCAAGTAAGTATCTGGGCTGTCAAGGGTGCATGTTAGGAAGAGGCCTATCGACCAAGATGTTCCAAGGATCATTGTATTTAAATTGGGTTCCTTTTTCTAAGATGTCGGCATTAGGCCCGCAGTATGATCCACTGGGGAAATGAGAATTTTTAAGTTGAATCCTGCACGTTAACCCTGGGATCTATGTCCTTAATCCCCACATCACGTGCTGTCTTTAACCTTTAGGCTACTACTTTTCACTTTAATTTCTTGAATTCGAAAACACCTGCTACAGTAGTTACGGAGTTCCCGGAGGTGGAGAAATAATGTGTAGAGAATATGTCTGTACTGTGCCTGGCTTACAGCTAAACTGTATCTTAAGGAAGTGGAAGGGGTGTTTGTCAAATCCAGATCTTCTGTTTCTGTGCATTACTATTACATCAGACATAGATCTATTTATGTTACCGATTGAAATAAAATGATTGAGCAAGGCTTGGTGGCGCATGCCTTTAGTCCCAGCACTTGAGAGGCACAGGTAGGAAGATCGCCATGAGTTTGAGGCTACTCTGAGTCTACATAGTGAATTCCAGGTCAGCCTGAGCTAGAGTGAGACCCTACCTCGGGAAAAAAAAAAAAAAAAAAAAAAAAAGATAGTTTTCAAAATGTTTGAATTTGTTTTTCGTGGAAGAGATTTTCATGTTACTACTTTGAAAAAATGAATGTATAAAATGAAGACAATTTGTTTTATACACAGCGACATGGTTCAGCCCTTCTTCTTAGCTGTAAAAATATATGAAATCAGAACTGTTTTCATCTTCCCGAGCAAGATTCTTACTAGAGGCCAGTATGCTTCACTTCATCCAGAGGTTTGCTCAAGCATCTTCAAAGGTTGGTTTACTTCAGTAAATAACACTATTTGCCAGGAACTGTTCTGGCTGACATAGTAGCAGTAGGAAAAAAACAAAGTTGGGGCTGGAGAGATGGCTTAACAGTTAAAAGTGTTTGCCTCCAAAGTCAAAGGACCTTGGTTCAATTCCTCAGGACCCACATAAGCCAGGTAGATGCACAAGGTGGGGCATGTATCTGGAGTTCATTTGCAGTGGCTAGAGGCCTTGGCACGCCCATTCTCTCTCTCTTGCTCTCCCGAATAAATAAATAAAATTTAAAAAAAGAAAAAGTTGCCAGGTATGGTGGCCCATGCCTTTAATCCCAACACTTGGAAGGCAGAGATGGAAGAATTGCTGTGAGTTCAATTAGCCTGAGGCTAATTCCTTGTCAACCTCAACTAGAACAAGACCTTACCTCAAAAAAAAAACAAAAAACAAAAACTCAACAAAGCTCGGTGTGGTGGTGCACCCCTTTAATCCCAGCACTTGGGAGGCAGAGGTATGAGGATCACCTTGACTACATAGTGAATTCCGGGTCAGCCTGGGCTAGAGCGAGATCCTACCTCAAAAACCAAAACCAAAAAAAAAAAGCTTTTATCTTCATGATTTCAACTGAAGATGATGATTAAGTAAAAAGTAAAATATATGTTAAGTGATAAATGCTGTGGAGAACTATAAAGCAGAGAAAGGGAATAAGGAGTACCAATAGATGTTGAATTGCACTTATAAATACAAGGATCAGAAAGGAAGGAACTAGGCTGGAGAGATGGCTCTCAGCCAATTCTATTTCCTAGTACTCACATAAAGCCAGATACACAAGGTGGCACATGCTTGTGGAGTTTGTTTACAGTGGCTAGAGGCCCTGGTGTGCCCATTCTCTCTCTCAAATCAATCAATAAATATAATAATAACAATAAAGAAATGAGCTGGGCATGGTAGCTCCTGCTTTTAATCCCAGCACTTGGGAATCAGAGGCAGGAGGATTGCCGTAAGTGTGAGGCCAGCCTGTGAGTACATAGTGAATTTCAGGACAGCCTGAGCGAGAGCAAGGCCCTACCTCAAAAAAAAAAAAAAAAGAATTCTTAAATAAATGTTCCATCTTTAAAACTTCATCCAACATTTCAGCTATTGTTGTGCTTAGCTGAGATCCAGCATCTGATTACTCTCTACAGAAGGAGGAAGGGTTATATTGGGGGTGTTTCTTAAAGGCTAAGAAAGAAGTATATTCCTACCTGTCCACTTTTTTGTTTTTTCAGGTAGGGTCTCGCTCTCCCCCAGGCTGACTAGAATTCACTATGTCATCTCAGGGTGGCCTTGAATTCACAGCAATCCTCCTACCTCTGTCTCCCAAGTGCTGGGATTAAAGGCATGTGCCACCACGCCTGGCCCTAGCTACTTTTAATTCATGTGAGAACTTTACACAGGGTATTTACTATAGGAGCTTAACTGAAGAGGGGTTCAAAAAAGTGGCAATAAGTTGGAGAAATGGCATAGCAGTTAAGGTGCTAGCCTACAAAGCTTAAGAACGCAGGTTCAATTCTCCAGGTCCCGGATAAGCCAGATGCACATGTGTCTGGAATTCGTTTGCAGTGGCTAGAGGCCCTGGCGTGCCCATTTTCTCTCTCTCCCTCTCTAATAAATAAATAAAAGACAGAGAGCTGGGTGTGGTCTCGTACGCCTTTAATCCCAGCACTCTAGAGGCAGAGATAGGACGATCACCATGAGTTTGAGGCCACCCTGAGACTCCATAGTGAATTCCAGGTCAGCCTGGGCTAGAGTGAAACACTACCTCGAAAAACCAATAAATAAATAAATAAATAAATAAATAAATAAAGATAGATCTTTTTCTGGAAAAAAAAAAGTGGCAATATGTAGGTTCCCAATATAGAAAAGTAGTAGAATGTAGAATTCTAGGTAGGTACACAACAAAGGTATGTAGTTAGGAAGATATGCATTGTTCATAAAGCAAAATTAGAAATTAGATTTTTAGCCAGGCACACCTTTAATCCCAGCACCTGGGAGGCAGAGGTAGGAGGATCACTGTGAGTTCCAAGACAGCCTGAGACTATAATGAATTCAAGTTCAGCCAGGTCTAGAAGGAGATCTTATCTCAAAAAAAAAAAAAAAAAAAAAAAAAAAAAAAAAAAAAAAGCTGGGCTGGAGAGATGGCTTAACAGTTAAGGAGCTTGCCTGCAAAGCCTAGAGACCCAGGTTCAATTCCCCAGTGCCCACATAAGCCTGATGCCCAAGGTGGCGCATGCATCTGGAGTTCGTTTGCAGCAGCTGGAGGTCCTGGAATGCCTGTGCTCGCTCAAGCTCTCTCTCTCTCAAATAAATAAATTAGATATTTAAAAATTTTTTTCAGGGAGCTGGGCATGGTGGTGCACACCTTTAATCCCAGCACTCAGGAGCCAGACGTAGGAGGATTGCTATGAGTTCGAGGCCACCATGAAACTACATAGTGAATTCCAGGTCAGCCTGAACTAGGGTGTGACCCTACCTCGAAAAACCAAAAAGAAAAAAAAAAAATAGGGCTGGAGAGATGGCTTAGCGGTTAAGGCACATGCCTGCAAAGCCTAAGGACCCCGGTTTGATTTTTCATGTCCTACATAAGCTAGATGCACATGGTGGAGCATACATCTGGAGTTCATTTACAGTGGCTAGAGGCCCTGGTGTGCCCATTCTCACTCACTCTCTTTTTCTCTGTCTCTAATAAATCAATAAATAAAAATAAAATCTTTTAAAAAATATTTAAAAAAATACTTTAAAATTTTTTCAGACGGGACGTGAGAGATGGCTTAGCAGTTAAGGCACTTGTTTGCAAAGCCTAAGGATTCCAGTTTGATTCTCCAGGTCCCATGCAAGCCAGATGCACACGGTGGCACATGCATCTGGAGTTTGTTGCCAGTGGCTAGATGCCCTGGTGCGCCCATTCTCTCTCTGTGTCTCTAATATATAAATAAATGACAGTAAAATCTTTTTTTAAAAAAAAAAAAGTTTTCTGACTGATTGAGAGGGGGAGGGGATATGTTAAAGATTGGTGTTGTGAAGGAGAAAGTGAGGGGGGAGGAAATTATGGATGTTGTCAATAATAAAAAGATTTTTTTTTTCTGGGCTGGAGAGATGGCTTAGCGGTTAGGGCATTTGCCTGCAAAACCAAAGGACCTCGGTTCGATTCCCCAGTACCCATGTAAGCCAGATGCACAAGGTGGCACATGCATCTGGAGTTCATTTGCAGTGGCTGGAGGCCCTGGCACGCCATTCTCTCTGTATCTCACTCTGTCTCTTTTCCTCTTTCAAATAAATAAAATTTTTTTCTTTTGGTTTTTTGAGGTAGCATTTCACTGTAGCCCAGGCTGACCTCAAACTTGTGATCCTCCTACTTCTGCCTCCTGAGTGCTGGGATTGAAGGTGTATGCCACCATACCCGCTAAAAAATATATTTTTTTGTTTTGTTTTTGTTTTTTCTTGGTAGGGTCTCACTCTAGCTCAGGCTGACCTGGAATTCACTATGTAGTCTCAGGGTAACCTTGAACACGGCGATCCTCCTACCTCTGCCTCCCAAGTGCTGGGATTAAAGGTATTTGCCATCACGCCTGGCAAAAATATTATTTTAATTTTTATTTATTGATCTGAGAGAAAAAGAGACAGATAAAGATGGTAACTAGGGGCTGGAGAGCTGGCTTAGCAGCTAAGTGCTTGCCTGTGAAGCCTAAGGACCTCAGTTCGAGGTTCAAGTCCCCAGAACCCACATAAGCCAGATGCAAAAAGTGGCGCATGCATCTGGAGTTCTTTTGCAGTGGCTGGAGGCCCTGGTGCACCCATTCTCTATCTGCCTCTTTCTCTCGCTCAAATAAATAAATAAATAAATAAAAATTAATAAAATAAAGATGGTAACTATACATTTTATAGTATATTGTAAATTACTGAGTTATAAAAGCCAGGCATGGTGGTGCACTCCTTTAATCCCAGCACTTGGGAGGCAGAGGTAGGAGGACTGCCGTGATTTCAAGGCCACCCTGAGACTACATAGTTAATTACTCTAGCCTGGGCTAGAGTGAGACCCTACCTCCAAAACCAAAAAAAATTACTGAGTTATACCAGCAGTAACACTAGTCCAACTTGTCTGTAAAGTTTAATGTCCTAAAAGAAAGATTCATTTTTGCTTGCTTTTTAAAAATATTTTTATTTATTTGCGCACACACGCAGAAAGAGTATGCCAGGGCCTCCAGCCACTGCAAGTAAACTCCAGATCCATATGCCATTTTGTGCATCTTGCTCTTCATGGGTATTGGGGAATCAAACCCAGGTAGTTAGACTTTGCTGAGCCATCTCTCCAGCCCCCTTTTTTATTTGAGAGAGAATATGGACGTGTCAGAGTCTCTTGCCACTTCAAACTCCAGACACATGTGCCACTTTGTGCATTGTATTTCACATAGGTACTAGGGACTTGATCCCAGGCCATTAGGCTTTACAAGCAAATAAATTTAACCACTGTGCTATCTCCCCAGCCCTTGACTTTTATTTTTTTAATTGTTACAGTTGGTATTGAGATAACTGTTGGGGATTTTTTGCTCTTGTTTATAATTTTTGTCTTCTGGTTCTATTTCCTTTATAGATGCTGAAATACCCTTACACAGTGAGACTCAGAACGAGCAGAATAGATAAACTTTATCCCAAGACATCTCTCCAGCAGAACCTTTCTCCTTTGTTCCCACGGCCTTGGCTTTTCCCATCATTTCAAGTGTTTATGAATAAAACACAATGCTATCATACATCGCCATGCAGCTTTAAGAAGAAACAGAAGCAAGCAGTCCTTCCTGCTAGACCACCAAGTGCCATCACTTACCTACTTGACAGCCCAAAGCCAGCATTGTATGTAACTTTAGCAGGACTAATACCATTTGTTGCTATACCACTGGGCATGGTCACAACAAAGACTTATATTCCCATGTTAGCTTTTACTCAGATGGCTTATGGAGCCAGTTTCCTAGCTTTCTTGGGAGGGGTCAGATGGGGTTTTACTCTGCCAGAAAGTAGTCCAGCCAAACCAGACTATCTTAATTTAGTTAACAGTATGGGTCCTGTTGTGTTTTCATGCTTTGCCATCCTCATTTCTGAAGAACTCCGTGAAGCTATGGTCATAACAATAATAGGTTTGGGGATAACACTACATACTGACATTTTCCTTTTGCCACATTATCCCAACTGGTTCAAAGCCTTGAGGATAGTAGTGACTTTAGTGGCCTTTTTTTCCTTTGTAGTCACTTTAGTACTTCAAAATATTTATCCAGAGAAGAGGCCCAAGAAACCTGATCAAACAGAAATATAGGGCTGGGGAAATGGCTTAGCAATTAAGGTATTTGTCTCAAAGCGTAAGGTACCCAGTTTGATTCCCCAGGACCCACATAAGCCAGATGCATGCGTCTGGAGTTTGTTTGCAGTGGCTGGAGGCCACCCATTCTCTCTTTCAAATAAATAAATAAAATATTTTTTAAAAAGAAAGAAAGAAGCCGGGCGTGGTGGCGCACGCCTTTAATCCCAGCACTCAGGAGGCAGAGGTAGGAGGATCGCCGAGAGTTCGAGGCCACCCTGAGACTACATAGTTAATTCCAGGTCATCCTGGACCAGAGTGAGACCCTACCTTGCAAAACCAAAAAAAAAAAAAAAAAAAAGAAATATAAACCGACCTTGTTGATAACTTTAACATGTTGAATTTTAGCATCAGCTTTTTCTACATCTATATTTTTCACATGTCATTTTTCATTTCTCGATATCATTATCCCTAGTAATTATTTCGGCAAGAGCTTGAAAATCTCCGGGTTCTTCTAATGTCATTTTAGGTTAGTTACATTCTTTTATTTTTTTCAATATATTTTTTATTTATTTATTTGTGAGAGAGAGAGAGAGAATGGGTGCACCAGGGCTTCCCTGCCCTGCAAAGGTACTCCAGATGCATGCATTATCTGTGCTTACATGGGTCCTGGGGAATTGAACCAAGGTCCTTTGGCTTTGCAAGCAATCACCTTAACTGCTAAGCCATCTCTCCAGCCTACATTCTTTCTTTTATGAACTGTATGGTCATCTAATATTTCACTGTTTTGATTGTATTGAAAAATGTAAAATAAAAGCCTTACAATGATTAAGAAATTAAGAATTCTCGCCAGGCATGGTGGCTCATGCCTTTAATCCCAGCACTCAGGAGGCAGAGGTAGGAGGATCGACTACGTAGTGAATTCCAGATCAGCCTGGGCTAAAGTGAGACCCTACCTTGAAAAACAAAAAACAAACAAACAAACAAAAAAGAATTATCTGGCTGGAGAAATGGCTTTGTGGTAAAGGTGTTTGCCTGTGAAGCCTAAGGACCCAGGTTCAATTTCCCAGAACCTACATAAGCCAGATGCACATGGTGGCACATGCATCTGGAGTTCTTTTGCAGTAGTTAGAGGCCCTGGCGTACCCATTCTCTCTATATCTGCCTCTCTCAAATAAGCTTCCACTTCACAAGGAAAACTTCATATGAGTGAATGCCTCAAAATAAAAAGTAGTTTTGTGCAGCAATCAGGAGGCAGAGGTAGGAGGATCACTATGAGTTCAAGGCCACCCTGAGAGGAGACTACATAGTGAATTCCAGATCAGCCTGGACTAGAGTGAAACCCTACCTTAAAAAAAAAAAAAAAGTGCAGGCCGGGCGTGGTGGCACACGCCTTTAATCCCAGCACTCGGGAGGCAGAGGTAGGAGGATTGCCGAGAGTTCGAGGCCACCCTGAGACTACATAGTTAATTCCAGGTCAGCCTGGACCAGAGTGAGACCCTACCTTGCAAAACCAAAAAAAAAAAAAAAAAAAAAGTGTGCCAGGCATGGTGGTGCACGCCTTTAATCCCAGCACTACATAGTCAATTCCAGGTCAGTCTGGGCCAGAGTGAGACCCTACCTCGAAAAACAAAAAAAAAAAAAAACAAACAAACAAAAAAAACCGTATTTTTGTGAAGTTGTCACAGCAGCTGCCCCTGGGAACTGCATGACAGGACTTATTTTACCTGTTTATAACTTAGCTTAATCATTCTGTATCTGTGACTTCAAGTCAGTGGGAAGCAGTGTCACAAGAGAAAACCACATTTCAAAGAAAAGCTGGACACATTTCCTAGCTTTGTTTTGTTTTTTGACATTAGACCTGGAGAAGCTTTTTTTTTTTCCTTCAAGGTAGGGTCTCCCTCTAGCTTAGGCTCACCTGGAACTCACTATATAGCCTCAGGGTGACCTCAAACTCAATTTGATCCTCCTACCTCTGTCTCCCAAGTACTGGGATTAAAGGCTGCACTATCACACACAGCCAAAAAAAATATTTTTTTGTTTTTCTTCAAGGTAGGGTCTCTAGCTCAGGTTATCCTGGGATTCACTGTGCAGTCTCAAAATGGCCTTGAACTCAGAGTGACCCTCCTACCTCTGCCTCCCAAGTGCTGGGATTAAAGGCATGTTCCATCACATCTAGCTAAAAACTGACTTTTTAAATAAATTAGACAAGTCTTCTTTTTTTTTTTTTCTCTTTGTTTGTTGTTTGTTTTTCGAGGCAGGGTGGCTTGAAATTCACTCTTTATTCTCCAACTAACAGCCATCCTCCTACCTCTATCTCCGGAGTGCTGGGATTAAAGTCATGTACCACCATGCCTGGCTCTTTTTTCTTTTTAAAGTCTACAGCACCTGGTATTCCCAAGTGGTCACCCATCCAAGTACTAACCAGCCCCAACTCTGCTTAGCTTCTGAGATCAGACCAGATTTGGTGCCTTCAGGATGGTATGATGTGGTATGATTGTAGATGAGGTTTTCTTTTAACTGAACTTTATTTTTTTAAATTTGTTTATTGAGGTATTAGGGATTAGATCTAGGATCTCATTTAAAATATGCAGGTGGGGCTGGAGAGATGGCTTAGTGGTTAAGGTGCATGTCTGTGAAGCCTAAGGACCCTGGTTTGATTCTCCAGATCCCATGTAAGCCATATGCACAAGGGGGATGACGTGTCTGGAATTTGTTTGCAGTGGCTAGAGACCCTGGCACGCCCATTCTCACTCTCCCTCTCTCTCTTTTCCTCTGTCTCAAATAAATAAGTAAATAAAAATAAAATAAACTATGGAGGTGTTCTATCAATAGGCTATATCCTTAGCCTGTTAGTCTGCCCCCAAACACCAGTACTGATATGTTGCCCAAGCTGGCCTCAAACGTCTCACCTGAAACTACAAACAAATGTGTGCTCCCAATCCTAAATTTGGCAGTATATTGAATTGCGAAACTTTTGGAGGAAGGAGCAAAGAAGATGGCTCAGCAGTTAAAGGGATCTGCAGGCCGGAGTGGTGGCACACACCTTTAATCCTAGCACTTGGGTGGCAGGAGGTAGGAGGATCTCAGTGAGTTCAAGGCCACCCTGAGACTACATAGTGAATTCCAGGTCAGCCTGGGCTAGAGCAAGACCCCACCTTGAAAAACCAAAAACAAACCAAAAAAAAAAAAAAAAAAAAACTCTATAAACCTATGTAATCTTACTACAGATTAGCAATCAGTAATGCTAATGAACAAAGTTTATAAATACAATGAAAAGAAAAAAGGCAGATACTTTATTAGTACGTTTTTCAAAAACAATTGTCTAGGAAATAAGCATATTTACAACTAAATATTTTCAGGGATCTTCTGAACCTGATAAACTCAATTTCTGATTGTCCTAACTGTACATTTCTGTTACAGCAGTACAGAATGTCTCCCTTGATTGCCATTTTAGGATGGTGTTAGGCAATAATAAGAATTAAACTGTAGGAGTATTTTGTAAAACCATTTTGAGCCAGAACATGGATTCTCTATAACTAGAAATATTAAGGGCACATGAGTTAGCTAAAGTAACCTACAAATTACATTGGTACTTAATTCTTTTACAACGTAAGTCATAACCAGTTATCAGTAACTCTTCAAACTTTTAGTGTATTCCATAGAAGGAGGTATAGCTTTCTGTCTGTACTACGTAACTAATGTTTTAATACCGATCAAAGGTTTTCTATCTAAGACATTGATGATTCTAACAGTATAGCGAAAGACCTTAGTAAAGAAGTAAGCCAGGTGTGGTGGCACAGGCTTTCAACCCCAGCACTCAGGAGGGTCACTGTCAGTTTGGGGCCAGCCTGAGACTACATAGTGAATTCTAAGTCAGCCTGGGCTCTACCTCGAAAAAAAAATAAAATAAAAAATAAGTAAGCTGGGCGTGGTGGCGCACGCCTTTAATCCCAGCACTCGGGAGGCAGAGGTAGGAGAATCGCCGTGAGTTCGAGGCCACCCTGAGAATAGAGTGAATTCCAGGTCAGCCTGGGCTAGAGTGAGACTCTACCTCGAAAAACCAAAAAAAAAAAAAAAAAAAAAAAAAAAAAAAAAAAAAATAAGGCTGGGCTTGGTGGTGCATGCCCTTTATCTCCCAACTCAGGAGGCAGAGATATGAGGATCGCCATGAGTTCAAGGCCACCCTGAGACTACATAGTGAATTCCAGGTCAGCCCCTACCTCCAAAAACAAAAAAAGAAATATCTTTATTCAGCTAGTAAAACTGAATGTATAGAAAACCTTAATAGATGTGGCTCCAACTGGCTACTACAAAGAAAAATAATCATCACACAGTGAATCTTCAAAACTATTCAGAAAAGAATTTTCTACAGTGTGTCTCAGAAAAACAAGTTTTAGTCGGGAGCACTTGGGATACAGAGGGAGGAGGATCACTGTGAGTTCAAGGACAACCTGAGAATACATGGTGAATTCCAGGTCAGCCTGGGCTAGAGTGAAGACCCTACCTTGAAAAACCAAACACAAACAAACAAAAAAAAAAACACAAGTTTTTACATATTTATATTAATTACATGATAAAATTAGCCCAAGTAATTCTGTTGAGTACATATGATTTTTACATATACTTTTATATAATGGTAAACTCAAACTACTATTCACATCAGAAATTTTCTATATCTTCAGTTTAGAATGAGTGAGTGAATGGGGATTATCAGGAAAGGGCTAATGGCCCAAACATTAAAGATTTCTCATAGCCGGGAGTGGTGGCTCATACCTTTAATCCCAGCACTCGGAAGGCAGAGGTAGGAGGATTGCCATGAGTTCAAGGCCACCCAGAGACTACATAGTGAATTCCAGGTCAGCCTGTGCTAGAGTGAGACCCTACCTGGAAAAACCAAAAAAAAAAAAAAAAAAAAAAAAAAGATTTATTATTCAGAGGCCTTAACTAGTGTTTTATAAGTGAAGGTTTTTTTTTTTTTTTTAAGATTTTTCTATTGGTTTTTAGGAAAGTTACCCTACTTTAACGACACAATCTTTCACATAGTTTTACCCCAGGTAAGAAAGAAAATATGCTACACAGTTAAGATTAAGTCTGAGGCAGCTCTATTATAAGACAATACTTGATAATTATTTTTATAAATAAGTAAACTTACTGTCTTCTTGCTTGGATATAATTTAAAGGTCATAGATGCTGAAGAGACACTTTGTTTTTGGCAACAGTTTTCCATCCCTGTTTCTTTTTTTTTTTCTCGAGGTAGGGTCTTGCTCTAGATCAGGCTGACCTGGAATTTACTATGTCATCTCAAAGTGGCCTTGAACTCACGGTGATCCTCCTACCCCTGCCTCCCAAGTGCTGGGATTAAAGGCGTGTGCCACTATGCCTGGCTTCAGTTTCTTTTTTAAGTAGAACTATAAATTTATGTCTGAAAATATGGAATGAATATAAGCCTATTTTATCAATAAAGATGTGTGTTTAAAAAATGAAAAAAGAAAAACAAGTTTTTACAAGCAGTTGTGGATCAGAAGTACTTTGAATTAGTAAGTCATTGTCTGAAAAATTTTATAGGTACATGTTGAATACCTGGTAAAGATCTGAAATAATCGGGACCAGAAATATTTCAGATTTTTCAATTCTTCAGATTTAAAAATATTTGTTAACAAGTTGAGTATCTCTCTCTTGAAAATCAGAAATCCAAAATCTGAAATATTTTGAGCATTGAATGTTAGTATTCAAAAGCTTGCCAGGCGTGGTGGCACACGCCTTTAATCCCAGCACTTGGGAGGCAGAGGTAGGAGGATTGCTGTGAGTTTGAGGCCACCCTGAGACTACAAAGTTAATTCCAGGTCAGCCTGGGCCAGAGTGGTGAGACCCTACCTCGAAAAACAAACAAACAAACAAACAAACAAACAAACAAACAAACAAACAAACAAACAAAAGCTTGTAGATTTAAGACTTCAGAGTAATGGTACTCAAAATATACCTACACAACTACATGTGGTGGCTTATACCTATCATCTGAGCACTTGAGAAACTAAGGAAGGAGGGTTGCTGAGAGTTAAAAGCAGGCTGGGCTATGAAGTGAAACCTTGTCTCAAAACAAAAACAAAACAGATCAGCCGGGCGTGGTGGCGCACGCCTTTAATCCCAGCACTTGGAGGCAGAGGTAGGAGGATCTCCGCCGAGAGTTCGAGGCCACCCTGAGACTACATAGTTAATTCCAGGTCAGCCTGGACCACAGTGAGACCCTACCTTGCAAAACCAAAAAAAAAAAAAAAAAAAAAAAAAAACTGGCCAAGGAGATGGCTCCCCAGTTAAAGGCACGTGCTTGCAAAGCCCAGGTTCAATTCCCCACATAAAGCCAAATGTACTAATTGGTACATTCGTTTGGAGTAGATTTTCAGTAGCAAGAGGCCCTGGTGTACCCATTCTGTTTCTCTCTCTCTCTCTCTCATTCTTTAATACATAAAAATACTTTTAAAAAACATCTGTGCTAAACTGGGTGTGGTGGCACACACCTTTAATCTCAGCAGTTGGGTGGCAAAGGTAGGAGAATTGCCACCGTGAGTTCGAGGCCCCTGAGACTACCTACATAGTGAATTCCAGGTCACCTGGGCTAGAGTGAGACCCTACCTCAAAAAAACAAAACAAAAGCTGGCGTGGTGATGCATGCCTTTAATTCCAGCACTCGGAAGGCAGACGTAGAAGGATTGCCATGAGTTCGAGGCCACCGTGAGACTACAAAAGTTAATTCCAGGTCAGCCTGGGCCAGAGTGGTTAAACCCTACTTTGAAAAATTAAAAAAAAATACTTAGCAAAAATTTTTCTTAGTCTATCAGCAAGCAGACATGTATCTATCTAAATAGCTAGATATTGGTCCTTCCAGGACATCGGCTACCAATTTTGTATATGGGGCTAATGAAAACTTGCATCAGATGAAAGTAGTTTGGCTGATGCTCTTATATAGGTTAAAATGGTCATGGAAAACTGATCTGGACCAAATCATGAACATACACAAATCTGTCTCATGGATATTATTCTTACATCATATACAGGTTACTTTACAGCTTGAATTGTACTGGAGAATCTTCTAGCGAATTATTTTTTACAATTGGGACTGTATTCATAGCTGAATATTTCTAGGGCATGGAGATCATTTCTATTGTTGGTAAGCTTGGCAAATTTGTATGAACTCTTTATCTATTTAGAATATATGCCAGGGCTGGAGAGATGGCTTAGCAGTTAAGGTGTTTGCCTGCAAAGCCAAAGGATCCTGGTTCGATTCTCTAGGACCAACGTAAACCAGATGCACAAAGGAGTGAATGCATCTGGAGTTCATTTGCAGTGGCTGGAGGCCCTGGCACACCCATTCTCTCCCTCTCTCTGTGCCTTTCTCTCTCTCAAATAAGTAAAATATATTTTTCAAAAAAAAAAAAAAAAAACTCTTTTGTATAGAATATATGCCACATTCATTCTCATTCAAAACTTTAGAACAAGGGGCTGGAGAGATGGCTTAGCAGTTAAGGCATTTGCCTGCAAAGCCAAAGGAACCCGTTTCGATTCTCCAGGACCCATGTAAGCCAGATGCACAAGAAGGCACATGCATCTGCAGTTCTTTTGCAGTAGCTGAAGGCCCTGGTGCACCCATGCTCTCCCTCTTTCTCAAATAAAAAAATTAAAAAAAATGAATGAATGAAACATATTTAAAAAACACTTTAGAACAAATGCTCTTTGGTCATTTATCTACCCCATGCATGAAAACTCAATAGAATCAGAGGGTCCTATTACCAAATATGTTTAATTTTTTTTTTCAAGGTAGGTCTCACTTTAGCCCAAGTTGACCAGGAACTCACTGTGTATCCTCAGGCTGGCTTTGAATTTACTAGGCTCCTCCTACCAAAGGATCCTGGGGCCAAGAATAAAGAAAGGCGTGTGCCAACACACCCAATTTATGTTTTATTTTATTTTTTTAATATTTTATTTTTATTTATTTGACAGAGAAAGGGGAGAGAGAGAGAATGGGCACGCCAGAGCCTCCAGCCACTGCAAATGAACTCTAGACGAGAGCACCCCCTTGTGTATCAGGCTAATGAGGGTCCTGGGGAATCAAACCTGGGTCCTTTGGCTTTGCAGGCAAACACCTTAACTGCTAAGCCATCCCTACAGCCCTATTTTTATTTTTTTGTTATTTCAAGGTAAAGGCTCACTCTAGCCCAGGCTGACCTGGAATTCACTGTGTAGTCTTAGGATGGCCTTGAACTCTTGGCGATCCTCCTACCTCTGCCTCCAGAGTGCTGGGATTAAAGACATGCGCCACCACGCCAGGCTCCAAGTGTTGGTATTAAAGGTATGTGCTGCCATACCTGGCCTACATCCTACATTTTCAAAATGTTCCCAGTAAACCCGGGTGTGGTGGCGCACACCTTTAATCCTAGTACTTGGGAGACAGAAGTAGGAGGATCACCATGAGTTCAAGGCCACTGTGAGACTACATAGTGAATTTCAGGTCAGCCTGGGATAGAGTGAAATCCTACCTGGAAAAAAAAAAAAAGTTCCTTGTGCTCTGATGCTGTGTGTGTGTGTGTGTGTGTATAAATTTTAAAATTTCAGGGCCTCTAGCCACTGCAAACAAAGTCTGGATGTACGTACCACCTTGTGGATCTGGCTTTAAGTGGGTCTTGTGTCCTGTAGAATCGAACCTGGGTCCTTTGGTTTTGCAGACAAGTGCCTTAACTGCTGAGCCATCTCTCCAGCCTTGCCTTGTATTTTATAATACAGCAATACCTCCTTCACAACGACTAGTAATCATGTTACCAATTTCTGTCCATGTGTCTGTGTGAGGGTTATAAACTTCAACTGAGTCCAAGGTACCCGGGGCCAAGAAGTCATGGCTGGAAGATCGACCTCCAGAAACATACAGAAGACCATTAACTGCCACAACACACATCCCTGCCCTAGGCACTTTCATTGAGGCAACTTCAACCCATTTTTCCTGGTTAAGAGAGAAAAGAATAAATATTAGTATCATCATAAGATGATAAGTTCTCTAAGAAATTAGATAATCATGTTCTTTTTATAGGCTTACACTTCCAAAAATATAGTCAAATAAGTAAAAAGAACACTTTAAACCTTATGACATTATTTGTCTTCATTTTGATGCTTATATATTTTAAGTAGACATAGACAAATTGTGGATTTATAGAAAAATAGTAGTAGCTGGGCATAGTGGCACACACCTTTAATCCCAGCACTTGGGAGGCAGAGGTAGAAGGATCGCCGTAAATTTGAGACCAGCTTGGGACTACAGAGAGAGTTTCAGGACAGCCTAAGATACAGTGACACCCTACCTTGAAAAAACAACAACAAAAAAATAGTAATAAAACATGTCTGATTATAAATTAGGATTAGGTTAGGATCTGAAAGTCATATAAGCCAACATTCTGAGTAAGTAGTAGTTCTATGAAATACAAGGAATACATTCAAAGAATCACAAAGTTCCAAGGAAAAAGAACCTTATATTCTAAAGGGCTATTTAAAGTCTTTATTTCTTTTGTTTTTGTTTTTTGTGAGGTAAGTTCTCACTCTAGCCCAGGATGATCTGGAATTTACCATGTAGTCTCAGGCTGGCCTAGAATTCATAGCAATCCTCCTACCTGGGCCTCCTGAGTGTTCAAGTTAAAGGCACCCAGCTTGAAATGTTTAATTTGCTAACAAAAACCTCAAAATTTTCCAAGAGAATGGAATAGCACATTATATTTACATAATTTATATGAGATTGGAATATATATTTCAAGGACTATCCAAAAGAGTTAATAATCTATAGAACACATTTTGATGGGTTGGAAATTATAATCCATTTTTGTACATCTTAAAAACAAAGAGGACTGGAGAGATGACTTAGTGATTAAGGCACTTGCTTGCAAAGCCAAAGGACCCAGGCTCAATTCTTTAGGACCACATAAGCCAGATGCACAAAGTGGAACACACATCTGGAGTTCATTTGCAGCAGCTGGAGGACCCTAGCGCGCCCATTCTCTATCTGCCTCTCTCTCTCTCTCTCTCTCTCTCTCTCTCTCTCTCTCTCTCTCAAATAAATAAATAAACAAATAAATAAGACAAAAATAAGTGGGGCTTTTTTTTTTTTCAAGGTAGGTCTTATTCTAGCACAAGCTGACCTGCAATTCACTATGTAGTCTCAGGTGGCCTTGAACTCACAGTGATCATCCTACCTCTGCATCCCAAGTGCTGGGATTAAAGGCATACACCACCATACCCAGAAAAAAAAAAGTTTAAAAAAGGGGGCTGGCTGTGCATGGTGGAGCACACCTTTAATCCCAACAATTGGGAAGCAGAGGTAGGAGGATCGCTGTGAGTTCAAGGCCACCAGAGACTATATAGTGAATTCCAGTTCAGCCAGACTACAGCAAAACTCTAATGGAAAAAACAAAAAAAAAAAAAAGAGGACTGGGGCTGGAGAGATGGCTCATAGTTAAGGCACTTGCCTACATAGCCTAATGAATTGGGTTCCATTCCCCAGGACCCATGTAAAACCAGATGCACAAAGCAAGTGTTTGTAATTCATTTGCAGTGGCTGGAGTCCCTAGAGCCCATTCTCTATATGTCTCTCTTCTCCCTATTCTCTCTGTTTGCAAATAAATAAATAAAAATACTGTAAGTTCAAGGCCACCCTTAGACTATTATATAATGAATTCCAGGTCAACCTAGGCTGGAGTGAGACCCTACCTTGAAAAACAAAAGCAAACAAACAAAGCCAGGCATGGTGGCACACGCCTTTGATGCTAGCACTTGGAAGGCAGAGGTAGGAGGATTGACATGAGTTCGAGGCCACCCTGAGACTACATAGTTAATTCCAGGTCAGCCTGAACCAGAGTGAGAAAAAAAAAATCAAACAAAATTTTTTCTTTGCCAGCACTCGGGAGGCAGAGGTAGGAGGATCGCCGTGAGTTCGAGGCCACCCTGAGAGTACATAGTTAATTCCAGGTCAGCCTGAACTAGAGTGAGACCCTACCTCGAAAAACCAAAAAAAAAAAATAATAATAATAAAAAAAAAATTTTTTTTCTTTGAAAATGAACAAAACCCATTAATTGCCCAAAATAATGAGTGAAAGAATTCCATCACTACAAATCTAAGATACAGTAAAGGAAAACTAGATACAAAACATCTGAAATCACCCAACCTACCTCTTCAAAGGAATATTTTTCTACAGTATGTAGAGCATCTTGTGCCTCATTCCATCCTCCAATAGAATAGATGCAATCATTGAGTGCAGCCACCCCAAGATATGCTCTCCTGGTACCCATTGGAGGAAGTGGAGACCAACGCTTAGAAAGTGGATCATAAACTTCAAAAGAATGAAGTTCTATTCCCTCATTGCTGATTCCTCCAATTACATAAATTAAACCTGAAAAAATGGAAATTTTTTCAAAATATTTTTATACACACATATTAAGGGAAACATATACATGCAAAAATATTGATATTGACCCAGGCGTGGTGGCAAACACCTTTAATCCCAGCACTTGGGAGGCAGAGGTAGGAGGATCACACTGAGTTCAAGGCCATCCTAAAATGACATAGTGAATTCCAGGTCAGCCTGGGCTAGAGAGAGACTCTACCTTGAATATATATATATATTAGAGCTGGGGATTACACAAGAATAATATTTTATAAAAGTCATTACCTTCCATTTCACAGCACCCAAAGTAATAGCGTGACACAGCCATGTTACCAACTATTTCCCACTTATTTTCATCAGGATCAAATCGTTCAATGGTATTTCCTATCTCAGCTCCAACCCATCCACCTGTAACCAAGTAGAAAAGTATTTATTTCTGGGATAAGAGCATCTTATGTATGATAGAGACCTTAGAAACATCAAGGACCTTCATATAATGGAAGAGTGTTACATGAACTAGAAAGATAATTTGTCCAAGATAACATGGAAAGTTAAAATGTAGCTGGGCATGGTGTTGCATGCCTTTAATCCCAACACTCAGGAGGCAGAGGTAGGAGGATCACCATGAGTTCGAGGGCACCCTGAGACTACATAATTAATTCCAAGTCAGCCTGGTCCAGAGTGATACCCTACCTTGAAAAACAAAAAGCAAGCAGACAAAAAACGTTAAAATGTGATTATGAGTAAAACTCAGATCTTTTAACACCCTATCCAATTTTTACTATGGAGTAATTCAAAACAAACAGCAAAAAGTTCAACACATTGCACGGACAATATGGTCTTTTTCAAAATCATCTTTTTTTTAAATTTTATTTATTTATTTGCAGAGAGAGAGAAGAGCAGCAGAGAGAGAATGGGCATGCCAGGGCCTCTAGCCACTGCAAACGAACTCCAGATGCATGTGCCCCTTGTGGATCTAGCTTACGTGGGTCCTGGAGAATCAAACCGGGATCCTTTGACTTCGATCGAAGGCAAACGCCTTAACCACTAAGCCATTTCTCCAACCCAAAAATCTTTTTTTTTTAACCTCGAAGTAGTGTCTCACTCTAGCCCTGGCTGACCTGAAATCCACTATGGAGTCTCAGGCTGGCCTGGAACTAATAGTGATCCTCCTATCTCAGGTATCCAAAGGCTGGGATTAAAGGCGTGTGCCACCATGCCCTGCTGATTTTTTGTTTTGTTTTGTTTTTGTTTTTTCCAGGTAGGGTCTCACACTAGGCTAAGCTGACCTGGAATTTACTGTGTAGTCTCAGGGCATCCTTGAACTCATGGTGATCCTCCTACCTCTGCCTCCCCAGGGCTGGGATTAAAGGCATGCGCTACCACACCCGGCTTGATTTTTTTTTTTTGTAACATAACCTGTGTTATCTTCAGAATTGTTATACTACCCAAGGCATATTTAGTGTGAATTTAAGAGCTTCAGAAAGACTCTCCATGGGCTGGAGAGATGACTTAGCAGTTAAGGCATTTGCCTGCAAAGCCTAAGGACCCATGTTCAACTCTCCAGATCTCATGTAAGCCAGATGCACGAAAGGTGAGGAAAGCACAAAGTTGCACATGCTCACTAGGTAATGCAAGCATCCAGAGTCAGAATGCAGTAGCTGAGCCCTGGCACACCAATTCTCTATGTGTGTCTCTCTCTAAAAAAATAAAAATAAATGAATAAAATATGCCGGTGTGTGTGTGTAAATTTAGAATAACATGGGGTCAGAGGTTAAGGTGCTTGCCTGCAAAGCCAAATGACCCAGATTCAATTCCCCAGTGCCCCATGTAAAACCAGATATATAAGGTGGCACATGGATCTGGAGTTCATCTGTAGTGTCTAGAGGCCCTGGCATGCCCATTGTCTCTCTCTTTTTTTTTAAATATTATTTATTTATTTATTTGAAAGAGAGAAAGAGGCAGAGAGAGAGAGAGAATGGGTATGCCAGGGCCTCCAGCCACTGCAAACAAACTCCAGATGCATGTGCCCCCTTGTGCATCTGGCTTATGTGAGTCCTGGAGAGTTGAACCAGGATCCTTTGGCTTTGCAGGCAAACGCCTTAACCACTAAGCCACTTCTCCAGCCCCATTCTCTCTCTCTTTTTTGCTCCCTCAAATAAAAAAAATTAATTTTTTTAAAAAATCACTTATTAGGGAGCCAGGCATGGTGGTACACACCTTTAATCCCAGCACTAGGGGGGAAGAGGTAGGAGGATTGCTATGAATTCAAGGCAACCCTGAGACTACATAGTGAATTCGAGGTCAGCCTGGGCTACAGTGAGACCCTACTTCAAAAAAACAAAAAAAGCCGGGCGTGGTGGCGCACGCCTTTAATCCCAGCACTCGGGAGGCAGAGGTAGGAGGATCGCCGTGAGTTCGAGGCCACCCTGAGACTACATAGTGAATTCCAGGTCAGCCTGGGCCAGAGTGAGACCCTACCTCGAAAAACCAAAAAAAAAAAAAAAAAAAAAAAAAAAAGCCAGGTATAGTAGTGCATGCCTCTAATTCCAGCACTCAGGAGGCAGAGGTAGGAGGATTTCCATGAGTTTGAGGCCATCAGAGACTACATAGTGAATTCCAGGTCAGCCTAGGCTAGAGTGAAATCCTACCTCAAAAAAACAAAACAAGGGGCTGGAGTGATGACTTAGCAGTTAAGTGCTTGTCTGTGAAGCCTAAGGACCCGGGTTTGAGGCTCAATTCCCCAGTACCCACATAAGCCAGATGCACAAGGTGGCACATGCATCTGGAGTTTGTTTGCAGTGGCTGGAGGCCCTGGTGAGCCCATTCTCTCTCTCTGTTGCTCTCAAATAAATAAATAAAAATCACTTACTAGAGGCTGGAGAGATGGCTTAACATTTAATGAGCTTGTCTGTGAAGTCTAAGGACTCAGGTTCAATTCCTCAGTACCCACGTAAGCCAGATGCTCAAAATGGCACATGTGTCTGGAGTTTGTTTGCAGTGGCTAGACGTCCTAATGCACCTTTCTCTCCCTCTCTCTCTCTCTAATAAATAGATAAAATATTTCTGTTTGTTTATTTATTTATTTGAGAGAGCCAGAGAGAGAAAGAGGCAGATAGATAGAGAACGGGCATGCCAAGGCCTCCAGCCATGCAAATGAACTCCAGATGCACGCTCCACCTTATGTATCTGGCTTACATGGGTCCTAGGGAATTGAGCCTCAAACCGGGGTCCTTAAGCTTCACAGGCAAGCACTTAACCGCTAAGCCATCTCTCCAGGCCCAATAAAATATTATTTTCTAAAATTCACTCACTAAATTTACAATACTGAAAATAATATAGTTCAGAATTTCCCTTTAATATCTTTTAACTTTTATCATGTATTTTCCTACATTAGACATATTTAGGCTACTATATTGAACCTTGAATTGATGGCAATCTTCCTACCTCAGCCTCCTGGGATTACAGGTATAAGCCATCACATCAGGCTAAGATACATATTTCTCATGGAAAGAAGAAACATCTCTAAATCAGATCCTAAGAATTCAAATAATCTTGGTTATCCTTAAATTAAATAGCATAATTACCCAAAGCATAGATAGCACCATAACACACACATACTCCCAAGCCACAGCGAGGGTGATTCATTGAAGCAACAGTTGTCCACTGTTTAGTTACTGGATCATAGCATTCAGTACAGTCAAAAATCATGGAGTCCTTTTCACCTGATTTAAATAAAAGACACAACATAGCAGGTTTAGTGATGCTAAGAGAACTAGAACCATAATACAATAGTTGGTAGCAGTCTGTTTTCACAAATAAACCAATATAGGGGCTGGGGAAATGGCTTAGCAGTTAAGGCGTTCGCCTGCGAAGCCTAAGGACCTCAGTTCAATTCCCCAGGACCCACGTAAGCCAGATGCACAAGGGGGCACATGAATCTGGGTTCGTTTGTAGTGGCTGGAGGCCCTGGCATGCCCATTCTTTCTCTCTGCCTCTTCTTCTTCTATCAACTAAATAAATTTTAAAAATTAAATAAATAAATAAAATTGAGCCGGGCGTGGTGGCACACGCCTTTAATCCCAGCACTCGGGAGGCAGAGGTAGGAGGATTGCTGTGAGTTCGAGGCCACCCTGAGACTACATAGCTAATTCCAGGTCAGCCTGGACCAGAGTGAGACCCTACCTTGAAAAACCAAAAAAAAAAATAAATAAATAAATAAAATAAACCAATATAAAAAAATAAACCATAATGTCTCTTTTAAAATATTCATTGGAAGCCGGGCATGGTGGCGCACGCCTTTAATCCCAGCACTCGGGAGGCAGAGGTAGGAGGATCGCCATGAGTTCAAGGCCACCCTGAGATTGCATAGTTAATTCCAGGTCAGCCTGGGCCAGAGTGAGACCCTACCTCGAAAAACCGAAAACAAAACAAAACAAAACAAAACAAAACAAAACAAAACAAAACAAAATATTCATTGGGAGAGCTGGAGAAATGGCTTAGCGGTTAAGGCATTTGCCTGCGAAGCCAAAGAATCCAGGTTCAGTTCTCCAGGACCCACGTAAGCCAGATGCACAAGGGGTACATGCATCTGGAGTTCGTTTGCAGTGGCTAGGGGCCCTGGCATGCCCATTCTCTCTCTGTCTGCTTCTCTTCTATCTCTCTCTCTCTCTCTGCTTGCAAATAAATAAAATTTAAAAAAAATTTTAAATAAAAATAAAATAAAATAAAATATTCATTGGGTCTGGAGAGATGGCCTAGCAGTTAAGGTGTTTGCCTGCCAAAGCCAAAGGATCCTGATTCAATTCTCCAGGAGCCATGTAAGCCAGATGCACAAGGGGGCACATACATATGGAGTTCATTTGCAGTGGCTAGAAGCCCTGGTGTGCCCATTCTCCCTCTCAGTCTATCTTTCTGTGCTTGCAAATAAATTAAATTAAATTTAAAAAAAGGGCTGGGTGTGGTGGTGCACGCCTTTAATCCCAGCACTCGGGAGGCAGAGGTAGGAGGCTAGCCATGAGTTGGAGGCCACCCTGAGACTACATAGTGAATTCCAGGTCAGCCTGGACTAGAGTAAGACACTACTTCAAAAAAAAAAAGCCAGGCATGGTGGCACATACCTTTAATCCCATAACTCAGGAGGTATAGGTAGGAGGATCACCCTGAGTTCAAGGCCACCCTGAGACTACATAGTGAATTCCAAGTCAGCTTGGGCTAGAGTGAAACCCTACCTTGAAAAACTAAAACAAAGCAAAACAGAACAAAACTGCCTCCCCCCGCCCATAAAAAATGACTGCTGCTCCTACAATGCATAACCCACAACCCCACTGAAGAGGGTCCCTAGTAAAATGGGGCAGGGAAGAGGGAAAAGAAGGTACCAACACATGATGTATCCATACAAAATAGGTTGTTAATAATAATAAATAATAGGGCTGGAGGGATGGCTTAGCAGTTAAGGTATTTGCCTGCAAAACCAAAGGACCCAGGTTCAACTCCCCAGGACCCACATTAGCCAGATGTACATCTGGAATTCATTTGCAGAGGCTGGAGGCCCTGGTGTGCCCATTCTCTCCCTCTCTGTGTGTCTCTCTTTCTCTTTCAAATAAATAAATAAATAAAGATAAAATATTTAAAAAAAAAATAAATAATATAATAATAATAAAAAAAGAGCCAGCGTGGGCCAGGTGTGGTGGCACACGCCTTTAATCCCAGCACTCGGGAGGCAGAGGTAGGAGGATTGCCATGAGTTCGAGGCCGCCCTGAGACTACATAGTTAATTCCCAGGTCAGCCTGGGCCAGAGTGAGACCCTACCTTGAGAAAAAAGAAAAAGAAAAAGAAAAAAAAAAAAAAAAAGAGCCAGTGTCGTTGTTGCACACACCATTAATCCCAGCCTTAGGAGGATTGCTATGAATTCCAAGCCACCCTGAAACTACATAGTGAATTCCATCCAGGTTATCCTGGGCTAGAGTGAGACCCTACCTCAAAAAAAAAAAAGAAGAAGAGAGAGAAAGATAGTTGCATATACAAAAAAAAAAAAATCGCCATTACACTAAGAATGGAAATAAGATAATTTTACAGCTGGCAATATTACTCAGTGGTTAAGGTGCTTGCCTGTAAAGCCTAAGGACTTGGGTTCAGTTCCCCAGTACACATATAAAGCCAGATGCACAAAATAGCACATGAATCTGGAGTTTGTTAGCAGTAGCGAGAGGCCTGGTGTGTCTATTCTCTCTCTCTCTCTGTAATAAATAAATGAAATTAAATAAAAACAAAAACAAGAAATAAGATAATTTTGTTATTACCTCCAATAGCATAGACCATTCCTCCTAGAACTGCTACTCCTAGTCCACATCGAGCCTGATGAAGTGAAGATACCGTGGTCCAGTACTGGCTAAAGGTGTCAAAACGTTCTACACAGCTCAGGGCTCTGCTATCACTCCAACGACCACCCTGCAACCGAGTATACCCACCTAAACAAAGGAAGGAAAAGGAATATACAACAAATCTCTTACTGCTAAATAAGGAAATGTAGGAATAGGGAAATTCTAGCCCTATATCTGAACATTTATATAATTTAGAGCATGCCATAGCTATAAAAATGATACACATAAGGAGTGGAGAGATGGCTTAGCAGTTAAGGTGCTTCCATACAAAGCCAAAGGACCCAGGTTTGATTGATTCCCCAGTACCCACATAAAACCAGATGCACAAGATGGCGCATGTGTCTACAGGTCCTTTGCAGTGGCTAGAGGCCCTGGCAAGCCTATTCTCTCTCTCTCTCATAAATAAAGAAATAAATAATAAATAATTAAATAAATAAGTACTTTTTAAGAAAAAGAACTAATAGTTTAACAAGAAAAAAAAAATGATAAGTACGGGCTAGGTATGGTGGTACATACCTTTAATCCAACACTCGGGAGGCAGAGGTAGGGGGATTGCCATGAGTTCAAAGCCACTCTGAGAGCAAGAGGCAGAGAGAGAGGGAGAGAATGGGCATGCTAGGGCCTCTAGCCACTGCAAATGAACTCCAGATGCATGCGCCTCCTTGTGCATCTGGCATACGTGATCCTGGAGAATCGAACTGGGATCTTTGGCTTTGCGAGCAATCACCTTAACCACTAAGCAATCTCTCCAACCCTGTTTAAATTTTTAATTTATTCATTTGCAAAGAGGAAGGAGAAAGAGAGAGAGAGAATGGGTGCACCAGAGCCTTTTGCTACTACAAATTCAAGCTGCATGCACCACTTTGCGCATCTGGCTTTAAGTGGGTACTGAAGAATTGAATCAATGTTGTTAGGCATTGCAGGTAAGTGCCTTAATCTCTGAGCCGTCACTCTAGCCCCATGACTTGTTTTTGTTGTTATTGTTTTGTTTTTTGAAGTAGGGTCTCTCTATAGCCCAGTCTGACCTGGAATTCACTGTGTAGTCTCAGGTGGCCTTGAACTCAACAGCAATCTTCCTACATCTGCCTCCTAAGTGCTGGGATTAAAAGTGTGTGTCACCATGCCTGGCACCCTGATGACTTTTTTTTTTTTTTTTGAGGCAGGGTTTCACACTAGCCCAGGCTGACCTGGAACTGACAGTGATCTTTGTATCTCAGCCTCTGGAGTGCTGGGACTATCAATATGTCTTTCTCAATTAAAATAGTGGGTTGAGGGCTGGAGAGATGGCTTAGTGGTTAAGGCGCATGCCTGTAAAGCCTAAGGACCCAGGTTCAATTCTCCAGGTCCCACGTAAGCCAGATGCACATGGTGGCACATGTATCTGGAGTTCGTTTGCAGTGGCTAGAGGCTCTGGTGTGCCCATTCTCACTCTCTCTCTCCCTCTCTCTGTCTTAAATAAATAAATAAATAAATAAATAAATAAATAATCTTTTAAAAAATATAAATAAGCCGGGCGTGGTGGCGCACGCCTTTAATCCCAGCACTCGGGAGGCAGAGGTAGGAGGATCGCTGAGAGTTCGAGGCCACCCTGAGACTACATAGTTAATTCCAGGTCAGCCTGGACCAGAGTGAGACCCTACCTCGCAAAACCAAAAAAAAAAAAAAAAAAATAAATAAATAAATAAATAAATAATTAAGTAAAATAAAATAGTGGGTTGAAAGCCGGGCATGGTGGTGCACACCTTTAATCCCAGCACTGGGGAGGCAGAGGTAGGAGGATTACCATGAGCTTGAGGCCACCCTGAGACTACAGAGTGAATTCTTAGGCTACAGTGAGACCCTACCTCAAAAAACCAAAAAGGAAAAACAAATAGTGAGTTGAACATAGTAGCACATACCTTTAATCCCAGCACTCAGGAGACAGACATAGGAGGATCAAACTCACATTGGAGGCCACCTTGAGACTACGCAGTGAATTCCAGGTCAGCCTGGGTTAAAATGATACACTGCCTTGAAAACCAAAAAAAATGGCTGGGCGTGGTGGCACATGCCTTTAATCCCAGCACTCCTGGAGGCAGAGGTAGGAAGACTGCAGTGAGTTCAAGGCCACCCTGAGACTACAAAGTGAATTCCAGGTCACCCTGGCCTAGAATGGAGTCCCTACCTCGAAAAACCAAAAGAGAAAAAGAAAGAAAAGAACCGCCCCCCCACCCCCCAAAAAAATGAATAAATAAATAAAGTAAAATAGTGGGTTAAAGACTGGAGAGATGGCTTAGCAGTTAAGGCTTTTGCCTGCAAAGCCAAAGGACCCAGGTTTGATTCCCCAGGACCCATGTAAGCCAGATGCACAAGGGGGCACATGCGTCTGGACTTCATTTGCAGTGGCTGGAAGCCCTGACGTGCCCATTCTCCTTCTCTCTCTCTCTCTCTACTTGCCCATTTCTATCTCTCTAAATAAATAAATAAAAATATTTTTTAAAATAGTGGGTTAAAAACTTTTGTTGTTGTTTTGAGGTAGGGTCTCACCCTAGCCCAGCCTGACCTGAAACTCATTTGTAGGCCTCAAACTCACAGTGATACTCCTACTTCTATTTAGTAGATAGATTCATATTACCAGGATGAACATCCAAACCAAACATAGATTATGGGAGGAAGGAATTCATTTCAGGCATACAGATCTGAGAAAGTTCTATCAATGGTAGAAGAAGTTGGCCCCCTTTTACAGATACAAGCAGAAAGAAACCACCACAAGCCAGCAAACACCAAAAAGCAGCAAGCAGGGACCCAGTCAGAGCTCAGAATGGGCTGGAATCAGGCCCCCAAACACTCCTTTGAGTTGGATCACAAGATCCATCCCCAGTGACACCTCCTCCAGCCAGGCAGCTGGAGACCCAAGTTGCAAGCTAAATAAAATACCTGAGTCTGAGGTGGGTGTGTTGCACACCTTTAATTCCAGCACTCAGGAGGCAGAGGTAGGAGGATCACCATGAGTGAGACACTATCTTTTTTTTTTTTTTTTGGTTTTTCAAGGTAGGGTTTCACTCTAGCCCAGGCTGACCTGGAATTCACTCTGTAGTCTCAGGGTGGCCTCGAACTCACAGCGATCTTCTTATCTGCATCCCAAATGCTGGGATTAAAGGCGTGCGCCACCATGCCCACTGAGACACTATCTTGAAAAACAAAAACAACAACAAAAACAAAACAAAACAACAAAAAAAACCTGAGTCTATGAGGGACATACATTCACATTCAAACCACCACACTCTGCCTCCTAAGTGCTGGGATGTGTGCCACCACGCCTGGCTAAAACTTATTTTCATTGTATATCCCTTAAAAATAAATTTTAGGGGCTGGAGAGATGGCTTAGGGGTTAAGGTGCTTGCCTCCTAAGCCTAAGAACACTGGTTCTAATCTCCAGTGGTTCCAATCTCCAGGTCCCACGTTTAGCCAGATGCAAAGTGACGCAAGGGCACAATGCCGCACTTGGCCACAAGGGGGCGCACACATCTGGATTTCGTTCACAGCAGCTGAGACACTGCTGGCACGCCCATCTCTGTCTTCCTCTCTCTCTCTCCCTCTCCCTCTCTCTCTGTGTGTCTCTCTCCAAAAAAATAAAAAAAGTTAAAAAAAGTTAAAAAAAATAAATTTTAGGCTGGGCATGGTGGCGCACGCCTTTAATCCCAGCACTTGGGAGGCAGAGGTAGGAGGATTGTTGTGAGTTCAAGGATACCCTGAAACTACATAGTGAATTCCAGGTCAGCCTGAGCTAAAGTGAGAACCTACCTTGAAAAAAATCAGAAAAAAAAAAGGTTAAAAAAAATTTTAGAGGCAGAGGTGATGGGATTGTAATCCCAGCACTGAGTTCAGAAGTAGGAGGATTGCCTGAAAAGCCACCCTGAGACTACATAGTTAAATTCCAGGTCAGCCTGGGCCAGAGTGAGACCCTACCTTGAAAAAAAAAAAAAAAAAAAAAAAAAAGAGGGAATAAAAAAAAGCCTGCTTAAAAAATTCCCACCATTTTATGTTCATGTCCACATATTAACGCTATTCTCACTTCTGGCTAATCCTTTTCAGATGGTGATGACCACTGGGATGACACAAAAGGCAACATAGTGCTGAGAAGAAGGGATGGAGGAGTGCCCAGCACTGAAACACCTCTGTCACATCCTCCAGTGGCTCAGGGACCATTGCCTGAGACTAGAATGGAAGAGCCAAAGGAAGGATATGACCTCTTACTATGCAGCTGCCCAGACAGAAATTGGCCTCGATATCCATGATCTTGCAGTGCCTAGCAATACCTTTGCAAGACCCTCAAAATAGAAGAGAAAGATGATGTCATCAAATTAGGAGAGAGACTAATGGAGAAAGGGAGGGGATATGATGGAGACTGGAGTTCTAAAGTGGAATGGGGGAGGGGAGGGAAATATCAGGTGGGGTTTTTTTGGTATGTAAGATTAAAAATCAATAAAAAAAAAAAAAATTTTAGTATATACTGCACAGGTTTATTTACATAGCATAACAGGCATACATTATACATAAAATTATAAGCAATATCATGCATAAACAGTTGTGAAAATGGCATATCATATAGAGTTGGACAACCTTTCATTCTACACATTAAATATTGATCAGTTTGAATTTTTTTTTTTTTTGGTTGGTTTTTCAAGGTAGGGTCTCGCTCTAGCCCAGGCTGACCTGGAAGTCACTATGAGTCTCAGGGTAGCCTAGAACTCACAGTGATCCTACTACCTCTGCGCCTGAATGTTGTGATTAAAGGCATGTAACACCACACCCAGCCCATAAATATTTCTTTAGACCATCATTTGATGATAATTGGGTAATCAAAGAGACTAAATATTTAAAGATCACAAAATAACAGATGTTAAATGAGTAGCTTTTTAAATGTGTTCACTATACTATATGTTTATATTTTATTTTATTATTATTATTATTTTTTTTTTTTTGGTTTTTTGAGGTAGGGTCTCACTCTGGCCCAGGCTGACCTGAAATTCACTATGTAGTCTCAGGGTGGCCTCGAACTCATGGCAATCCTCCTACTTCTGCCTCCCAAGTGCTGGGATTAAAGGCATGCACCACCATGCCTGGCTCATTGTACTATATAAATGCAATTTATATTATCCCACTAATATACCTGCACATTAATAACACCTGCATAGTAATAATGACAAACTATTAAAAAGCTTTGATCCTGGTCTGGAGAGATGGCTTAGCAGTTAAAGTGCTTGCCTACAAAACCAAAGGACCCAGATTCAATTCCCCAGGACTCACATAAGCCTGATGTACATGGTGGTGCATGCCTCTGGAGTTTGTTTGTAGAGGCTGAAGGTCCTGGCACACCCATTCACTCTCTCTCTCAAATAAATAAATAAATAAATAAATAAATAAATAAATAAATATATAAATAAATAATTTTAAAGCTTTGATCCGGATAATAATAATTTCCATGCTGGCCTCAAACTCACAATGATCCTTCTACCTCTGCCTCCCTAGTGCTTGGGTTGGTGGGCTTGCTCCACCATGCCATATTTCTTACCTATTGCATACAGGTATTTTCTTGCTTTCTTCCGTGGTCGAACTTTAGATGTCTGCAGAAAACTACAAAACTTGTTCTCTTTAGGAGATTTGCACACTTCACAGTACTCTTTCAAAAGTGTTTGCAATGCAACACGAAGATTAAAATCAGACACTCCTAAAACAATGTTCAAAAGACAATTTTTAAATCTTTCAGATACTAAAAAAAAATCTTTCAGATGCTTTTTTTTTTTTTTTTTAGTTGTACAAGGTAGGGTCTTGCTCTAGCCCAGGCTGACCTGGAATTCATTATGTAGTCTCAGGGTGGCCTCAAACTCATAGCGATCCTCTTAACTCTGCCTCCCAAGTACTGGGATTAAAGGCATGAGCCACCACGCCTAGCTTCAGATACGATTTTAAAAAATAATTTTATTTATTTATTTGCAAGCAGAGAGAGATAGGAGACAGAGAGAATGGGCACACCAGGGCCTCCAGACATTGTAAATGAATTTCAGATACATGTGCCACTTTGTGCATCTAGCTTTACATGGGTACTGGGGAATCAAACTCTGGTTGTCAGGCTCTGCAGACAAGTGCCTTAACAACTGAGCTATCTCTCCAGCCCTCAGATACTATTGAAAACATTTTTCCTTAAAGATGCATTTATCAATCAACAAATTAAAACTCATCATTAGGGGCTGGGATATGGCTAAGTGGTCAATTCCCATGTACCTATATAAATCCTTATAAACATGGAGACCTGAGCTCAATCTTCAAAACCCACAAAAAAAGCAGGGTGTGAAAACACATGTATTTAATTCTAGTGCTTAGGAGACTGAGATAGGTGGATCACTGAGTTTGAGGCCAGCATACCTGGCTAGAGTGAGACCCTGATTCATAACAAAACAAAAAGGGCTGGAGAGATGGCTTAGCAGTTAAGGTACTTGCCAGTAAAGCCAAAGGACGCAGGTTCAATTTCCTAGTACCCACGTAAAGCCAGATGCACAAGGTGGCACATATGTCTTTCTGTCCTCTTACTCTCTCTATATGCCTTTCTCTCTCAAATAATTTTTTTTTTGTTTGTTTTGTGAGGTAGGGTCTCACTCTGGTCCAGGCTGACCTGGAATTAACTATGTAGTCTCAGGGTGGCCTCGAACTCTTGGCGATCCTCCTACCTCTGCCTCCCAAATGCTGGGATTAAAGGCAAGCTTCACCATACTCTATTAAAAAATTTTTTTTCCTTTTTTGGTTTTTGGTTTTTCAAGGTATGGTTTCATTCTAGCTCAAGTTGACCTGGAATTCACTATGTAGTCTCAGAGTGGCCTTGAACTCATGGCGATCCTCCTACCTCTGCCTTCAGAGTGCTGGGATTAAAGACGTGCGCCACTACACCCAGCTTCTACTAAAATATTATTTTTAAAAAGTCTGGAGTGGTGGCACATGCCTTTAACCCAGCACTCTGAAGGCAGAAGTAGGAGGATCGCCATGAGTTCAAGGCCACCCTGAGACTATATACTGACTTCCAAGTCAACCTGGGATAGAGGGAAACCCTACCTCGAAAACAAAAAAAAAAGGACTGAAAAAAAAAAGGGCTAAACTGGGCGTGGTGGTACATGCCTTTAATCCCAGCACTTGGGAGGCAGAGGTAGGAGGCAGAGGTAGGAGGATCATTATGAGTTCAAGGCCACCCTGAGACTACATAATGAATTCCAGGTCAGCCTGGGCTACAGCGAGACCCTACCTCAAAATAAAAAAAAAAGGGGGGGGCTGGAGAGATGGCTCAGCAGTTGAAGTGCTTCCTGCAAAGCCAGATGACCTGGGTTTGATTCCCCAGTACCCATGTGAAGCTTGATGCACAAAGTGGCACATGCACCAGGAGTTTTTCTACTTTTCTCTGTTTGCAACTAAATAAATAAGCAAAAAAAAAAAAAGAAAGAAAAGAAAGAAAGAAAGAAAGAAAGAAAGAAAGAAAGAAAGAAAGAAAGGAAGGAAGGAAGAAATAAAGCAAAAAATTCACATAAATGCTAGGTGTGGTGGTACATATCTGTAATCTCAGCCTTGGGTAGGGAAAAACAGGAAGATCCCTGGGACTCACTGGCCACCTAGACTGCCCTATGTAGTGAGTTCTAGGCCAATGAGAGACCCTATCCCAAAAAAGGGGAAGCAAGAGGCTGGAGAAGATGGCTTAGTGGTTAAGGCGCTTGCCTGCAAAGACAAAGAATCCTGGTTCAATTCCCCTGGATCCACATAAGCCAGATGCACAAGGTGATGCATGAATATGGAATTTGTTTGTAGTGATTGGAGGCTCTGGCACCTCTTTATCCCTCTCTCTTTTTTTGTTTTTTCAAGGTAGGATCTCACTTTAGCCCAGGTTGACCTGGAACTCACTATGTAGTTTGAGGGTGGCCTAGAACTCTCCACGATCCTCCTACCTCTACCTCCCAAGTGCTGGGATTAAAGGCGTGCACCACCACACCCAGCTGGGAAAAATAACTTTTAAATAAATAAATATTTTCAAAAGATGGAGAGCATACCTGATAATCCGAATGCATCCATATATATATGCACACATACTAACATGCACAAATACATACATGCCTGAAACTCATTATGTAGCCCAGGCTGTCCTTGAAATCCTGATCTTCCTGCATCCACCTTCAAAGTGATAGGATTATGAGCAAGTACTATCATGCCCAGCTAATACTATTATTTTATTTTTCTTTTTAAATTATTTATTTATTTATTTATTTGGGGAAGAGAGGAGAGAGAATAGGTGTGCCAGAGCCTCCAGCCACTGTGAATGCACTTCCAGACACATGCCCTACCTTGTGCATCTGGCTTATATGAGTCCTGAGGAATCGAACATCAGTCTTTTGGCTTTGGAGACAAGCATTTTAACTGCTAAGCCATCCCTCATCCCTTCTTTTACTTTTTTAAAAAATATTTTTATTTTTATTTACTTATTTGAGAGAGAGAGAATGGGCATGCCAGGGTCTCCAGCCACTGCAAATGAACTCCACATGCATGTGTCACCTTGTGCAACTATCTAGCTTATGTGGGTCCTGGAGAGTCGAACTGGGATCCTTTGGCTTTGCAGACAAATGTCTTTAACCACTACGCCATCTCTCTAGCCTACCTCAAAAAACCAAAAAAATTTTTTTAAAAAGAGAAAGAAAAAGAGGGCTGGATGACTTAGCAGTTAAAGGTTCTTGCCTGCAAAGCCAAAGGATCTAGGTTCAATTCCCCAGGACCCACATAAGCCAGATACACAAGGGGTTACATGCATCTGGAGTTAGTTTGCAGTGGCTGAAGGCCCTGGTGTGCCCATTCTCTCTCTCTGCCTCTCTCAAATAAATGAAATAAAAATAAAATATTTTTAAGACCCAGGCGTGCTGGTGCACGCCTTTAATCCCAGCACTAGAGAGGCAGAGTAGGAGAATTGCCATTACTTTGAGGCCACCCTGAGACTATGTAGTGAATTCCAGGTCAGCCCGAGCTAGAGTGAGACCCTACCTCGAAAAACCAAAAAAAAAAAAAAAAAAAAAAAAAAAAAAACAGGGCTGGAGAGATGGCTTAGCTGTTAAGGCACATGCCTACGAAGTCTAAGGACCCCGGTTCGGTTCTCCAGGTCCCACATATGCCAGATGCACAAGGGGACACACACATCTGGAGTTCGTTCGCAGTGGCTAGAGGCCTGGAGCGCCCATTCTCACTCTCCCTCTCTCTCTTTCCCTCTCTCTGTCTCTAATAAATAAATAAAAATAAAATCTTTACAAAAAACAAAAACCAAACAAAACAAACAAAAATGAGGGCTGGAGCTGGAGAGATGGCTTAGCAGTTAAGATGTTGCCTACAAGACCAAAGGACCCCAGTTTGATTCTCCAGGACCCACATAACCCAGATGCACAAGGGAGCGCATGTATCTGGACTTCATTTGCACTGGCTGGATGCTCTGGCATGCCCATTCTCCCCCACCCTGGGCTAGAATGAGACCCTATATCAAAAAACAACAACAACAACAAAAAAAGCCAGGTGTGGTGGCACACACCTTTAATCTCAGCACTTGGGAGGCAGAGGTAGGAGGACCACCAAGAATTTGAGGCCACCCTGAAACTGCATAGTGAATTCCAGGTTAGCCTGAGCTACAGTGAGCTCTACCTCAAAAAAACAAAAAACAACAACAAAAAAAAGCAAGCTGCACATGGGGAGGTAGTTGGATCGCCTTCAGTTCGAGGGTACCCTGAGATTACATACTGAATTCCAGGTCAGCCTGGGTTAGCGAGATCCTACCTTGAAAAACCAAAATCAAAAATAAAAAAACCCAAAAACTTAAGTAAACAAAAATAAAAATTTTACCATACATAAAGTAATAATTCAGTAGATGTGTTACTGAATCAAAGAAATGAAAAAAAATTTTTTTGGCTTTTCTAGGTAAGGTCTCACTCTAGCTCAGACTGACCTGGAATTCACTATGTCATCTCAGGGTGGCCTTGAACTCATCGAGATCCTGATCCTCTTATCTCTGCCTCCCAAGTGCTGGGCTTAAAGGCATGCACCATCACACCTGGCTTAAAATAAAAATATTCTATCATATTTCAGACATAGAAAATACAAACTGGTGATCAACTTAGTTGATATATAGTTAAAAAAGAAAGTTACCTTCTATATACTTTATAAGCCTCTGGGAAGGTAATAAAGGGAATCGAATTGGGTCTAGTACTTCTACCACATATTTTCTTCTCTTTCCTAGATCTTTCAGAATCCACTGCATTGCTGCTAAGAAGACCTGGTATTCATCCTCAATGCTAAGCTCTTCACTTCGTAAAATTTTGATCAATTGATCTTTTGTAAGTGCCAGGAACTCTTCACCACTATGAACCTCCAAGAAATGGACATGAATATAGTTTTCTGTGAATTCCAAAAGATCATGGCAGGCAATTTGCTCAGAAAACTGAAAGATCCCAATGCAGTTCAGTGGATCAATTTGTCCTTTCAGAAATTCACAGCAAAGGTTAACAACATCAGTCAACTGTAGCATGTCCGCTGCAACAATCAACTCCTGAACATTATTCACAGATATGTTCACTATACCTAGGGAAGTAGGAAGACAAAAATAGTCAATAAAATCAAAACAAGTATTTGACTTATTTTACTTGATTTCACAAATAGTTTAATGTTTGAAGAGTAAAAACTAAATAGAAAAAGATTTGTAGAAAAAGCACAAAATTGCTTGAGAATATGATGTTTTATTATTGTATTTAAGAAACAGAATCGGAAAGTTTAAGTAACTCTTCTCCAAATTACATTGACCAAGTAAGCTGCAGATTAAGGATTTCTATCAAAGCCCATGCTTTGTTTGTTAAAACAGTCTCCCCATGTAGCCCAGGTTATCCTCTTTTTTTGGGGGGGTAGGGTCTCACTCTAGCCCAGACTGACCTGGAATTCACTATGTAGTCTCAGGGTAGCCTCGAACTCATGGTGATAGTCCTACCTCTATCTCACGAGTGCTGGGATTAAAGGCATGCACCACCATGCCCGGCTTCTCTCTTTTTTTAGGGGTGGGGGTAGGGCTTTACTCTAGCCCAGGCTGACCTGGAATAATTTACTATGTAGCCTCAGGTTGGCCTTGAACTCAGTGATCCTCCAACCTCTGCCTGAAGGTGTGAGCCACCATGCCCGGCTAGCCTCCAATTCTCAATACTCCTCTGCCTCTGCCTCCAGAGTGTTGGGATTAGAGAAGTACACACTATACCTAGCTACAAAACATGCATTGAACATAAAGTTATATGCATGGAACAAGTTTATTGAGGTACTAGGGAACATAAAGATTTCCTTTTTTTTTTTTTTTTTTTTTTTTTTGGTTTGTTTTTCGAGGTAGGGTCTCACTCTAACCCAGGCTGGCCTCCAACTCATAGCAATCCATCTACTTCTGCCTCCTGAGTGCTGGGATTAAAGGCATGCCCACCTGAATAAATATACTAATTCATTAAGCCGGAAGTGGTGGCACATGCCTTTAGAAATCCACTCTAGCACTGAGCTATACCCCCAGCCTTATAGAATAATCTTTGGGGGTATTTATGTGCCTGTGGTGTATGCATGATGTGTGCACCCCAAGTGATGGGAATAAACTCAGGTCTTCATGTTAATATAGCAGGTACTCTTGCTCACTGAGCCATCATCCTAGTCTCCATAATAACCACTTCACTAAACTATTTGTCTAAAGTGTGTTTTTCTGATGAGATTTATAAAGTCTGTCAGGGCAAAGCTTGCCTCTTCTGTACTTGCAATGAATGCCTAGCACATGCTGGATGCCCAAGTTTTTTTTTAATTTTATTTTTTTCTATTTTCAGGGTAGGGTCTCTCTCTCTAGCTCAGGCTGACCTGGAATTCACTATGTAGTCTCAGGGTGGCCTCAAACTCACCGCGATCCGCCTACCTCTGCCTCCCAAGTGCTGGGATTAAAGGCATGCACTACCATTCCTGGGTAGTTTATATTATTGCCAGGCGGGGTGGTGCACACCTTTAACCCCAGCACTCGGGAGGTAGAGGTAGGAAGTGCACCATGAGTTCAAAGCCACCTGAGAGTACATAGTGAGTTCCAGGTCAGCCTGGGCTAGAGTGAGAGCCTACCTCAAAAATAAATAAATATGAAAATCACATTTTTTTTCAGGTAGGTTTTTTTTTTTTTTTTTTTTTTTTTTTTTTTTTTTTTTTGGTTTTGCGAGGTAGGGTCTCACTCTGGTCCAGGCTGACCTGGAATTCACTATGTAGTCTCAGGGTGGCCTCGAACTCTCGGCGATCCTCCTACCTCTGCCTCCCGAGTGCTGGGATTAAAGGCGTGCGCCACCACACCCGGCTTTTTTTTTTCCAGGTAGGTTTTTAAAGGTAGGCTGACCTGGAATTCACTAGTCTCAGGGGGGCCTCAAAGTCATGGCCTTTGCCTCCCTAGTGCTGAGATTAAAGGCATGTACCAAATTACATATTTGGGGTGGAGAGATGGCTTAGCAGTTAAGGCATACGCCTGTGAAGCCTAAGGACCCAGGTTCAATTCACAGTACCCATGTTAGCCAGATGCACAAGGTGGCACATGCATTTGGAGTTCATTTGCAGTCGCTATAGGCCCTGGAACACCCATTCTCTCTCTCTCTCTCAAATAAATTAAAAAAAAAAAATAGGGCTGGAGAGATGGCTTAGCAATTAAGATACTTGCCTGCAAAGCAAAAGACCCAGGTTCATACTCCAGAACCCATGTAAGCCAGATGCACAAAGTGGCTCATATATGTAGAGTTCATTTGCAGCAGCTGGAAGCCCTGGTGCACCCATTCTTTCTCTCTCAATAAATAAATAAAAATAAAATTTGGGCTGGAGAGATGGCTTAGGGGTTAAAGTACTTGCCTGTGAAGCTTAAGGACCCAGGTTCAATTTCCTTGTACCCACAAAAGCCAGATGTACAAGGTGGCACATGGGTCTGGCATTTGTTTGCAGTGGCTAGAGGCCCTGGTGGGCCCATTCTCCCTTTCTCTGTCTGTTTCTCTAATAAATAATTAAAATAGCTGGGCGTGGTGGCGCACGCCTTTAATCCCAGCACTCGGGAGGCAGAGGGAGGAGGATCGCTGAGAGTTTGAGGCCACCCTGAGACTACATAGTGAATTCCAGGTCAGCCTGGACCAGAGTGAGACCCTACCTCGCAAAAAAAAAAAAAAAAAAAAAAAATTAAAATATTTTTCTAAAGACCTCATTTAACATACCTGTGTAAATGAAATCTAGAAGTAACCGAAAGACTCCAGCGTCAATTCCTAGAATCTGTATAACATCTTTTGAGGACTCTTTCATTCCTCCAGTGAACAAAGCTGAAAAGTATGGACTACTGGCAGCCAAAACCAAACGATGAACTTGAAAAGTTTCCTTCCCAACTTGCAGCTGCACATCACAGAAATGATGTTCATTTCTCATTTTATTCATCTGGGCCAAGATGACCTGGGCATGTTTATCCGATGAAAATGGACTATCACCAGCCTTGGGATACCCTTCATTAGCCATGATGATAACAGATTAATTAAGTCAGTTGTCCATTATCTGCTTCTCCTCTGAGAAATAAAGTACAAAGTGATCAAAATCATGTCATTGTGTTAAAATATCTTCTATTGCCAGGTGTGCTGGTGCATGCCTTTATTACTAGCATTCAGGAGGGAGATGTTGGAGAATTGCCTTGAGTTTGAGGCCAGCCTGAGACTACATAGTGAATTCCAGGCCAGCCTGGGGCTAAAAAAATAAAAATAAAAAATTATATATAGTCATTTTAGCAGTGTTAAGATTCTTTGGAAGCATGAGTTAGGAAGTAAAAGTACCATTATGCAGCCTTACAGCTTCAGCAACAAGAATCAAAAGGATAAATTCATATTATCTATTGAATAAAGAAGGAATGAGGGCTGGAGAGATGGCTTAATGGTTAAGGTGCTTGCCTACAAAACCTAAGGATCCAGGTTTGATTTTCCAGGTCCCACGTAAGCCAGATGCACAAGGTGGTACATGCATCTGGAGTTCATTTGCAGTAGCTAGAGGCCTTGGCGTGATTCTCTTACTCTCTCTGTCTGTCTCAAATAAATAAATAAAAATAAGTACTTAAAAGGATAAATTTGGGGCTGTAGAGATGGCTTGGTGGTTAAGTGCTTGCTTGTGAAGCCTAAGGACCCCAGTTTGAGGCTCAATTCCCCAGTACATATGTAAGCCAGATGTACAAGGTGGCACATGCATCTGGAGTTTGTTTGCAATGGCTGGGGGTCCTGATAAGCACATTCTCACTCTGTGTGTGTCACTCTCAAATAAATAAATAAATTTAAAAGGATAAACTCAAGTTATCTATTGAATAAAGAAGGAATGAGGGCTGGAGAGATGACTTAGTGGTTAAGACACTTGCCTGCAAAGCCAAAGGACCCAGGTTTGATTTCCCAGGTCCCACATAAAATCAGATTCACTAGGTAGCATATGCGGTTGGAGTTCCTTTGCAATGGCTAAAGGACCTGGTACACCATTCCCTCTCTACTTCTCTGTCTTTAAATTAAAAATAAAATAAAATAAAAAAGGAATGAGATCCTGCAATATAAAGATAGATACAGAGATGCTAGACCTGGTGGTACAAGCCTTTATTAAAAAAATTTTTTTTTAATTTATTGAGAGATAGAGAGAAAGAAGCAGATAGAGAGAATGGGCACTCCAGGGCTTTGAGCTGCTGCAAGCAAAACTCCAGATGCATACGCCACCTTGTGCATCTGGCTTACATGGGTCCTGGGGAACTGAACTTGGGTCCTTTGGCTTTTTATGCAAGTGCCTTAACTACTGAGCCATCTCCCCAGTCTGGCACAAGCCTTTTATCCCAGCCTTTGGAGGCAGAGTTAAGAGGATGGCTATGAGTTCACAGCCACACTGAGATCACATAGTGAATTCCAGGTCAGTCTGGGCTATAAGACCCTACCTTGAAAAACCAAAAAGAAAAAAAGAAAATTGGTAATCAAATGGACAGAACTGTTATGGGATATCATTAAAAAAAAAAAAAAAAGCTAGGCATGGTGGCGCACACCTTTAATCCCAGCACTTGGGAGGCAGAGGTAGGAGGATTGCCAAGAGTTCGAGACCACCCTGAGAATACAGAGTGAATTCCAGGTCAGCCTGAGCTAGAGCAAGACCCTACCTCGAAAAACAAAAAAACAAAACAAGAAGGAAGAAGAAGAAAGAAATAAAGAAATAAAGAAAGAAGGAAGGGAGGGAGGAAGGAAGGAAGAAGAAAAGGGGTTGCTAAGGGTAGGGACTGTAGTTCAGTGGCTGAGTGCTTGCCTGGCATGTACAGTAAGTCCCTAGGTTCAATACTCAGCACAGCAAAAGCAAGTAAAGAAAAAGGCTGCTAAAAGTTTACATCAGCACGTACATGTCATCATCTTAGAAATGGCATATGAACAGTATTTCCCTCTATGTAGAAATCCGAGCTGCAGATATTATTAAACATAACATAGCTGCCAGGTCTTTTTGTCTGCTTTATATTACTCCCTGTCAGCACATTTTGGACCCCAGGGTTTTAATTCTAGTTTGCCTTCCGTTTGTTACTTCAAGGCATCAAAGAACACCCACTCAGGGCTGGAGAGATTGCTTAGCGGTTAAGGTGTTTGCCTGCAAGGTCAAAAGATTCCGGTTCGACTCTCCAGGATCTACTTAAACCAGATGCACAAGAGGGCTCATGCATCTGGAGTTCCTTTACTGGATGCCCTGGCGTGCCCATTCTCTCTCTCTCTGTGCCTCTTTCTCAAATAAATAAAATATACTACAAAATTAAAAAAAAAACCCTCCAAAAAAAAAATCCACTCAGCTAAATGCAGCCTCGGACAAGAAGAGTTCACTAAATATCTACTCTTGGTAGAAGACTGCAGAAATCTATGAAATCTTCGTCTATTACCCCCTTCTCAGCAAATACTGATACTGTCCCACCATTGGAGTACCTCATTCCATAAGAGGGGATGTGGTGTGACGTATTTCCTAATGAAAACAGTCTAATTCTGGGACATTGCATGGGGATATGAGATGTGCCTCAAGAGATCCAAATTAGAAAGGGAGCTCATTGGGAAAGACGGAGACAATCATAAATACTGTTTTGGTGGCCTTGACTTCACTGTCGAGATCATCTGAAAACTGCCATCAGTGGAGGGTGTCAGAATTCCTCCCTGGCATCAGAATACACCGAGGATCTTTGTGCTGGCGATGGGGGATGGACCGAGGAGCTGTCCTTTTAACTGCTGCGACAGTAAAGGCGGAAAATCAACTCGCTACCACCAGGGAGGGCAGGGCATGGGTTTCAGGCCGAGAGGGCAGAAGAGGGCCCGGAGACGAGCCTCGGCTTTCCCCGGAGGGGTCGCGGGCAGCACAGGCCGCGGCGGACCAGACCGGCGGAAGCTCCAGTGAGGGCGAAAACACTGCGACGGTCAGAGTTCCGCACGAGGCCGGAGGAGGAAAGAGAAGAGGCCGGTTCCAAAGCGCTGTCACTCTCGTCTTCCCGGGGGCTGGACACAAAGAAGTTCCCAACCCCGTCAGACAACACTGGACCTAGGCCCTGCTTACCCGCCGCTGCCCTTCCCGCCGGCGCCGGCCGAGGCTGTGCGCGCGCAGTCGAGACCAGCGACTCAGCGAAGTGGGCGGGGAAAGCCAAAAGGGACTGATTGAGGCCACGCCCCCTAGCGCAGCCCCCTCAAGGGCTCCCTTGCCTGCACTTTCGCGCATGCTCGGCTTTCGGCGTAGCCCGGGCTGCTCACAGGAATACCGTGGAGAAGGGTTTGGAAGAGGCTGCAAAATGTACTGTGGCTTGTGGGCTCGCCATATCCATTCCCCCTACTCTCTTCTGTGGTGTTTGTCCCAAGCAGCTCACGACATTTGTGTTAGAGACAGTCTCCGGGCAGGGATGATGGGTCTGTAGATAAAGTCCTTGCTGGACAAGCCGGGCGTGGTGGCGCACGCATTTAATCCCACCACTCGGGAGGCAGAGGTAGGAGGATTGCCATGAGTTCAAGGCCACCCTGAGACTACATAGTGAATTCCAGTTCAGCCTGAGCTAGAGTGAGACCCAACCTTGAAAAATAAAAAAAAAAATTATACTAAAATAATACATTTCACTGATACTAAGCCCTGCTTAGATTTCTTTTTCCTTCTTTCTTTTGTTTAAAATATTTTTTTTTACTTTATTTGAGAGAGAGAGAGAAAGAGTGAGAGAGAGAATGGGCACACTAGGGCCCCAGCCACTGCAAACAAACTCCAGGTGCATGCACCTCCTTGTGCATCTGGCTTATGTGGGTCCTGAGGAATCGAGTCAGGGATCCTTTGGATTTGCAGGCAAATGCCTTAACCACTAAGCCATCTTCTCTAGCCCCCCCCCCCTTTTTTTTTTTTTTTTTTTGGTTTTTCAAGGCAGGGTCTCGCTGTAGCCCAGGCTGAACTGGAATTCACTATGTAGTCTAAGGCTGGCATGGAACTCACAGAAATCCTCTGGCCTCTGCCTTCCAAATTCTGGGAGTAAAGGCATGCGCCACCCTATCCGGCCTGCGTCTTTCTTTTTAATTTAATTTATTATTATTATTATTATTATTATTATTTTTTGGTTTTTTGAGGTAGGGTCTTGCTGTAGCCCAGGCTAACCTGGAATTCACTCTGTAGTCTCAGAGTGGCCTTGAACTCATGGTGATCCTCCTACCTCTGCCTCCCGAATGCTGGGATTAAAGACATGCACCACCATGCCCAGCTTTTAATTTTATTTATTTGCAAGCAAAGAGAGAATATGGGAGCACCAAGGTCTCTTGCTGCTGCTAAAATCCAATGCCAGATTCATGCAACATTTTGTGCATCTGGCATTTTGTGCATGGATACTGGGGAATTGAACTCAAATGGGCAGGCTATGCAAGCATTTGTAACCATGGAACAATCTTACCAGACCCTGCTTAGGTTTCATTTCAACATTTCTGATTTTTAAAAAAATATTTAGTAGGCCGGGCTTGGTGGCGCACGCCTTTAATCCCAGCACTCGGGAGGCAGAGGTAGGAGGATCGCAGTGAGTTCGAGGCCACCCTGAGACTACATAGTGAATTCCAGGTCAGCCTGAGCTAGAGTGAGACCCTACCTCAAAAAAAAAAATCAAAAAAAAAAAAAAAATTTAGTAAGCCGGGCGTGGTGGCGCACGCCTTTAATCCCAGCACTCGGGAGGCAGAAGTAGGAGGATGGCCGAGAGTTCGAGGCCACCCTGAGGCTACATAGTTAATTCCAGGTCAGCCTGGACAGAGTAAGACCCTACCTTGCCAAAAAAAAAAAAAAAAATTTAGGGCCATGGGCTGGAGAGATGGCTTAGTGGTTAAGGCACTTCCCTATGAAGCCTAAGGACCCCAGTTGGATGGTTCGATTCTCCAGGTCCCACGTAAGCCAAATGCACAAGGGGAGCACATGCATCTGGAGTTCGTTTGCAGTGGCTGGAGGCCCTGGTGTGCCCATTCTTTCTCTCTCTCTCTAATCTAATCTCTTTTTCTCAAATAAATAAAGAAAAGAAATTTAGCTGGGCATGGTGGCTCACACCTTTAATCTTAGCACTGGGAGGCAGATGTAGGAGGATTGCCATGAGTTCAAGGCCACCCTGAGACTACAGAGTGAATTCCAGGTCAGCCTGAGCTAGAGTAAGACCCTACCTCAAACAACAACAACAACAACAAAAATTTAGGGCCAGACATGGTGGCATACACCTTTAATCCCAGCACTCAGGAACCCAGGAGGCAGAGGTGGATCACTATAAGTCTGAAGCCAGCCTGGAATTAAAGAGTGAGATCCAGGTCAGCCTGGGTTAGAGTGAGACTTTACCTCAGGAAAAAAAAAAAAAAAAGGTGGGCATGGTGGCATACACCTTTAATCCTAGCCTTAGGAGGTAGAGGTAGGAGTATTACCTGGACTAGAGTGGGACCCTACCTCAAAAAAAAAAAAAAAATTAAACCGGGCATGGTAGCACACGCCTTTAATCCCAGCACTTGGGAGGCAGAGGTAGGAGGATTGCAGTGAGTTCGAGGCCACCCTGAGACTACATAGTTAATTCCAGAGTGAAACCCTACTTCAAAAAACAAAAAACAAAAACAAAAAAAAATTTAGGGCTGAAAAGATGGCAAAGCCAAAGGACCCAGGTTTGATTCCCCAGTACCCAAGTAATGTCAGATGCATAAGGTGGTGGCATCTGGAGTTCCTTTGCAGTGGCTGGAGGCCCTGGTGTACCCATTTTCTTCCTGTCTCTCTCTTTCTCTTAACTAACCAACTAACTAACTAACTAAATAAATAAAATGTTTAAAATGTTTAGGGCTAGAGAGATGGCTCAGTGATTAAAGGCATTTGCTTGCAAAGCCTAACAGCTCAGGTTCAATTCCTCTGTACACATTTAAGTCAGATGCACAAAAGTGGCACATGTATCTGGAATACATTTGCACTGGCTGGAGATCCCTATACTTTCTATTTGCTTACAAATAAATGATATATATGTATTTATATATTTGGCCAGGTGTGGTGGTACACTCCTTTAATCCCAGCACTGGGGAGGCTGGGGTAGGAGGATTCCTATGAGTTTGAAGCCAACCTGAGACTACATAGTGAATTCCAGGTAGCATGGACTAAAGTGAGACCCTACTTCAAAAAAAAAAAAAAAAAAAAAAAAAAACAAGGGACTGGAAAGATGGCTTAGTGATTAAATTGTTTGCTTGCAAATACAAAGGATCCCGGTTCGACTCTCCAGATCCCACGTATGCCACATGCACAAGGGGGCACATGCATCTGGAGTTCATTTGCACTGGCTGCAGACCCTGGAGCGCCCATTCTCTCCCTCTTTCTCTGCCTCTTTCTCTCTCTCAAATAAATAAATAAAATATATTTTTTAAAAAAGAGTTATAAAAAAACAATACAAGCCAGGTGTGGTGGGGCACACCTTTAATCCCAGCACCTGGGAGGCAGAGGTAGGAGGATTGCTGTGAGGTAGAGGCCACCCTGAGACTACATAGTGAATTCCAGGTCAGCCTGAGCTAGAGTGAGACCCTACCTCCAAAAAAACAAAAAAAAAAGGGGGGGGTTGGAGAGATGGCTTAGCGGTTAAGGCGCATGCCTGCAAAGCCTAAGGAGCCAGGTTTGATTCTCCAAGTCCCATGTAAGCCAGATGCACAGGGTAGCACATGCATCTGGAGGTTGTTTGCAGTGTCTAGAGGTCCTAATGTGCCCATTGTCACTCTCTTTCTTCCTCACACCCCTCTCTCTGTCTCATATAAACAAACAAACAAACAAATATAAAAAAATAAGCTGGGTGTGGTAGCACACACCTTTAATCCCAGCACTTAGGAGGCCAAGAGTTTGAGGCCAACCTGAGACTAGATAGTGAATTCTAGGTCAGCCTGAGCTAAAGTGAGACCCTACCTCGAAAAACAAACAAAAATGAAGTCGGGCTTGGTGGCGTATGCCTTTAATTCCAGCACTTGGGAGGCAGAGGTAAGAGGATGCTGTGAGTTCAAGGCCACCCTGAGAATACAGAGTGAATTCCAGGTCAGCCTGGGCTAGATTGAGACCCTACCTCGAAAAAGCAAAACAAAACAACAACAATAAAAAAAGAATCCACTGAAGAACGTGAGAGTCATGTTAAAGCTAAATTCAGGCTGGAGAAGATGGCTTAGCCGTTAGGATGTTTGCCTGCAAAGCCAAAGGACTCTGGTTCAATTTCCCAGTAACCACATGAACCAGATGCACAAGACGGCACATGCATCTAGAGTTTGTTTGCAGTACCTCTCTCTCAAGAAATAAATAGTTTTTAAAAAAGCATGATTTAAAGCTGGGCGTGGTGGTGCACACCTTTAATCCCAGCAGCACTCAGGAGGCAGAGGTAGGAGGATCACCAAGAGTTTGAGGCCACCCTGAAACTACATAGTTAATTCCAGGTCAGCCTGAACCAGAGTGAGACCCTACCTTGCAAAACCAAAAAAAAAAAAAAAAAAAAAAAAAAAAAAAAAAGAAGCATGATTTATTGTCTATAATTATGTTGTCAATCATTTTTTTTTTTTTTTTTGCAAGGTAGGGTCTCACTCTGGTCCAAGCTGACCTGGAATTAACTATGTAATCTCAGTGTGGTATCGAACTTTTGGCGATCCTCCTACCTCTGCCTCCCAAGTGCTGGGATTAAAGGCGTGCGCCATCACACCTGGCTAACTGTTGTCAATAATTAAAAAAAAATTTCTGGGCTGGAAAGATGGCTTCCCTAGTACCCACGTAAGCCAGATGCACAAGGAGGCGCATGCATCTGGAGTTCATTTACAGTGGCTGGAGGCCCTGGTACCCCATTCTCTCTCTTTCTCTCTCACTTTCTCTCTACCTCAAATAAATAAATAAATAAATAAATAAATAAATAAATAAATAAATAAATAAAAAAAATTAAAGTTAAATTCGTTGGCACACTTTGCACCAGGACACCATTCTTAAGGTTCAAATCAGAAAACAGGGGTGAAGAAAGCAGTATTTAAGGTGAGGGCGTTGTCGAACACCTTTAATCCCAGCATTTGAGAGACAGAGGTAGAAGTAGAGTTGTGAGTTCAAGGCCAGCTTGGAACTATGGAGTGAGTTTCAAGTTAGTCTGGGCTACAGTAAGATCCTACCTCAAGATGATATGAGGTCTGTGGGGATTCCAGGAAAGTTTTTGAACCCCAAACCATGAGTATATGTTTGTATTTAACCAAAGAATTGGGCAAAGCAAACTGAGAAGGATAATTATTAAATTATTATATTTATTTAGAAAAGTAGAAAACCAAGGGAAGGAAAACTGATACACCTATGTGGTCTGAAAAACCACAGTTAAGAAAAACCAGCAGTTGGGCCGGGCGTGGTGGCGCACGCCTTTAATCCCAACACTTGGGAGGCCGAGGTAGGAGGATCACTGAGAGTTCGAGGCCACCCTGAGACTACATAGTGAATTCCAGGTCAGCCTGAGCCAAAGTGAGACTCTACCTCGAAAAAAAAAAAAAAAAAAAAAAAAAAAAAAAAAAACCAGCAGTTAAGGCACTTTCCTGCAATGCCTAACGACATAGGTTCAATTCCCCAGTACCCATGTAAAGCCAGATGCACAAAGTGTTGCATGTATCTGGAGTTCATTTGCAGTGGCTAGAGGCCCTAGTGATACAGGGTTTGGGGGTTCAGGAGGGGTCTCTCAGAATTTATGAGGCCCAAGTTTTGGGTTCTGTCCTACCTTTAATAAAGAATTAACGGAGCTGGGCATGGTGGTGCATGCCTTTAATCCCAGTATTTGGGAGGCAGAAGTAGGAGGATCGCCATGAGTTTGAGGCCACCCAGAGACTACATAGTGAATTCCAGGTCAGGCTGAGCTAGAGTGAGACCCTACCTTGAAAAACCAAAAAAAAAAAAAAAAAAAAAAAAAAAAAACCGATAGAGAGAGAGAGGAGAGAGAGAGAATTAATGGACTGGATAGATGGGTTAGTGGTTAAGCACTTGCCTGTAAAGCCCAAGGACCATGGTTCGAGGCTCATTTCCCCAGTACCCAGCTCAGCCTAGGACAGAGTGAGACCCTACCTCAAAAAAACAAAAAAAAAAGTAGCCGGGCGTGGTGGCACACGCCTCTAATCCCAGCACTCGGGAGCCAGAGGTAGGAGGATTGCCATGAGTTCGAGGCCATCCTGAGAATATATAGTTAATTGCAGGTCAGCCTGGGCCAGAGTGAGACCATACCTTGAAAATCCCCCCCAAAAAAAAAACAAAAAAAGGGGGGCTGGATGGCTTAGGGATTAAGGCACTTGCCTGCAAAGCCAAAGTACCCAGGTTCAATTCCCCAGTACCCATGTAAACCAGATGTACAAGGGGCGCATGCATCTGGAGTTCGTTTGCAGTGGCTAGAGGCCCTTGGCATGCCCATTCCCTTTCTGTCTATCTCCTCTCTCTCTCTCTGCTTGCAAATAAATAAAATAAAATAAAATAAAATAAAATAGAAAAACCAAAACAAAAAAAAAAAAAAAAACACATGGGAAGTAGGAAACAGTGCTGAGCTTATAAGGTTCCTTTAAGAGAAAATGAGGATTTTTGACTGAGGATTTTACAGAGAGGTTAGAGTAAAGCTGTTGGCAGTGGAAAATAGAAGCTAGGAAAGTAGAACCTAGGAGCTTGTGTAGGGAAACATAGAAAGAACTCACACATGGTAGATCAGAAAGAAGAGGAGCCGGGTGTGGTGGCGCACGCCTTTAATCCCATCACTCGGGAGGCAGAGGTAGGAGGATAGCCAAGAGTTCAAGGCCACCCTGAGACTACATAGTTAATTCCAGGTTAGCCTGGACCAGAGTGAGACCCTACCTCAAAAAAAAAAAAAAAAAAAAACAGAAAGAAGAGGAAAATCATGCATGTAATTAAAGAGAACAGTAAAGCAGAGGTAAGCAGAAAACCCATCCAAATGGAGAAACAGTTTTATGCCCAGCCAGGCTGTATGGGAGGAAGCCAGACACACATGTATTCTTGTGGCCCAAATGAAGATAGGTAGCTAGGCCAAGCAAGGAAACAGAGCTGAGCTGAGCTGAGAGGAGCAGGGCAGAGTGGCAGTTTGGGACAGGAAAAAGACAGGTGCCTTGGGGATGGAGACATGACTTAGCAGTTAAGGTGCTTGCCTGCAAAGCCAAAAATCCTAGTTTCAATTCCCCAGAACTCATGTAAGCCAGATGCACATGGTGGCACATACATCTGGGGTTTGTTAGCAGTGGCTAGAAGCCCTGGCACTCCCATTCTCTCTCTTTTTCTGTCTGCCTCTCTCTCTCTCTCAAATAATATATAAATAATAATAATTTTTTTAAAAAGCAGGCCAGGCGTGGTGGCTCATACCTTTAATCCCAGCACTGGGGAGGCAGAGGTAGTAGGACCACCGTGAGTTCAAGATTACCCTGAGACTACATAGTGAATTCCAGGTGAGTCTGGGCTAGAGTGAGACCCTACTTTGAAAAACAAACAAACAAACAAACAAAAAAAGAAAATAAAATAAAAGAAAGGCAGGAGCCTTTATAGGCAAAGGGACGGGACCATCAGTTGTTGAATTTAGAGGGCAGATCCCTGTAGGGTGCTAGACTGGGTAGCAGGGGGCACTGTAAATTAGTCTCCATCAGACATGAGTTCTACTTTTGGGGTGGCATCTCATGATTCTCTTGGAGCCTCAACCCCTAACTTAGACTGCTGACTTTAATCCCAGCAGTGGGGAGCCAGAGGTAAGAGGATTCCATGAGTTTGAGGCCACCCTGAGATTACAGAGTGAATTCCAGGTCATCTGGGCTAGAGAGAGGCCCTACCTGAAAAATAAAACAAAACAAAAAAATCCTGGGCTTGGTGGTGCATGTCTTTAATCCCAGTATAGGGAAGCAAAGGTAGGAGGATCGCAGTGAGTTCAAGGCCACCCTGAGACTATATAGTGAATTTCAGGTCAGCCTAAGCTACAGTGAGACCCTACGTCAAAAAAAAAAAAAAAATCTATCTGTATTACTCTGAAATGCATAGAGACAAAATAATGCAGTGATCCTTAAAACAAAGGGTTAAGGAAAGAAAGAAGTATCAGCAAATTATATGCAATACCTGTCTCCAGTTTGGTGCTCAGCCCAGAAGAACTCCATTATTCTGCAGTGTCCTTTTGAAGGCTAACTTAGGAAGTAAATCAAGAGTCAAAGGATAGGTAGCTTATTTACACACCAGAACAGAACTGAACTCAATGTTCACTGGTCACAGTCCACCATTGTCTTTACTTCCCTCATGAACTTTTTTTTTTTTTTCCTCATAAACTTCTTGAATCTTGGCTGAGATTGACTTTGCATTTAAAACTTTTAATTAACATTCATTGTTTTATTTTGGTTAACAGGAGAGAGATGAATGCTGGCTGGACATCTTGTGATCTGGATTATATTTCCTCTAGAGCTGCCAGTAGTTGGTTTTAGTCAGAAAGTCACATCCCAAACAGGATGTTTTTCCAACTGAGCCTTTTTTTCACAAAGTACTTTTCAAAGACAATTACCTATTTCAGTTCTCAATCCTTGCCTCATATTAGAATCATTTAGGTTTTTTTGTTTTGTTTTGTTTTCTGTTGTTTTCCTTTTTTGTTTGTCCAGATAGGGTCCTGCTCTAGCCCAGTCGGACCTGGAATTCACTATGTAGTCTCAGGGTGGCTTTAAACTCTTCTGGGTCTCCTACCTTTGCCTGCCAAGTGCTAGGATTAAAGGGATGCACCACCACACCAGATTTTTATTTTTATTTTTTTAATCTTTATCTTATTTTTTTGGTTGTTTTTAAAATATTTACTTATTTATTTACTTGAGACGGGGAGGGAGAAAGACAGGAGAATGGGCCCGTCAGGGCCTCTAGCCACTGCAAACAAACTCCAGATGCATGCCCACCTTGTGCATCTGGCTTACGTGAAACCTGGAGAGTCAAACCAGGATCCTTAGGCTTCACAGGCAAACACCTTAACCACTAAACCATCTCTTCAGCCCTTTTTGGTTTTTTTGAGGTAAGGTCTCACTCTGGCCCAGGCCTACCTGGAATTCACTATGTAGTTGCAGGCTGACCTAGAACTCACAGCAACCCTCCTACCTCTGCCTCCAGAGTGCTAGCATTAAAAGAAGAAAGGCTGGTGCACCAGGCTTGCACCCTAGAGGTTGGGATCTCAGGATGCACCCCAAACTGTTTGGAGTGTCAGCTTTTATTGGAAATAACCACATGATGTTTATAGAAAAAACAGGATGGGACTTAAACCATAAAGTTACTGTTAAGGGGGCGGGGGGAGGGGAGATATTACAAGAAGTCAGGAAGTATTCAATACATAGAACACATAGGCAGAACTGAGGCAAGAAACATTCTATGCTATGTAATCACAAAGATATTTAGAAACAAAGAGATACAGGAAGGTCATGGTACATTGCACAGAGTGTCATCCCATTTCTTAGATAATAGAAAGCACCTGCATTTTACAATAAGGCCTGTGATAAGGATTCCTGGAAACTCTCCTTTATCTGTCAGGAATATCAACTTGGGTGGTGGCCTCCATTATGTGTGCCTAAAGGCAAGGGCTGCACAGGAGGATGTTTAACCAGGTCTATTGAGTCCCTTTACATTCCATTTTCCATTCCCCCCTCTGATATGACACTAAGTCAAATCCTTGACTCATGAAGAACAGTGTCCAGGGTATTTTCATATAAGGTGGTGTATTGCATCCACAATACCATGAGTTTAACAGAATTTATTCTATTCTTTATATATCTACTTAGAGCATTAATAATGCAGGGTCCTATGTTAAGGCCTTATAGAGGTAGTATCAGGGGGGAAGTGAGCCATGGAGACCAAGTAAGGAAAGACTGAAACCAATTATTAGTGGCTTATCTCTGACATTCTCTTTTCTGTAACTAAAGACAGTATATTTCGGGTTATTTCCGACTGATTGGCATAAGAGCATCAAGTTTTACCTAAAGCCATACATAGGCCCCCTTGTTTCATAAAAAGTAAGTTTAATCCTCTTCTATTTTGTCCCATCCACTTTCATGGCTGTTGGGGTGGTTAGGATGACCTGGTAGGGGCCCTTCCAATGTCCCAATATGGTCTTCATCCAAACTCTGTCTCCAGGCTGAAAGGGATGGGGACAAACAGGGTGTGTACTGAGCAAAGTATAAGGGCTGTCTCGTGGGGCCTTGTGCCTTTGGAAGGTAGTGACCATAACCTTAGCCATTTTCTTAGCCTGTCTATCTTCAGAGTGTCTCTATTATTATTTACCCTGGCAGTAATCTCTATGAACTCTGAAAGAAGTTTACTCTCAAAGCCTTCTATTTTCTGACTCTCCTTTCTAATCTCTGGTGCAGACTGAGTTACAAAAAAAATGTTAATAGCTTGTCTATTCTCAGGGACTTCAAGATCTATTGGGGGGGGAGGGGTATGTCCTATATGCTTCCTGCAGCCTTTCTAGGAAAGCAGTGGGGGATTCTGTGAGCCCTTGGATCACTTCACTCACATTTGACAATTTGTAGGGCGCTGAGTGAGTGGCTGCCTGAAGACCACCCAACAGAGCCTGGCAAAAGAGGTTAAGGATGCCCTACCTCCAGTGGTGTTGAGATCCCAGTCCAGTTGTGTAGAAGGGAAGACCTTGTCAATAACATTAGGGTTCTCTGTGAGGCAGCCATCAGCTCCCAACACTAGTTTCTTGGCTTCCTTATTTTGTTTGTTTGTTTGTTTTTCAAGGTAGGGTCTCACTCTAGTTCAGGCTAACCTGGAATTCACTCTGTATTCTCAGGGTAGCCTCGAACTCATGGCGATCCTCCTATTTCTGTCTCCTGAGTGTTGGGATTAAAGGTGTGCACCACCACGCCCAGCTACTTGGCTTCCTTTTTGATTTTTTCATGTTCCTATGTGGTGAAGAGGGTCTGCAAGAGTTGCTGATGGTCCTCCCATGTGGGCTGATGGGTATAGAAGACTGTCTTGGGCTGGGGAAATGGCTTAGGGGTTAAGGCATTTGCCTGCAAAGCCTAAGGACCATGGTTTGATTCCCCAGGACCCAAGTAAGCCAGACCCACAAGGGGGCGCATGGGTCTGGAGTTTGCAGTGGCTGGAGGACCTGGCGCGCCCATTCACTCTTTCTTTCTCTCTGCCTCTTCCTCTCTCTCAAATAAAAAATTAAAAATTAATAAAATATTAAAAGACTGTCTCAAGAAGGGATATTAAATCAGATTTAGGTTTAGCAATAAGAATGGTGGCACTGGGAAATTGAACCTAGGACTTTAGGCTTCCCAGATAAACACCTTAACCATTAAGCCATCATTTACTTGATGCCTTTTTTTTTTTAAATCATCTGTTTATATCATGATAAATATTTAAGGTAAGTCTAATGTTTGCCTTATGTAAGAAGTTTGTAATTTGATCAACTATGATAGTTAAGTTTGTGTCAACTTGATTTGTTTAGGAATCCACAGACATTCCTCATAAGTATGTCTCTGAGGTTGCTTCTCAGAAGGATTAACTAAAGGTAGAATCCTTCCCCCAGGGTGAGCCCTTCCCCCAAAGTGGGCAGCCCCTCTCACAGGAAGGGGCTGGTTTATCTGAAGAAGCTCTGGGAAGAAAAATATCCCCTCCTCCCACCTGGATGCTGATGCTGCTTGCTGCTTTCCAATGTGGACTAAAGACCAGAATGGACTGAAGAGCAGCATCTTTCCAGGAAGCTCCAGGCCTTCAGTGCTGGATTGGGACTGCTGAGGCATCCAGCCTTGTGGACTGAACAGCTACCCAGGTTCCTTGACTCTTGGGCCTGCAACCTGCTATTGCTGGATTGTCGTAAACTGATCCAATAAATTCCTTTAAAAAAAAATTATTGACAACTTCTATAATGATAGACAATATCCCATGGTACTTCCCCCCCCACACACTTTTCCCCTTTGAAATTTCACTCTCCATCATATCCCCTCCCCCTCTCAATCAGTCTCTCTTTTCAGTTTGATGTCATGATCTTTTCCTCCTATTATGATGGTCTTGTGTAGGTAGTGTCAGGCACTGTGAGGTCATGGATATCCAGGCCATTTTGTATCTGGTGGAGCATATTGTAAGGAGTCCTACTCTTCCTTTGGCTCTTACATTCTTTCTGCCCCCTCTTCCACAATGGACCCTGAGCCTTGGAAGGTGGTTTTGAGATGTTTCAGTGCTGAGCACTCCTCTGTCACTTCTTTTCAGCACCATGGTGCCTTCTGAGTTATCCCAAGGTTGCCACCATCTGAAAAGAGAAGCTTCTCTAACCAAAAGTGAGACTAGAATTAATATATGGGTGTGAGCATTAAGAGAAGTGCTTACTGGGCAGTTTGGTGAGCATAGTATGTATATTTAGTGAGACACCAGCAGACATTACACCCTTGGGGCTCATGACTACCCCTGTAGTAGGTTTTCAGTATCAGGGATGTGTTCCCAGACAAAGGTAGAACAAAAAAGGAAAATTAAAGACCAATCTCCCTCATGAACACAGATGCAAAAATTCTCAACAAAATATTAGCAAACAGAATACAAGAATATATTAGAAAGATCATTCACCCTGACCAAGTAGGCTTTATCCCAGAGATGCAGGGATGGTTCAACATACGTAAATCGATAAATGTAATACATTATATAACTGGACTGAAAGACAAAAATCACATGATCATTTCATTAGATGCAGAAAAAGCATTTGAAAAAATCCAACATCCCTTCATGATAAAAGTCCTACAGAGACTGGGAATAGAAGGAACATATCTGAACATAATAAAGGCTATTTATTTAACCTTTTGTCTACTGAGCAATTTCATCTAACAGATGTGACTTTAGGTATTGAAAAGAGAGGAACTATAAAGAGAAATAAAGTTATATGCTGTTTGTCATTCTCTTTTCCTTGTCAGAGACAATTGGCCATTTTGTCTCTGGATAGAGTCAGGAGGACACATGCCTTAAACATAAATGGGGTTTGAAATAAAGGGGGCGCCATCCCTTTTTCTAGAGTCCAGCTTGCCATGACTTTATTTTTATTTTTTATTTTTTTTATTTTTTTGGTTTTGCGAGGTAGGGTCTCACTCTGGTCCAGGCTAACCTGGAATTCATTATGTAGTCTCAGGGTGGCCTCGAACTCTCGGCAATCCTCCTACCTCTGCCTCCCAAGTGCTGGGATTAAAGGTGTGCACCACTGCGCCCAGCACTGCCATGACTTTAAATAGCATATAACAGTAAGCAAGAGCAAAAGAAAATGACAGAGCCAAGAGCTAAGCATACTGACATTCCTTGTCTTACTCTGAGGTCATTTGTTTCCACCTAGGAAATTTATTTTACCCATTTGTAATACATAAGGTGATTGGGTCTAAACTTCCAAAGAATATGAATTACATCTGTGCTTATGATTTTGTTACCCACCTAACATAGGACATCACCTATATTTAATATAAGCTGAATTTACATTAAGTCTATGCCCCTATATAAAACTTTTAGAGCATCCTTAAAAGTCTGCAAACAGTTGAAAAATCTTTAAATTTAGGCATGGTTTTAGGATTAGCCTGAAAAATTAGCCTTCTGTTCCTTCTAAAAAGAAATTAATTTTAGGCAAAATTTGGTCATTTCAGATCTCTTACATCCTTTCTACATACACACACCTTCATCCGCATTCTTTATTTATTTATTTATTTTTGGTTTTTGGAGGTAGGGTTTCACTCTGGTCCAGGCTGACCTGGAATTAACTATGTAGTCTCAGGGTGGCCTCGAACTCATGGCAATCCTACTACCTCTGCATCCTGAGTGCTGGGATTAAAGGTGTGCGCCACCATGCCTGGCTCATCCACATATTTTAACATTTTTTAAAATTATTATTATTATTTTTATTGACAACTTCCTTAATTGTAGACAATATCCCATGGTAATTCCCTCCCTCCCCCACTTTCCCCTTTGAAACTCCACTCTCCATCATATCTCCTCTCCCTCTCAATCAGTGTCTTTTATTTTTATTTATTTATTTATTTTTGGTTTGGTTTTTCAAGGTAGGGTCTCACTCTGGTCCAGGCTGACCTGGAATTAACTATATAGTTTCAGGGTGGCCTCGAACTCTCGGCAATCCTCCTACCTCTGCCTCCCGAGTGCTGGGATTAAAGGTGTGCGACACCACGCCCAGCTAGTGGCTTTTATTTTGATGTCATGATCTTTACCTCCTTTTTTTTTTTTTTTTTTTTTTTTTTTTTTGGTTTTTCGAGGTAGGGTCTCACTCTGGTCCAGGCTGACCTGGAATTAACTCTGTAGTCTCAGGGTGGCCTCGAACTCTCGGCGATCCTCCTACCTCTGCCTCCCGAGTGCTGGGATTAAAGGCGTGCGCCACCACGCCCGGCTTTTTTTTTTTTTTTTTTTTTTTTTTTGAGGTAGGGTCTCACTCTAGCCCAGGCTGACCTGGAATTCACTCTGTAGTCTCAGGGTGGCCTTGAACTCACCATGATCCTCCTACCTCTGCCTCCCAAGTCTGGGCTTAAAGGTGTGCGCCACCATGCCCGGCTTTTTTTTCTTTTTTAAGGTAGGGTCTCACTCCAGCCCAGGATGACCTGGAATTCGCTATGTAGTCTCAGGGTGGCCTTGAACTTACAGAGATCCTCCTACCTCTGCCTCCCAAGTGCTGGGATTAAAGGCGTGCACCATCATGCCCAGTCGTTTCCTCCTATTATGATGGTCTTCTGTAGGTAGTGTCAGGCACTGTGAAGTCATAGATATCCAGGTCATTTTGTGTCTGGGGGAGTTTGTTGTAAGGAGTCTTACCCTTCCTTTTGCTCTTATTATCTTTCTGCCACTTCTTCTGCAGTGGACCCTAAGCCTTGGAAGGTGTGTTAGAGATATTATAGTGCTGAGCACTCCTCTGTCACTTCTCAGCACCATGGTGCCTTCTGAGTCATCTCAAGGTTGCCACCATCTGAAAAGAGAAGCTTCTCTAACCAAAAGTGAGAGTAGCTTTAATATATGGGTATGGACATTAAGAGAACTGCTTACTGGGCAGTTTGGTGAGCATAGTATATACATTTAACTAGACACCAGTAGACATTACACCCCTAGGGCTCATGATTACCCCTGTTATAGGTTTTCACTATCAGGAATGCAAAGGAACTCCAGATCTCCAGATGGACACACCACTTTGTGCATCTGGCTTTATGTAGGTATTGGGGAATCGAACCCAGGCTGTTAGGCTTTGCCAATAAGTGTTTTTAACCACTGAGCCACCTTTCTAGCTTGAGAATCACTTTTTTTTTTCTAGGCAGAGTCTTTGTCTAGCCCAGGCTGACCTGGAATTCATTATGTAGTCTCAGGACAGCCTCAAACTCATGGTAATTCTACCTCTACCTCCTGAGTGCTGGATTAAAGGTGTGCATCATCATGCCCTTTTCCTTTTTAAAAAATATTTTATTTTTATTAATGTATTTGAGAGAGTGAGAAAGAGAGAAAATGAGTGTGCCAGGGCCTCCAGGCCCTGCAAAGGAATTCCAGACCCATGTGCCACCTTGTGCATTTGGCTTACATGGGTCTTGCAGAATCGAACCTGAGGCCTTTGGCTTCACAGGCAAATGCCTTAACTGCTAAGCCATTTCTCTAGCTCAAAAACGTGGCATTTAAAAAATCATTCTCTTTAATCTGGAATTGCCAATTCTTTGGTTAGTTTTCAGATATGAACTCAGGGTTTGGGGTTCCAGGAAGTGCCCCGAAACTCCAATTTCCCCATTACAATCCCAGCACTTGGGAAGAGAGGTAGAAGGATCACTGTGAGTTCAAGGGCAGCCTGAGATTACATAGTGAATTCCAGGTAAGCCTGGGCTAGAGCAAGACCATACCTCAAAAAACAACAAAAGGCAGGAGAGATGGCTTAGGTTAAGCGCTTGCCTGTGAAGCCTAAGGACCCTAGTTTGAGGCTCGATTCTCCACGTAGGCCAGGTGCACAAGGTGGCATATGCATCTGGAGTTCGTTTGCAGTTGCTGGAGCCCCTGGTGTGCCCATTCTCTCTCTCTGCCTCTCTGTCTCTCAAATAAATAAATAAAAACAACAAGAACAACAAAAAAGGATGCTCTGAAAAATAATCAAAAAAGCCAGGACTGGTGGCACACACCTTCAGTCCCAGCACTCAGGTGGCAAAAGTAGGAGGATCACCATGAGTTTGAGGCCAATCTGAGACTACTTGGTGAATTCCATGTCAGCCTGGGCTAAAATGGGACTCTACCTTGGAAAAAACACTCATTTTCAACTTTCATCGTAATAAATTTTATAAATAAGGATGATGAATGGATGCTAAAGACATTTAATGAACAATATGTTGGAGAACAGTTATTTATATTACCTAGAAGTATCCCCTCGCAGATTTTTTTTTTGAGAGAGACACACAGAGAGAGAGAGAGAGAGAGAGAGAAAGAGAGAGGGAGGGAGAGGAAGACAGATAGAGATGGGCGCACCAGCAGTCTCTCAGCTGCTGAGAATGAAATCCAGATGTGTGCGCCCCCTTGTGGTCAAGTGTGGCATTGCGCCCTTGTGTCACTTTGCATCTGGCTAAATGTGGGGCCTGAAGATTGGAACCGGTGTTCTTAGGCTTAGGAGGCAGGCGCCTTAAGCGCTAAGCCATCTCTCCAACCCCCCTCACAGATTTTCATGTCCACAATTTACCCTTTAACATAAAACATCTAGAAATCAAACCACAGACTTATTTATTTATTTATATTTTTATTTCTTTGTTTTTTTTTTTTAACCTCTACCTCTATTTTTTTTTGCTTTGTTGAGTTTTTAAAAATATTTTATTTCAGCTGGGCGTGGTGGCACACGCCTTTAATCCCAGCGTTCGGGAGGCAGAGGTAGGAGGATCGCCGAGAGTTCAAGGCCACCCTGAGACTATCTAGTTAATTCCAGGTCAGCCTGGACTAGAGTGAGACCCTACCTTGCAAAAACCAAAAAAAAAAAAAAAAAAAAAAAAAAAAAAAAATTTATTTCTTTTAATTACTTGACAGAGAGAAAGAGGAAGAGAGAAAGAAAGAGAAGAAAATTTCTTGGTCACAGTTTGGGGAGGGAGAGCTCAGAGGTGAGCCCCTGAGTTAAGGAGACAGAGTGGAGGATATGAGAAGGCCAAGGTGGATGAAATTTATAGGGCTAAGTGCCAGAAGGATAGTAGCCTGGAGAAAACAGCTATACAAAGAGCACTGTGGAGTTCTGCCGATGTGAGGACTTGGTCAGCTAAGTTCTGATTGAGACAATTATGAGAGAATTATCAAAACTTTGGAAAGCATGTATAAAATCCTGACTCACACAGGACAGAAATATTTCATGTTCCCAAGAGGATGAATAGTATGTAAGATACAATGCACCACCATGTGTGGCTTAAATAAATTATATATATATTGGTTTTTCGAGATAGGGTCTCACTGTAACCCAGGCTGACCTGCAATTCGCTCTGTAGTCTCAGGGTGGCCTCGAACTCACGATGATCCTCCTACCTCTGCCTCCTGAGTGCTGGGATTAAAGGTGTGCACGCCACCACGCTTGGCAATAGAATTTTTTGTTTGTTTGTTTGTTTTTTTGGTTTTTCGAGGTAGGGTCTCACTCTGGCTCAGGCTGACCTGGAATTCACTATGTAGTCTCAGGGTGGCCTCGAACTCTCAGTGATCCTCCTACCTCTGCCTCCCAAGTGCTGGGATTAAAGGTGTGCGCCACAATAAAAACATTTTTAAAAAAGATTTAGGTAGGCCTGAGCCGGGGGAGGTGGCGCATTCTTTAATTGCAGCACTAGGGAGGCAGAGGTAGGAGGATCTCTGAGAGTTCGAGGCCACCCTGAGATGACATAGTGAATTCCAGGTCAGCCTGAGCCAGAGTGAGACCCTACCTCGAAAAACCAAAAAAAAAAAAAAAAAAAAAAAAAAAAAAAAAAAAAAGATTAGGCCTGGCATGATGGCACACACCTTTAATCCTAGCACTTGGGAGGCAGAGGTAGGAGTATCACTGTGAGTTCGAGGCCACCCTGAGAATACAGAGTGGATTCTAGGTCAGCCTGGGCTACAGCGAGACCTTATCTCGAAAAACAAAAAAAGAAAACAAAACATTTATTTATTTATTTATTTATTTATTTATTTATTTATTTATTAAAGCCCACTACCTACAAACTCAGGTTGGCTGTTCTCTGCTCTTGAGAGTCAGCCCTGGCAGTTCATGATTTTCCCAAATAAAAGCTTTCATCTTTGCCTCAGAGTGGTTTTTGTGGTCTTGGTCACTCCCAAACCCTACATTGACTTCTTGTGTTTCTGTTTTTTTTTTTTCTTCAGTGCTAGTGATCAAACTAGGACACTCACATATAGTCATGTCTACATCTCTGAGCTACATTCCTAGCCACATAGCTTTTCTTTTTTCTCTTTTTTTGATTTTTCTGAGGTCAGGTCTCACTCTAGCCCAGGCTGACCTGAAACTCACTCTGTAGTTCCAGGCTGGCCTCAAACTCACAATGATCCTCCTACCTCTGCCTCCTGAGTGTTGGGATTAAAGGTATGCACCACCACACCTGGTTACACATAGTTTTTGGGTTTTTTTTTTTAATTTTTAAAAATTTTTTATTTTTAGAGAGAGACATAGAGAGAGACAGACAGAGAGAGAGGATAGAGGGAGACAGATAGAGAATGGGCACACCAGCAGTCTCTCGGCTGTGAACGAAATCCAGATGTGTGCGCCCCCTTGTGGGCAAGTGCGGCATTGCGCCCTTGCATCACTTTGCATCTGGCTAAACGTGGGACCTGGAGATTGGAACCGCTGGAGATTGGAACCAGCGTTCTTAGGCTTAGGAGGCAGGCGCCTTAACCGCTAAGCCATCTCTCCAGCCCTAATTTTTATTTTTATTTATTTTTGAAGAGAGACACAGAGAGAGACAGACAGAGAGGGAGAGGGAGACAGATAGAGATGGGCGCGCCAGCAGTCTCTCAGCTGCTGTGAACGAAATCCAGATGCGTGCGCTCCCTTGTGGGCAAGTGCGGCATTGTGCCCTTGCGTCACTTTGCATCTGGCTAAACATGGGACCTGGAGATTGGAACCGGGTTCTTAGGCTTAGCAGGCAGGCACCTTAACTGCTAAGCCATCTCTCCAGCCCAGTTTTTGTTTTTAAAGTAATTAACTATAGTTTTATAATTTAACTTTCAAATAATGAATATGCTTAACAATCAATTCACAATATTTTTTCTTTTGTTGATGTGTATATATAGTGTTCACATGTAAGAGTGTGGGCATCTGCATGCTAAGGTGCATGTGTGGAGGATGTTGGTGTAAGGTTCGGGAGTGACCACGACCACACAAACCACTCTGAGGCAAGGATGAAAGCTTTATTTGGGGAAAGCATGAGCTGCCAGGGTTAGCTCACAAGAGAGGAGCGCAGCCCATCTGAGTTCCTCAGGTAGAGGGCTTTATAGGGCTCTCAGTTGGGGGAAGGTGAGGAAAAGAACTGCTTGAATAAGAAAGGTTCCTTTGGGAGAGCTAAGATAGCCAGGGTATGACATCAGAACAGTGACCAGGTAGGTGATTTACAAAATAAGGGGGCAGCGTAGTTAATTCCAGGTCAGCCTGGGCCAGAGTGAGACCCTACCTCGAAAAACCAAAAAAAAAAAAAAAATAAGGGGGCAGGAAACCATGACCTGGGGGCATTGCAGGCAAGGAGGGGATAATGGCTGGGTGGTTTCTTGAGGAATGTGGATAATCCACTTCCTTATGTCTCTGTTGCCATCCTGCTGTCCTTGGTGACTCCATATTGGGGCCTGTCAGACCTAAAAGTTGGGCCTCATCTTCCAACTTTGATCTAAGTTCTCTCATTGTTCACTGCTGCATTTGACAGGCTAGTTGGCTAGTGAGTTTCCAGAAAATTCTTTCTCCTCCTCCCTTCTCATCCTAGGCATGCTGAGATTACAGGCACCTGCCATAACTTCTGGCTTTTATGTGGCTTCTGAGAATCAAAACTCAGGTACTTGTATGAGAAATGCTATATCCACTGAGCCATCTTCTCAGCCCAACTCACAACATTTTAAAAATTTATTTAATTGTTCTGACAATCTGTGGCTGACTAGGCAAGACCTCATGGTCTAATTTTCTCCTGAATAGTTGGGAATCTAAGGTCCAGTGAGAATGCAGGGTTGGCCACTCGTAGCTATAAAAAGTTGGCCAGCACTTGTGCCAGGGTGTTCAACAATGTCACATTTAATTCTCCCAGCAATCTTGCAACGGAAGAGGCCACTATTAGCACTTTACAGAGAAGACAACTGAGGCAGAATGACAGCAAGTTTATGAGACTGTTTATTAGAACTTGATAGATCTGGATGCAAATCTGGTCCTGTAATTGTGAGATGTGAGCTTCTTGGGGAAATCCCTCACTCAACTAGTGTGAGGATGGGAATGACCTACTGATGTCCATGTGATTTCTGCCATAACTTAGTTCAAGACCTGGTATGAGATTGATGTGTCATGGTGGATTCTTAATTATCACCAAGGAGGCTGAGTGACTTAAGTGTCTGTGTATGTAGAGCATGGAGGAGCACTTTGATTTGCACAGACAGTTCAGAAAGGAATAGAGGTGTGACTCAAACATGGGCTGATTGAAAAGTCAAGGCTTAATGGTTTGGGTGAAATAAAGAGGAATCAGAATAAGGACTTAAAAGCTGGGCATGGAGCGCACGCCTTTAATCCCAGCACTTGGGAGGCAGAGGTAGGAGGATTGTTGTGAGTTCAAGGATACCCTGAGACTACATAGTGAATTCCAGGTCAGCCTGGGCTAGAGTGAACCCCTACCTTAGGAAAAAAAAAAAAAAAAAAAAAAAAACAGCCAGGTGTGGTGGCGCATACCTTTAATCCCAGCACTCGGGAGGCAGAGGTAGGAGGATTGTCATGAGTTCGAGGCCACCCTGAGACTACATAGCTAATTCCAGGTCAGCCTGGACCACCAGAGTGAAACCCTACCTTGAAAAACCAAAAGAAAAAAAAAAAAAGAATAAGGACTTAAGACCTTGATGTAGGCTGGGCGTGGTGGCGCATGCCTTTAATCCCAGCACTTGGGAGGCAGAGGTGGGAGGATTGCCGAGAGTTCGAGGCCAGCCTGAGACTACATATTGAATTCCAGGTCAGCCTGAACTAGAGTGAAACCCTACCTCGAAAAACCAAAAAAAAAAAAAAAAGATCTTGATGTATCTGAGGTGACTAGGCCCCACTCCCTCTCCTGGAGCTGCTCATATCCTCCAAGTAGGCTGGAAAATGAAATGGGTCACTCCTCCTCCCCACCCCCCAAAAAAATTTCGGGTTATTTCCTCTTGCTCTGTCTCCAGGGGCCATCTCCTTCTAATGTTCTTGTTGACAGCATTCAGGGAACTCTATCTTGGCATCCCCCTGGCACCTCTACTGGGAAGGCCAGGCGAGGAGGCAGGACCATAAAACCTCATTAGCGTGTCCCTCTGGAAACCAAGCTGAGATGGCAGAGTCTGCCTGTGTCTGCGTCCCGGCATCTTCCCAGCAAGGTCTTCAACAGCTGATGCTCACTTGCTCTATGGGGGAAAAGCAAGACGCTCATAGAAACCTGGGGCTTTTCTGGAGACTGGGCTTCCTGGAAGCTTAACTCTCTGGATTTCCTGAAGAGCAAGGGACAGCCACTCAGGTGACACATTCCTGTGGACGAATGAGGGGTGAGATGGTCGCTGGCCTCGGGGCTGTGGGTTGGTCCAGGCATATATGGAGCTGGCGGTCAGACACAGCTATGCCGCGCATCTCCAGGTTCCCAATGTGAACTTCCTAACACCCCTCCAACCTCTACCCTCAGTAGTCAGTTTCCTCACAGATCCCGATCGCAAACTCTCCTCCTTCTGTTTCCTTTTTGGTCCTTAGTCCACCCTTTTTTCATTAATAACTATTTACTGATAGTTTCCGTTTGTCCAGCAAGTTCTAGGTACTAGAAAGAAACAAGTGATCAATGTCTTGAGCTCAAGGATCTCAAGTGAAGCAGAGAACCATGTCCATGAAAGAGCAGCGATGGTCCATGTTCTGAGAGCAGCTGCCCACCACCGGAATGCTTTAACAGGGATCATGGACACTGCAACTTTACTTTTGTTTTCTTGAGACAGGGTCTCATGTAGCTCAGCCTGGCCTTGAGCTTTTTATGTAGCTGACACTGTCCTTTTACTTCTGTCTTTTCCTCCCCAGAGCTGGGGCTGTAGGGGTGGACCATCATGTGTCTTTGCAATTTTTTGTTTTGTTTTTTTGAGACAGAGGCTTACAATGTAGCTCAGGCTATGTAGCACAAAATCCCCCTGTTTTAGTTTCCACCCCTACAGGTGCTGAGATTAAAGACCTGCATCACCCAACCTAGTGAAATACTGTAAATGAAGCTAGAATCTGCTGGGCTGGCAAATTGTAGAATATTTAGGTTGACTAAGTGGTTTCTCTCATCCTATGGGAATCATGAATAACTCAGAGAAAGAGAGAGTCTTTTTTTTTGGTTTTGCAAGGTAGGGTTTCACTCTGGTCCAGGCTGACCTGGAATTAACTATGTAGTCTCAGGGTGGCCTCGAACTCTCAGCGATCCTCCTACCTCTGCCTCCCGAGTGCTGGGATTAAAGGCATGCGCCACCACGCCTGGCAAAAGACAGAGTCTTTATCATAATTTACTATTTTTCTTAATGGTCATAATTACCCATGTCCCAGTCTTTTTCCTCCTTCTTTCTTCTCTTTCTTCCTTTTTCTTTCTTTCTTTCTTTCTTTCTTTCTTTCTTTCTTTCTTTCTTTCTCTTTCTCTCGCTTTCTTTCTTTTTCTTTCTTTCTTTTTGAGGTAGGGTCTCACTCTAGCTCAGGCTGACCTGGAATTCACTCTGTAGTCTCAGGGTGGCCTTGAACTCTAGGCAATCCTACCTCTGCCTCCCAAGTGCTGGGATTAAAGGTGTGTACCACCACACCCGGTTTCTGCTTCCTTTCAATACAACCCCGCAGACTCTCTTATTCAAGTATGGGAGTATATTGATGAAAATTCCTTATGAGAAATAGTTTTACCTTCCACTCCAGCCCTCTGCACTGGGAGGACTGTGGTCCTGTCTTGTGTGGTAACCTTACCTCCTCTGAATCCTACCTGGGTCATGCTTCTACAGTGTCCTGTGCTGAATCTCAGTAAACTCTCATTGCTGTGCAGATGTGAGGAATTTGCACTCTTTGCCTCCCAGCTGAGGGGCTGTTTGCTGGAAGTAGGAGATGCTGATGATAAAGAGTGGGATAGAGGTCAGATTGCTTCTGTTCAAGTCAAGGTCTACCACAGCAACTATTACTTGCTTTTTTTTGAAAAAAAAATATATATATATATATATATATGATTCAGGTAAAAGTGCTTCCCTCACTGAATTGTGAAGTGGAGGTAATTTTAGTGTAATAATGTCTGATGTAAAAATTACCCATTAAATATTAGTTTTATTATTATTATTTTAATTATTTATTTATTTGCAGGCAGAGAGAGAGAGAGAAGAGAGGCAGACAGAGAGAGAATGGGCATGCCAGGGTCTCTAGCCACTGCAAACGAACTCCAGATGCATGTGCTCCTTGTGCATCTGGCTTACGTGGGTCTTGGAGTATTGAAGCGGGATCCTTTGGCTTCGTGGGCAAACGCCTTAACCACTAAGCCATTTCTCCAGCCCTATTATTATTTTTTAATATTTTACTTATTTATTTGAGAGAAAGAGGCAGAGAGATAGAGATAGAGAGAATGAGCACACCAGGGCCTCCAGCCACTGCAAACAAACTCCAGATGCATGCACCCCCTTGTGCATCTGGCTTACGTGGGTCCTGAAGAATCGAACTGGGATCCTTTGGCTTTGCAAATGCCTTAACCACTAAGCCATCTCTCCAGCTCAGTTTTATTATTTTTGAAGGGAGATTATGAAATCACCTCTTAGCTCTACTTTGTTAAATATTTTATGTTAGTTATCTAGGGATTCAGTTAACAGAAGAGGAAGAAAATATTTCCTCCCAGTTACTAGGTGTCAAATTGATATTAGAACACTCTAGAATTCTATTTATTTATTTGCAAGCAGAGAGATAGAGACAGATATAAAATGGGCATGGCATGCCAGGGCCTCCTAGCCACTGCAAATGAACTCCAGACACATGTGCTACTTTGTGCTTCTGGCTTTATGTGGGTAGTGGGGAATCGAACCAGGGTCCTTAGGCTTTGCATGTAAGTGCCTTAAGTGCTAAGCTATCTTTCCAGCCCTATAATTATTTAGATTGTACTGGACAAAGAATAAGCTGTAGAGGATGCATCTAATCTGGGTTTGGGGATGAGAGGTGGGACAAGCAGGGAGAGGATTTCTGCATGAGTTGATTCCCACTGTGTCCACAATGTGATTGTGGGCAACAGGAGTGCAGGTGGCCGTCCTCCCTCCATGCTGAGGTCATAATCCAGGACCCCTAGGTGTGAGAGAGACAGAGTTATGCAGAGTACTGGGGATATTCATATGGGGGTTAATGCCTCTGCAAAAGGATGAGCTGTGGGCTTAGGTAGACTGGCTGGGTCTGTGGGTTGCTGCTCTGATCGTCTGTGCCGGGTGCTGTGTAGGTGAGTTTCCCTTCCCTAGGTCTCTAGTGCTTGCTGGTGCTTGCACTGGCAGTGAGGGAAGGGAAGGCTGTGGATGATGGCTGAAGTTCTGCTAGTTCTGCTGGTCCCTGCTAGTCTCTCCTTCACGTTTCTTGAGTTTGAGAGGAGGCTAGTGTGAGTGGAAAATCCCCTCACCTGGCTTTTCCTGCGGCTCATGCCAAGCCTGGTTGCTGTGGCCGTGCAGACCTGGTGCTGCAGCTGCTGGAGCCGCTTTTGCCTGTTTCTGTGGTCTCTAAATACTCTGGATCTCTCCTACTTCTCTGCTGTGGTTGATAATTTCTCATACACCCTCTCATTTTAGAAGAGTGTGCTCTTCTGTTTTTTTTTCTTTTCTCCCTTGGCTGCTTTGGCGTGGTTCTTACACTGTCATCTTAACTGAAAGTATAGGCATGATTTTCAGTGAGCTTTAAGTATGTGGACACAAGACCTGAAAATCCCTAAGAGCTCATTTTTTTTTTTTTACTATTACAATGAGAATAGCTATAGTTACAGTCATAGTCCCACATTTATAACTGTAGAGCTTACAACAATGTGCGTTTTTTTTTTTTTGAAGGGGGAGTTTCTTCAAGGTAGTGTCTCACTCTACCCCAGGCTGACATGGCACTCACTCTGTATACAACTCTCAATTTATTATAATGTATATGGACAAGTAATTAAGGAACTTAAAAGACCACATCTGGGGATTGTTTAGGAGAGTAACCATCAAAGGAGTTTACATTTGAGATTATTGAACTTAATACTATCTAGAATGTATTTTGCTGTTTTTTTTTTTTTTTTTTTTAAAGCTTTATCTCCCTTAGGCTGCTTTGGCATGGTTACTACGTCACCATCTTAACTGGAAGTCCAGTCTTTTTTATTAAATTTCATTTAATTATTTACTTATTTGAGAGAGATAGAAAGAGGTAGATGGCGAGAGAGAGAATGGGTGCACCAGATCCTCTAGCCACTGCACACAAACTCCAGACATATGCACTACCTTGTGCATATGGCCTATGTGGGTCTTGGGGAATTAAACCTGGCTCCTTAGGCTTCTCAGGCAAGCGCCTTAACCACTAAGCAATCTTTCCAGCCCCAGGAATGCAGTCTTCTGAAGGGGACTGAATGCTAAAGGAGTGTCCTGTTCTTCAAAGTCTGCTTTATTCCCCCCTGGATTAACAAACTGGTGCTCCACCTGGTATTATGGAGCATAGAAATGGAAGAAAAAGAAGGTCATTGAGTTTGCAACATGGTCTTGTGTTTTGGAAATGGCCATGGGCAGTGTTAAGCAGGTTTGCTGGATGCCTGCATAGAAACCTGTTGGAGCTGAAAGGATGGACCATGGGTGGTAGTAGAGACCCAGTGGAGATGCTGGGACGACAAGATGGCTGCTAAGGAGAGCTGCCAGACCCAGATGAAGTTTTCCAGGACTGTGAGTAGCCTAGCTGGAGGGGTAGAATTGGAACTCCAAAGTTTAATGTTTTCCCTGTTTAAATCTTGTATTGGTTAAATATTTCTTTGCTCTGCCCAATGCCATCTTTTGCAGTGTGACTATTTATTCTGTGCCATTATGGTTTTTTTGGGAGATTTTTTTTTTTTTTTTTTTGTATTATGGTTCAGTTAAAAGACCTTGGATTACAGGGATGTTTGAACATCATTGGGATTGATAAAACTATGGGGACTTTTAAAGTTGGACTGAATTCATTGCATTTTATATCATGTATGGTTATCAGTTTATGAGGGGCCAGGGGTGGAATGTGGTGGTTTGATTCAGGTGTCCCCCATAAACTTAGGTGTTCTGAATGCTAAATTCCCAGCTAATGGAGATTTGGGAATTAATGCCACCTGGAAGCAGTGTATTGTTGGGGGCAGGTTTATGGGTGTTACAGCCAGTTTCCCCTTGTCAGTGTTTGGCACACTCTCTTGTTGCTATTGTCCACCTGATGTTGGCCAGGAGGTGATGTCCACCCTCTGCTCATGTCATTGTTTTCCCCTGCCATCATAGAGCTTCCCCTCGAGCCTGAATGCCAAAATAAATCATTTTTTTTTCCCACAAGCTTCTCTTGGTCAGAGTGTTTTCTGCCAGCAATGAACCTGACTGCACCCCTTTAATCCCAGCACTTGGGAGGTAGAGGTAGGAGGATTGTTGTGAGTTTGAGGTCACCCTAAGACTATATAGTGAATTCCAGGTCAGCCTGAGCTAGAGTGAGACCCTATCTTGTAAAACCAAAAACCAACCAAACAAACAAAAAGGCTGGAGAGAGCTTAGCATGCCTGCAAAGCCTAAGGACCCATGTTCAATTCTCCGGGTCCCATGTAAGCCAGATGCATATGGTGGTGCATGTACCTGGAGTTTGTTTGCAGTGGCTAGAGGCCTTGATGTGACCATTCTCACTCTCTCTTTCTGTCCCTCACCCCTCTCTGTGTCTCTAATAAATAAATACAAATAAATCTTTTTTTTTTTTAAGAGACCTGGAGAGATGGCTTAGCAGTTAAGCACTTGCCTGTGAAGCCTAAGAACCCCGGTTCGAGGCTTGATTCCCCAGGACCCACGAAAGCCAGATGCACAAGGTGGCACATGCATTTGGAGTTCTTTTTGCAGTAGCTGGAGGCCCTGGTGCGCCCATTCTCTATATGTCTCTTTCTCTCTGTCTGTCGCTCTCAAATAAACAAAAAAATTAAAATATTAAAAATAGAGCTCCCCTCATCCATCTATCTATCTGTCTAATCAATCAGATATCTACCTACCTACAGGTTGAGTATTCCTTATTCAAGATACTTGGGCCGGGCGTGGTGGAGCATGCCTTTAATCCTAGCATTTGGGAAGCAGAGGTAGGAGGATGGCCATGAGTTCGAGGCTACCCTGAGAATACAGACTGAAAAAACAATAACAAAAATACTTGGAAATAAGCCAAGAGTGGTGGCACATACATCCTGTGAAAATTCCTTATGAGAAATAGTTTTACCTTCCACTCCAGCCCTCTGCACTGGGAGGACTGTGGTCCTGTCTTGTGTGGTAACCTTACCTCCTCTGAATCCTACCTGGGTCATGCTTCTACAGTGTCCTGTGCTGAATCTCAGTAAACTCTCATTGCTGTGCAGATGTGAGGAATTTCACTCTTTGCCTCCCAGCTGAGGGCTGTTTGCTGGAAGTAGGAGATGCTGATGATAAAGAGTGGGATAGAGGTCAGATTGCTTCTGTTCAAGTCAAGGTCTACCACAGCAACTATTACTTGCTTTTTTTGAAAAAAAAAATATATATATATATATATATGATTCAGGTAAAAGTGCTTCCCTCACTGAATTGTGAAGTGGAGGTAATTTTAGTGTAATAATGTCTGATGTAAAAATTACCCATTAAATATTAGTTTTATTATTATTATTTTAATTATTTATTTATTTGCAGGCAGAGAGAGAGAGAGAAGAGAGGCAGACAGAGAGAGAATGGGCATGCCAGGGTCTCTAGCCACTGCAAACGAACTCCAGATGCATGTGCTCCTTGTGCATCTGGCTTACGTGGGTCTTGGAGTATTGAAGCGGGATCCTTTGGCCATGTGGGCAAACGCCTTAACCACTAAGCCATTTCTCCAGCCCTATTATTATTTTTTAATATTTTACTTATTTATTTGAGAGAAAGAGGCAGAGAGATAGAGATAGAGAGAATGAGCACACCAGGGCCTCCAGCCACTGCAAACAAACTCCAGATGCATGCACCCCCTTGTGCATCTGGCTTACGTGGTCCTGAAGAATCGAACTGGGATCCTTTGGCTTTGCAAATGCCTTAACCACTAAGCCATCTCTCAGCTCAGTTTTATTATTTTTGAAGGGAGATTATGAAATCACCTCTTAGCTCTACTTTGTTAAATATTTTATGTTAGTTATCTAGGGATTCAGTTAACAGAAGAGGAAGAAAATATTTCCTCCCAGTTACTAGGTGTCAAATTGATATTAGAACACTCTAGAATTCTATTTATTTATTTGCAAGCAGAGAGATAGAGACAGATATAAAATGGGCATGCCAGGGCCTCCTAGCCACTGCAAATGAACTCCAGACACATGTGCTACTTTGTGCTTCTGGCTTTATGTGGGTAGTGGGGAATCGAACCAGGGTCCTTAGGCTTTGCATGTAAGTGCCTTAAGTGCTAAGCTATCTTTCCAGCCCTATAATTATTTAGATTGTACTGGACAAAGAATAAGCTGTAGAGGATGCATCTAATCTGGGTTTGGGGATGAGAGGTGGGACAAGCAGGGAGAGGATTTCTGCATGAGTTGATTCCCACTGTGTCCACAATGTGATTGTGGGCAACAGGAGTGCAGGTGGCCGTCCTCCCTCCATGCTGAGGTCATAATCCAGGACCCCTAGGTGTGAGAGAGACAGAGTTATGCAGAGTACTGGGGATATTCATATGGGGGTTAATGCCTCTGCAAAAGGATGAGCTGTGGGCTTAGGTAGACTGGCTGGGTCTGTGGGTTGCTGCTCTGATCGTCTGTGCCGGGTGCTGTGTAGGTGAGTTTCCCTTCCCTAGGTCTCTAGTGCTTGCTGGTGCTTGCACTGGCAGTGAGGGAAGGGAAGGCTGTGGATGATGGCTGAAGTTCTGCTAGTTCTGCTGGTCCCTGCTAGTCTCTCCTTCACGTTTCTTGAGTTTGAGAGGAGGCTAGTGTGAGTGGAAAATCCCCCTCACCTGGCTTTTCCTGCGGCTCATGCCAAGCCTGGTTGCTGTGGCCGTGCAGACCTGGTGCTGCAGCTGCTGGAGCCGCTTTTGCCTGTTTCTGTGGTCTCTAAATACTCTGGATCTCTCCTACTTCTCTGCTGTGGTTGATAATTTCTCATACACCCTCTCATTTTAGAAGAGTGTGCTCTTCTGTTTTTTTTTTTCTCCCTTGGCTGCTTTGGCGTGGTTCTTACACTGTCATCTTAACTGAAAGTATAGGCATGATTTTCAGTGAGCTTTAAGTATGTGGACACAAGACCTGAAAATCCCTAAGAGCTCATTTTTTTTTTTTACTATTACAATGAGAATAGCTATAGTTACAGTCATAGTCCCACATTTATAACTGTAGAGCTTACAACAATGTGCGTTTTTTTTTTTTTTTGAAGGGGAGTTTCTTCAAGGTAGTGTCTCACTCTACCCCAGGCTGACATGGCACTCACTCTGTATACAACTCTCAATTTATTATAATGTATATGGACAAGTAATTAAGGAACTTAAAAGACCACATCTGGGGATTGTTTAGGAGAGTAACCATCAAAGGAGTTTACATTTGAGATTATTGAACTTAATACTATCTAGAATGTATTTTGCTGTTTTTTTTTTTTTTTTTTTTTTTTTAGCTTTATCTCCCTTAGGCTGCTTTGGCATGGTTACTACGTCACCATCTTAACTGGAAGTCCAGTCTTTTTTATTAAATTTCATTTAATTATTTACTTATTTGAGAGAGATAGAAAGAGGTAGATGGCGAGAGAGAGAATGGGTGCACCAGATCCTCTAGCCACTGCACACAAACTCAGACATATGCACTACCTTGTGCATATGGCCTATGTGGGTCTTGGGAATTAAACCTGGCTCCTTAGGCTTCTCAGGCAAGCGCCTTAACCACTAAGCAATCTTTCCAGCCCCAGGAATGCAGTCTTCTGAAGGGGACTGAATGCTAAAGGAGTGTCCTGTTCTTCAAAGTCTGCTTTATTCCCCCCTGGATTAACAAACTGGTGCTCCACCTGGTATTATGGAGCATAGAAATGGAAGAAAAAGAAGGTCATTGAGTTTGCAACATGGTCTTGTGTTTTGGAAATGGCCATGGGCAGTGTTAAGCAGGTTTGCTGGATGCCTGCATAGAAACCTGTTGGAGCTGAAAGGATGGACCATGGGTGGTAGTAGAGACCCAGTGGAGATGCTGGGACGACAAGATGGCTGCTAAGGAGAGCTGCCAGACCCAGATGAAGTTTTCCAGGACTGTGAGTAGCCTAGCTGGAGGGGTAGAATTGGAACTCCAAAGTTTAATGTTTTCCCTGTTTAAATCTTGTATTGGTTAAATATTTCTTTGCTCTGCCCAATGCCATCTTTTGCAGTGTGACTATTTATTCTGTGCCATTATGGTTTTTTTGGGGGGAGGGGATTTTTTTTTTTTTTTTTTGTATTATGGTTCAGTTAAAAGACCTTGGATTACAGGGATGTTTGAACATCATTGGGATTGATAAAACTATGGGGACTTTTAAAGTTGGACTGAATTCATTGCATTTTATATCATGTATGGTTATCAGTTTATGAGGGGCCAGGGGTGGAATGTGGTGGTTTGATTCAGGTGTCCCCCATAAACTTAGGTGTTCTGAATGCTAAATTCCCAGCTAATGGAGATTTGGGAATTAATGCCACCTGGAAGCAGTGTATTGTTGGGGGCAGGTTTATGGGTGTTACAGCCAGTTTCCCCTTGTCAGTGTTTGGCACACTCTCTTGTTGCTATTGTCCACCTGATGTTGGCCAGGAGGTGATGTCCACCCTCTGCTCATGTCATTGTTTTCCCCTGCCATCATAGAGCTTCCCCTCGAGCCTGAATGCCAAAATAAATCATTTTTTTCCCCACAAGCTTCTCTTGGTCGAGTGTTTTCTGCCAGCAATGAACCTGACTGCACCCCTTTAATCCCAGCACTTGGGAGGTAGAGGTAGGAGGATTGTTGTGAGTTTGAGGTCACCCTAAGACTATATAGTGAATTCCAGGTCAGCCTGAGCTAGAGTGAGACCCTATCTTGTAAAACCAAAAACCAACCAAACAAACAAAAAGGCTGGAGAGAGCTTAGCATGCCTGCAAAGCCTAAGGACCCATGTTCAATTCTCCGGGTCCCATGTAAGCCAGATGCATATGGTGGTGCATGTACCTGGAGTTTGTTTGCAGTGGCTAGAGGCCTTGATGTGACCATTCTCACTCTCTCTTTCTGTCCCTCACCCCTCTCTGTGTCTCTAATAAATAAATACAAATAAATCTTTTTTTTTTTTAAGAGACCTGGAGAGATGGCTTAGCAGTTAAGCACTTGCCTGTGAAGCCTAAGAACCCCGTTCGAGGCTTGATTCCCCAGGACCCACGAAAGCCAGATGCACAAGGTGGCACATGCATTTGGAGTTCTTTTTGCAGTAGCTGGAGGCCCTGGTGCGCCCATTCTCTATATGTCTCTTTCTCTCTGTCTGTCGCTCTCAAATAAACAAAAAAATTAAAATATTAAAAATAGAGCTCCCCTCATCCATCTATCTATCTGTCTAATCAATCAGATATCTACCTACCTACAGGTTGAGTATTCCTTATTCAAGATACTTGGGCCGGGCGTGGTGGAGCATGCCTTTAATCCTAGCATTTGGGAAGCAGAGGTAGGAGGATGGCCATGAGTTCGAGGCTACCCTGAGAATACAGACTGAAAAAACAATAACAAAAAATACTTGGAAATAAGCCAAGAGTGGTGGCACATACATCCTGATGGGAATAAAACCAATTTTTTTTTTTTTTTTTGGTGAGAGACACAGAGAGAGACAGAGAGGGAGAGGAAGACAGATAGAGATAGGCATGCCAGCAGCCTCTCAGCTGCTGTGAATGAAATCCAGATGTGTGTGCCCACTTGTGGTCAAGTGTGGTATTGCGCCCTGGCGTCACTTTGCATCTGGCTAAACGTGGGACCTGGAGAGTGGAACCGCTGGAGATTGGAACCAACGTTCTTAGGCTTAAGAGGAAGGCACCTTAACCCCTAAGCCATCTCTCCAGCCCCCAGTTGTTTTTTTTGAGGTAGGTTTCACTAACTCAGGCTGACCTGGAATTCTCTATGTAGTCTCAGGGTGGCCTTGAACTCACGGCGATCCTCCTACCTCTGCCTCCCAAAATGCTGGGATTAAAGGGATGCACCACCACATCCAGTTTGACCAATTTTTTATGTTTCTTGCTAAATCAGTTCCACAACCCTTTGTGTACTTAGCTCATGTACCATGTGCAATTCAAGACTGCCTGTTTTTTGTTTTTTTCAAGATAGGGTCTCACTCTAACCCAAGCTGACCTGGAATTCACTAGCCTCAAACTCATAGCGATCTTCTTACCTTTGTTTCCCAAGTGCTGGGATTAAAGGCAAGTGCCACCATACCCAGAAAGACTGCTTGTTTTGAACATTCTGGCCATTTAGTTTTTTTTTTTTTTTTTTTTTTTGGTTTTTCGAGGTAGGGTCTCACTCTGGCTCAGGCTGACTTGGAATTCACTATGTAGTCTCAGGGTGGCCTCGAACTTTTGGCAATCCTCCTACCTCTGCCTCCCAAGTGCTGGGATTAAAGGCGTGCGCCACCACGCCCGGCTCGCCATTCAGTTTTTTAAGCTTGGGAGCAGGGTAGTGCAAGACTCCTAGGTGCAAACTCCAGTTGTGAAAGGAAAGTAATAATGAATTTCTAGCTTTGCCCTCTTCTACTTGGAGAACAAATAAAATTAAATCTTGTTTAAAAAAAAAGGGGGTGGGGTGGGGCTGGAGAGATGGCTTAATGATTAAGGTACTTGCCTCCAACGCCTAAGGAACCAGGTTCGATTCCTCAGAACACACATAAACAAGATACACATGGTAGAGCAAGTGTCTGGAGTTTGTTTGCAGTGGCTAGAGACCCTGGTGTGCCCATTCTCTCCCTCTTTCTCTAATAAATAAATAATTTTTTAAGAAAGGAGGAGGAGGAGGAAAGATGGGCATGGTGGGACATGCCTTTAATCCCAGCACTTGGAAGGCAGAGGTAGGAGGATCACTGTGAATTCAAGGCCACCCTGAGACTACATAGTGAATTCCAGGTCAGCCTGGGCTAGAGTGAAACCCTACCTTGAAAAACCTAAAAAAAAAAAAAAAAAAAAAAAAAAGGAAAAAACTATAAATAGGCCTGGTGTGGTGGCACACACCTTTAATCCCAGTACTGGGGAAGATGTGATGGAAGGATCATATGTCACTGTGAGTTCAAGGCCAGCTTTCGAGCTATAGAGTGAGTTTCAGGACAATAAGGGTTGGAGTGAGATTATACCTGAAAAAAAAAAAAATAAGGGCTGGGTGAAATGGCTCAATAGTTAAAGTGTCTGCTTGAAAAGCTTAACAGCTTGTTTCCCAGTACCCACATACAGCCAGATGAACAAAGTGATGCATGCATCCGAAGTTCAATTTCAGTGGCAAGATGCCCTGGAGCACCCATACTCTCTTTTCCTATTGCTTTCTCTCACTCTGGCCTTGTAAATAAATAAATATATTTTTAAAACTATAAATATGGGATAGCTGGGCGTGGTGGCGCACGCCTTTAATCCCAGCACTCGGGAGGCAGAGGTACGAGGATCACCGAGAGTTCTAGGCCACCCTGAGACTACATAGTTAATTCCAGGTCAGCCTGGGCCAGAGTGAGACCCTACCTCGAAGAGAAAAAAAAACTATAAATATGGGGCTGGGGAAATGGCTTAGTGGTTAAGGCGTTTGCAGTGAAGCCTAAGGACCCCAGTTTGATTCCCCGGGACCCACGTAAGCCAGATGCACAAGGGGGCGCATGCATCTGGAGTTTGTGTGCCCATTCTCTCTTTCTCTTTGCTTCTTCCTCTCTCTCTCTCTCAAATAAATAAATAAATAAAATATAAAAAAAAAACTTCCAAGACTGAAAAAAAACAAACAAACTATAAATAGGGCTGGAGAGATTGCTTAGCAATTAAGGCACTTACCTGCAAAGCCTAAGGACCCAGGTTCGATTCCCCAGTACATGTAAGCCAGATGACAAGGTGGCACATGTGTCTGGAGTTTGTTTGCAGGGCTAGAGGCCCTGGTGTGCCCATTCTCTCTCTCTCAAATAAATATATATTTTTGGGCCGGGCGTGGTGGTGCACGCCTTTAATCCCAGCACTCGGGAGGCAGAGGTAGGAGGATTGCTGAGAGTTCAAGGCCACCCTGAGACTACATAGTTAATTCCAGGTCAGCCTGGACCAGAGTGAGACCCTACCTCACAAAAACAAAACAAAACAACAAAAAAAAACCCCTCTGTGCTCTTGACCTCTCCTGAATCTCCAGGTGCTGGTGAGTTACTCTACCACTTGACCCAGAAGGGCTGAGGCATGGGGAGAGCCCCCCTAGTCCTTACTCTCCACGTGGGCTCTTTACCCACTCCATCTCCCCACCTGACAGTAGCTCTTTGAACTTTCTTTCTTTCTTTTTTGGTTTTTCAAGGTAGGGTTTTGCTCTAGCTCAGGCTGACCTCTTTCTTTTTTTATTTTTATTTATTTGTGTGACAGAGAGAAAGAGGGAGGGAGACAGAGAGAGAGAATGGGCGCACCAAGACCTCCAGCCACTGCAAATGAACTCCAGATGCATGTGCCACCTTGTGCATCTAGCTAACATGGGTCTTGGGGAATTGAACCTGGGTCCTTTGGCTTTGAAGTCAAGAGCCTTAACCACTAGCCATCCCTCCAGCTCTGACCTCTTTCTTTTTTCTCCATGGTTTTCCCAGGCCCTCCATTTGAGCTCTCAAGCCACATGAATGTCTGTTCTTGGTTCTGTGCTTCCCTTAATAAATGTAATAATTTTTTTGTTTGTTTTTTTCAGGTAAGGTCTTGCTTTGTAGCCCAGGCTGACCTGGAATTCACTATGTAGTCTCAGGGTGGCCTTGAACTCACAGCTATTCACCTACCTCTGCCTCGTGAGTACTGGGATTAAAGGTGTGCACCACCACACCCAGCTTAAATATAATTAATAAAAAATAAATAATAAGGGCTGGAGAGATAGATTAGGCTTGACTGTGAAGCCTAAGGATCCATGTTCAACTCTCCAGAACCCACATAAACCAGATGCACAAAGTGATGCAAGCATGCAAGGTCGCACATGTGCATCAGGTGGCACACACATCTGGAGTTCAATTGTGGAGGATCACGGTGAGTTTGAGGCCAACCTGAGATTAAGTGAATTCCAGGTCAGCCTGGACTAGAGCAAGAGTCTACTTCGAAAAACCAAAAAATAAAATAAAATTTGAAAAAAGGCCAGTTTGTTGGGCTTGCCTCAAAAAATAAAAATAGTCAGGCGTGGTGGCACATGCTTTTAATCCCAGCACTCACAAGACAGAGGTAGGAGGATTGCTGTGAGTTCAAGGCCACTCTGACACTCAGAATTCCAGGTCAGCCTTCGCTAGCGTGAAACCCTACCAGAAAAAACCAAAAAAACAAAAAATAAAATTTTAAATAAAAATAAAAAACTATAAATAGACAATTGCGTTAAACTGATGAGCTGGACATGGTGGCGCCAAAAAAAAAAAAAAAAAAAAAAAAAAAAAAAGGGCCTGGAGAGATGGCTTAGTGGTTAAGGCACCTGCCGGCAAAGCCTGAAAACACTTGTTCAAATCTCCAGGTCCCATGTTTAGCCTGATGCAAAAGTGATGCAAGTGCGCAATGTTGCATATTTGCACAAGGGGTACACACATCTGGAGTTTGTTCACAGTGGCTGAGAAGCCCTGGTGTGCCCATTCTCTCTGCCTCTTCCTCTCTCTCTGTCTCTCTCTCTCTCTCAAATTAAAAAAAAAATTGATGATTGATGGTCTAGTAAATAACCAGGGCTTAAAGAGTGCATTTATGAGCCAGGAGTGGTGGCACACGCCTTTAATCCCAGCACTCGGGAGGCAGAGGTAGGAGGATCACCAAGAGTTCAAGGCCAGCCTGAGAATACATAGTGAATTGCAGGTCAGCCTGGACTAGAGCGAGACCCTACCTCGAAAAAAAAAAAAAAAAAAAAAGAGAGAGAGAGAGTGCATTTATCTGCACAAGCAGAGGTGCAGAAACAGGAAACAGAGAAAGCAGTGAGAGTGAGGGAGTAATGAAGCAGTACAAAAATTAGAGCTAGAGCCAGGCATGGTGGCGCACTTGGAAGGCAGAGGTAGGACTGCCTTAAGTTCTAGACCATCCAGAGACTACATAGTGAATTCCAGGTCAGCCTGGGCTAGAATGAAACCCTACCTCGAAAAAACAAAACAAAAAACAAAACAAAAAATAAATAAATATTTAAAAACCACTAGAGCTAAAGCCAGGCATGGTGGTTCATGCATTTAATTCTAGCACTCCACTGGGGAGGCAGAGGTAGGAGGAATGCTGTGGCCTGGGACTGCAGAGTGAGTGCCAGGTCAGCCTGGGCTAGAATGAGACCCTTTCTCGAAAAAAATATATAAAATTAAGAAACAAACAAAAATATAACCTTGGAAGCCGGGCGTGGTGGCGCATGCCTTTAATCCCAGCACTTGGGAGGCAGAGGTAGGAGGATCGCCGTGAGTTCGAGGCCACCCTGAGACTACACAGTTAATTCCAGGTCAGCCTGGGCCAGAGTGAGACCCTACCTTGAAAAACCAAAAAAAAAAAAAAAAAAAAAAAATATATATATATATAACCTTGGGCTGGAGAAATGGCTTAATGGTTAAGGCATTTGCCTGCAAAGCCAAAGGACCCAGATTCACTTCCCCAGGACCCACATAAAGCCAGATGCACAAGGGAGCACACGCATCTGAAGTTCCTTTGCAGCAGCTAGAAGTCCTGGTGTGCTCATTCTCTCCTCTCCCTCTCTTTCTCTGTCTCTCTTTTTCTCCCTGCTTATTTCTCTTTTATTTTTTCTTTTTTCCCTCCCTGCTTATTTCTCTGTCTCTCTCAAATAAATAAAGAAAAAGAACATATAATTTAAAAAAACAACTAGCCGGGTATGGTGGGGTATGCCGTTAATCCTAGCACTCAGGAGGCAGAGGTAGGAGGATCACCATGAATTTGAGGCCACCCTGAGACTACATAGTGAATTCCAGGTCAGCCTAGGCTAGAGTGAAACCCTATCTCAAAAAACAAAAAACTACCCACATGCCTTTAATCCTAGCACTCAAGAGGCAGAGGTAGGAGGATCACTGTGAATTCAAGGCCACTCCGAGACTATACAGTGAATTCCAGGTTAGCCTGGGCTGGAATGAGACCCTACCTCAAAAAACCAAACCAAACCAAAACAAAACAAAACAAAACTAGAATTAAGAGCCAAGAGGAGAGTGTAGAGAGGCCCTTATCTATGATGTACAGGATCCAGATAGTGCTTTTCCAACTTCTTATCTCAGGAGGCTCAGGTTGGCCAGGCAGTACTTCCTGGATGGAACATGTTGAACATGTCCAATGCCAGCCCAAGCTGAAACAAAGCCAAATCACAAAATAAAACTATTTGAATCAAGGAGGAAGCTGAGCATGGCTATCCTGGACCCACCACAGACAGCAGCTAGAGACTGAGCACAAGCATGCGCCATGTGCAGGATATCCATTGGCTAATTTGGCCATACAGGAAACAATCATCCTTACAATAACAATGCTAGGTGTTTGCACAGAGACAAACTGAGTTTGAGCCTTTGTAACTATGTTATCACATTTGAGCCTTATTCTAGTCCTTTGGGGATGTGTCCTATTCATTTCATAAAGTAATATAAGCTTAAGTGATTCTCTGTGTTCACATAACATAACTCTGGTTATGACACACCTGGGAATGGAATTCAGATTTGTCTGTCTCCAAAGCCAGAAAGTTCTGTACCTTCTGTTTTCTTCTCTGTAATGGTCTTCTCAGTGTTCTTTATGTGGAAACACATGGGGTCTACTGGAAAAACAAGGGTTCCTTTCAACTGGATCAAGAAACCTGACTGTCTTTAGGCAAGTAGGATCCTCAGCTTGGGCACATTGATGCTCTCTTCCTGTCCATTCACCCAAGAAAACTTGTATGAGTTGGAAAAAAAAAAAAAAAAGAGAGAGAGACAGACCTGGGGGCTGGAGAGATGGCTCAGCAGTTAAGGCACTTTCTTGCAAAGTCTAAAGACCAGAGTTCAATTCCCCAGTACCCATGAAAAGCCAGATGCACAAAGTGGCATGTGTGTTTGGAGTTCATTTGCAGTGGCTAGAGGCCCTGGCACACATTCTATCTACCTCTTTTTCTCACTCTCTCTTAAATAAGTAAATAAAGCAATAAAGAGCCAGGTAAGGTGGTGCATGCCTTTAATCCCAGCACTCTGGGCAGAGTTAGGAGGATCGCCATGAGTTTCAGGTCACCCTGAGAATACAAAGTGAATTCCAGGTCAACCTGGGCTAGAGTGAGACCCTACCTTGGAGAAAGAAATAAAGAAATAAAGAAAAAGAAAGAAAGAAAGAAAGAAAAGAAAGAAAGAAAGAAAGAAAGAGACAAAGAGACATTTTAAAAAGAGAGATCTGGGAGCCAAAGGCTTCAGGATGTCTCCAGATGTGTGAGAAATCTTGCTTTGTGTATGTAACTGGTTTCCTTCAAATAAATGGGGAAGGCCCACCTTTAATCACAGCATATGGGTGGCAGAGGTAGGAGTTCAAGGCCACTCTGAGACTACATAGGAAATTCCAGGTCAGCCTGTGGTAGAGCAAGATCCTACCTCAAATAAAAGAAAACCAAAAAAAAAAAAAAAAAAAAAAAAAAAAGGTACCTCTAAGGTTCTTTCATTAGAATCAAGTATTAAATTTGGGTGTGGTGGCACATGCCTTTTATCCCAGCACTAGGGGGAGACAGAAATAGAAGAATCTCTGTGACTTCCAGCTACAGCATAAGTTCCAGGTTAGCCTGGGCTAAAGTGAGACCCTGCTTTGAAAAAAAAAAAAAAGAATCAAGTATTAAGTCCCTTACTCCCAGCAAAAGACCTGTAATCCCTTAATTCTTGGTTATGAAGATGACAGTTTTTTTTTCTACAAGAGTCTTAGATTACTAAAAAGATCAATCTTAATTTAGGGGAGAATAAATGAATTAGACTGTACTTTCTTTTTTGCATGTGTATAATATGTGTGGTGTGGTGGTGTATGTATGTATGTGTTCAGATGCACACATCCTGTGCATATGTGTGCAGAGGTGAATATCAAGTGCCCTCATCCATCACTCACCTGTATGTTTTCTTGGATGGAATCTTACTGATTCTAGATCTTAGCATTTTCGCAAGTCCCAGCAATTCTCTGCTCCCCATGAGACTAGGTTATAGGCGTGCGTGGGCATATCTAGTTGTTTACATGGATGCTGGGGAACATACATACTCAGGTGGTGTCAGGGCCCCCTTGGGCTCTCATACTAGCCCAGGAAGTGCTTTTAACTGATTAACCATCTCTTTAGCCCTGAATTGTATCTTTTTTTTTTTTTTTTTTGAGGTAGGGTCACACTCTAGCCAGGCTGACCTGGACTTCACTATATAGTCTCAGGGTGGCCTCCTACCTCTGCCTCCTAGTGCAGGAATTAAAGGTGTGCACCACCATGCCCGGCCTTAGATTGTATCTTTTTCAACTGGCATTTATTTATTTATTGATTTTTCAAGGTAGTGTCTCACTCTAGCCCAAGCTGACCTGGAATTCAACCTGTATTCTCAGGGTGGCCTCAAACTTATAGCAATCCTCTTACCTCTGCCTCCCAAATGCTGGGATTAAAGGCACGTGCCTTCAGATTGTATCTTTTTTTTTTTTTTTGATTTTTTTTGAGGTAGAGTCTCACTTTCTATTTCTAGCCCAGGCTGACTTGGAACTCACTATGTAGTCTCAGGGTGGCCTCGAGCTCATGGCGATCCTCTTACCTCTGCCTTGCAGAGTGCTGAAATTAAAGGCGTGCGCCACCACGCTTGCCTTCAGATTGTATCTTTTATTTATTTTAAAAATATTTTATTATTTATTTATTTATTTGAGAGAGAGAGATACAGAAATAGGCAGGTAGAGAGAGAATGGGTGCGCCAGGGCCTCCAGCCACTGCAAACGAACTCCAGATGCATGCACCCCCTGTGCATCTGGCTTACGTGGGTCCTTAGGCTTCATAGGCAAGCAATTAACCGCTCCTTAGGTTCGAGCCTCGAACCGGGGTCCTTTGGCTTCATAGGCAAGCGATTAACCGCTAAGCCATCTCTCCAGCCCCCAGATTGTATCTTTTTATCTCCATAGTTCAATGACTTTACAGCCTCTCTTACTACCTCTGGAAAGAAATGGCAACAAACCAAAAAAAAAAAAAAAAAAAAAAAAAAAAAAAAAAAAAAAAAAAAGAAAGAAAGAAAGAAGAAAGAAAAGGAAAAAAAGTTTCTTAGCTTTTGAGAGTTAAAATGTTGGGCTCCATGTACATGTGATAGAGAACAAGCTTCTTGTGCCTAAGACTGGCTTGGGGTGTGTGTAAATGGGGAAAAGTTGAGAGGAAGCAAGGAAGATGGGTTGAGCCTAGGCGTGATAGATGGGGTGTGGTCATGGCAGAAACTTTTTGGAGGGAATCCAAACATAATGTGAACTTTGGCGTCCTTTATTAGATACAGGATGCAAGGGCAGCAAGCCTCAAGCCTCAAAGTGGAGATGATTGGGCGGCATGCCTGGGCAAACAAGCTTGTGGCCTCTGAACCTAGTGGCTTCCTGATCCCAGGAAAGCATATGGGGGCAGTAAAAAGATTCTTGTGCTCCCAAGAGTGGAAATAGTAACTGCTCACAAAAAATTATACTGTATTTCTTGGGACTTCAGGAAGTTTCAAGAGCAATAAAAGAATCTGAGTCTATGTATAGAGTGTGAATGATCTGAGAGAACTGACCCAAAGAAGTCAGGGTGAATAGAGTGATGAAGAATGATGCAACAGAGACCCATATGCCTCCACAAATATAAAACACCGTATGTCTAACATAAGCCCCATAAAACCAGGTGTAGTGTTGCACACCTGTAATCCTAGCACGTGAGAGTGGAGAAAGGAGACTCAGAAGTTCAAGGTCACCCTTAGTATGTAGTAAATTCAAGGACAGGACAGACTAGACTACATGAGAATCTCTCTCTCTCTCTTTCTCTCTATACACACAAAAGCACACACACAATATTATTTTAAGGTTTATTTCATGCCGGGCGTGATGGCGCACACCTTTAATCCCAGCACTTGGGATGCAGAGGTAGGAGGATCATCATGTGTTCGAGGCCACCCTGAGACTACATTGTTAATTCCAGGTCAGCCTGGGCCAGAGTGAGACCCTACCTCAAAAAAAAAAAAAAAAAAAAAAAAAAATTTCAGGGCTGGAGATAAGATTTAGTGGTTAAGGTGTTTGTCTGCAAAGCCAAAGGACCCTCGTTCAATTCCCTATACTCATGTAAGCCAGAAGCACAAGGTAGCACAGTGTCTGGAGTTCATTTGCAGTGGCTAGAGGCCCTGGGGCCCCCATTCTATCTCTATCTGCTCTTTCTCTCTTTCTCAATATATATATATATATATACATATATACATATATACATATATATATATATATATATATATATATATATATATATATATATATATAATAATTTATGGGGACTGGAGAGATGGCTTAGTGGTTAAGGTATTTGCGTGCAAAGCCAAAGGACCTCGGTTCAATTCCCCAGACCCACATAAGCCAGATGCACAAGGTGGCGCATGCGTCTGGAGTTAGTTTGCAGTGGCTGGAGGACCTGGCATGCCCATTCTCATTCTCTCTCTCTCATATAAATAAATAAAAATAAAAATATAGGGCTGGAGAGATGGCTTAGTGGTTAAGGCGCCCGCCTCCTAAGCCTAAGAACGCTGGTTCCAATCTCCAGGTTCCACGTTTAGCCAGATGCAGTGATGCAAGGGCGCAATGATACACTTGACCACGGGGGTGCACCCATCTGGATTTCGTTTGCAGCAGCTGAGAGGCTGCTGGCCCGCCCATCTCTGTCTTCCTCTCTCTCTCTGTGTCTCTCTCCAAAAAAATAAAAATATATAAAAACATTATTTATATAAAAAAGATTTAAGCCAGGCATGGAGGGGCACGCCTTTAATCCCAGCACTCAGGAGGCAAATTAAAAAAAAAAGATTTATTTCAATTGTGAAATAATAGCCAAAACTGGAAAGGACCCAAAATATTAATCAATGAGAAGTTGCTTAAATAAATTATAATATATCCCTGAATCAGATAACCTGTAGCTGTAAAAAAAAAGAAAAAAATGGTCAGCAAGTCTACTTCTAAGTATATTACCAAAAGAACTGGTTGTAGGAACAAAAATGAGTCCTTGTATATTCATATAATAATTATTCAAAATGGCAAAAGTGAGGATGGAGAGATGGCTTAGCAGTTAAAGCACTTGCCTGCAAAGCCTAAGGAGCCATGTTTGACTCTGCAGATCCCACTTAAGCCAGATGCACAAAGGTGAGACAAGTGCAAGGTCACACATGTCCTCTATGTGGCACAAGCACCTGGACTTCAGTTTCAGTGGCATTCCAATTCTCTCTCTACATAGAAAAGAAAAGAAAAGTCAAGGGCTGGAGAGATGGCTTAGCAGTTAAGCACTTGCCTGTGAAGTCTAAGGACCCTGGTTCAAGGCCAGATGCACATGGTGGTACATGCATGTGGAGTTCGTTTGCAGTGGCTGGAGACACTGGTGTGCCTATTCTCTCTCTCTCTCTGCCTCTTTCTCTATCTGTCACTCTCAAAAAATAAATATAAATAAACCAAAAAAATGGCAAAGCTTTCTGAGATGTGGCTGTGAGTGCAGCTGAGCTTCTGTCCGCTCCTGCTCCTGGCTCATAGCTGTTCACTCTCACCGAGGAACAAGTGGGTCAGGAAGCCCTGCCGCAGCCATGGCCTTTAAAGACACTGGGAAGACTCCCGTGGAACCGGAGGTAGCCATCCACAGAATCTGGATCACCCTCACCAGCTGCAAAGTGAAGTCCCTGGAGAATGTGTGTGCTGACTTGATCAGAGGAGCCAAGGACAAGAACCTCAAAGTGAAAGGACTGGTTCGCATGCCCACCAAGACACAGAATAACTACAAGGAAAACACCTTGTAGTGAAGGTTCCAAGACATGGGATTGCTTCCAGATGAGAATCCACGAGTGGCTCATTGATTGACACAGTCCTTCTGAGATCTTTAAGCAGATTACTTCCATCAGCACTGAGCCAGGAGTGGAGGCTGAAGTCACCATTGCAGATGCCTAAGTCAATTATTTTAATAAACTGACTTAATTTTTAAAAAATGGCAAAGAGCCGGGCACGGTGGCAAGTGCCTTTAATTCCAGCACTCGGGGGGCAAAAGAGGTAGGAGGATCACTGAGAGTTCGAGGCCACCCTGAGACTACATAGTGAATTCCAGGTCAGCCTGAGCCAGACTGAGACCCTACCTCGAAAAACAAAACAAAACAAACAAACAAAAAAAAAATGGCAAAGGTGGAAACCATTTACTGCCCCAGTGTTCATGAATGAAAAAGTGGGTAAATCAAACTTGGTGTATACATTCAGTAAAATTTTCAGAGTAATTATATATTGCCTCCCCACCACTGGCATTACAGGCATACCCTAATATAACTGGCTTTTCTTTTCTTTTATTAATTTTTTATTCTTTTTAAATATTTTATATTTATTTATTTGACAGAGAAAGAGGGAGAGAGAGAGAATGGGCACACCAGGGCCTCTGGCCACTGCAAACAAACTCCAGACGCATGTGCCCACTTGTGCATTGGGCTAATGTGGGTCCTGGGGAATCAAACCTGGCTTTGCAGGCAAAAGCCTTAACCACTAAGCTACCCCTCCAACCCTCTTTTCTTTTTGAGAAACTACCTCTGTCAGATGTGATGGCACACGCCTTTAATCCCAGCACTTGGGAGGCAGAGGTAGAAAGATCACCATGAATTCAAGGTCAGCCTGAGACTACATACTCAATTCCAAGTTAGTCTTGGCTAGAGTGAGATCCTGCCTCGAAAAACAAAACAAAAAAACCACAAAAGAAAGAAAGAAAGAAAGAAAGAAAGAAAGAAAGAAAGAAAGAAAGAAAGTCTACATTACATGATTATGGAGGCTGAGAAGTTCTGTAATCGGTATCTATAAGTTGAGGAACCTAGCTTGAATCTGAAATGTTCCCCCATGGCTCATGTTTTAAATGCTTGTTCTCCAGTGGATGGCAATGTTTTAGGAGGCTGTGGAACCTTAGGAAGGGCCTAGAGGACAGAAGTAATTCTCTAGGGGTGGGTATATGAAGGTTATACCTACCTCTTACTTCACACTTTCTGCTTCCTAGTCTCTTGCCATGTGAATAATCTCTGCCTCACACTCTCACCAACATGGCTGGATTCAATCTTCCATACCTCCCAGGGTGGACTGAACTGAGAGCCAAAATAAATCTTTCCTACTTTTTTTGTTGTTTTGATTTGTTTTTCGAGGTAGGGTCTCACTCTGGCCCAGGCTGACCTGGAATTAACTATGTAGTCTCAGGGTGGCCTCAAACTCTCAGAGATCCTCCTATCTCTGCCTCCCAAGTGCTGAGATTAAAGGTGTATGCCAGCCGGGCGTGGTGGCGCACACCTTTAATCCCAGCACTCGGGAGGCAGAAGTAGTAGGATCGCCAAGAGTTCGAGGCCACCCTGAGACTACATAGTTAATTCCAGGTCAGCCTGGACTAGAGTGAAACCCTACCTCGAAAAAACCATTAAAAAAAAAAAAAAAAAAAAAAAAAAAAAAAAGGTGTATGCCACCACACCTGGCTTGTGTTTTTGTTTTTTTTTCTTTTTGCATGTTTATGTGTTTCTGGTATGTGTGGGTATACATGTCACATTCATGTGGAGGCTAGAAGTGTCTTCTTTGATTGCTTTCCACTTTTCTTCTTTTTTATTTTTTTCAAGGTAGAGTCTCACTCTAGTCCAGGCTGAACTGGAATTCACTATTTAGTCTCAATGTGGTCTTGAACTCATAGCAATCCTCCTACCTCTGCCTCCCAAGGGCCTGGATTAAAGGCGTGCACCACCATGCCCGGCTTTCCACTTTGAGGGACAGGGACTCTCAGTGAACCTAGAATGAGATCAACCTAGATTTGGTTAGACTAGGTAGCCAGTGAGCCTCAAGGATTCTGTTTCTACTTTCCCAGCACAGGGATTACACGTGTTCCATAATGCCTGGCATTTTATATGGGTTCTTGTGGATCCATACTTAGAGCCTCATACTTGCACAGAGAGTACATTTCCCCACTGAGCCATTTCCCCAGTCCTGTCGCTGTTCTATCCAGGCCTTCCAGTAAGTGGATTGGATGGTACCCACACACAGGAGGAAGAAACTTTCCCTTCCCACCCACCAGCTAACATACCGATCTCCCGTGGAAACATCTTCATAGACACTCAGAAGTAAAGCTTGGCGTGGTGACACACACCTTTAATCCCAGTACTTGGGAGGTAGAGGTAGGAGGACTGCTGCGAGCTCAAGGTCACCCTGAGACTACATAGTGAATTCCAAGTCAGCCTGGGTTAGAACAAGACCCTACCTTAACAACAACAACAACAACAACAACAAAAATCAACAACAACAAAAAAGATGTAAAGTTTTACTAGTTTTCCAAATATTCCTTAATCCAGTCAAGCTGGCACCTAAAACTAACCTGAAGCTGAGAGGAGCTTCCTCTGGCCAGGCAGCAGACATCTTCAAGGCATCTTTCTTCTCCTTTTTTTTTTTTTTTTTTTGAGAGAGAGAGACAGATAGAGAACAGGTGTGCCAGCGGTCTCTCAGCCACTGTGAATGAACTCCAGATGTATGCGCCCCATTGTGCGCATGTGCGCTATGCGTGCTTGCATCACTTTTGTGTCTGGCTAAATGTAGGACATGGAGATTCGGAATGGGCGTTCTTAGGCTTCCCAGGCAGGTGCCTTAACCACCAAGCCATCTCTCCAGCCCTTTTTTAGGTTTTTGAGGTAGGGTTGCACTATAGCCCAGGGTGTCCTGGAATTCATTATGTAGTCTCAACGTGGCTTTGAACTTTCAGTGATCCTCCTACCTCTGCATCCCGAGTGTGTGTGTGTGTGTGTATAATTTTATTTATTTTTTGGGGGTGGTTTTGAGGTAGGGTCTCACTCTAGTCCAGGCTGACAGTGAATTCACTATGTAGTCTTGGTGCTGGGATTAAAGGCATGTGCCACCAGGCCCAGCTCTTCTTCTTCTCTTCCCCCTTTCCTCCTCCTCAATCTCCCCCCTCCTCCTTGAAAAAAACAAAATATAGGGCTGGAGAGATGGCTTAGCGGTTAAGGCATTTGCCTGCAAAGCTAAAGGATCCTGGTTGGACTCTACAGGACCGACGTAAGATAGATGCACAAGGAGGCGCATGCACCTGTAGTTTGCAGTAGCTGGAGGCCCTGCCATGCCTATTCTCTCTCTGCCTCTTTCTATCTCTCAAATAAATAAATAAAAAATATAAAAAAACATATATATATTTAATTTAATTTTAATTTTTTTTGAGGTAGGGGCTCACTCTTGCTCAGGCTGACATGGAATTCACTATGTAATCTCAGGGTGGCCTCGAACTCATGTGATCCTCCTACCTCTGCTTCTCGAGTGCTGGGATTAATGGCGTGTGGCATCACACCTGGCTCATTATTTTATTTTATTTTTTATATTTTCGTTTTTCCAGGTAGGGTCTTGCTCTAGCCCAGGCTCACCCCATATTCACTACATAGTTTCAGGGTGGCCTTGAACTCACAGCGATCCTCCTACCTCTGCCTCCCAAGTGATGGTATTAAAGGCGTGCGCCACCATGCCTGGCTATTTATTTATTTGAGAGAGAAAAAGAGGTAGGTCATTAGAAAGAGAGAGAATGAGTGCACTAGGCCTCTTGCCACTGCAAATGAACTCCAGATGCATGCACCACTTTGTGTATCTGGCTTCACGTTAGAACTGGGGAGCCAGGCGTGGTGGCGCACGCCTTTAATCCCAGCACTTGGGAGGCAGAGGTAGGAGGATTGCCACGAGTTTGAGGCCACCCTGAGACTACAGAGTGAATTCCAGGTCATCCTGGGCTACAGTGAAACCCTACCTGGGGAAAAAAAAAAAAAAAAGAGTACTGGGGAATCAAACCCAGGTTGTTAGGCTTTCCTGGTGCTTGAACTGTTGAGCAATCTCTCCAGCCCTAGAGTAACAATACTTATTTTTGTTTTGTTTTGTTTGTTTTTCAAGGTAGGGTCTCACTCTAGCTCAGGCTTACCTGGAATTCACTCTGTAGTCTCAGGGTGGCCTTGAACACACAGAGATCCTCCTACCTCTGCCTCCTGAGTGCTGGGATTAAAGACATGTGCCACCATGCCCAGCTAGAGTGACAATTCTTATGGTTTATGTGTGCTACTTAGATTCTATCTGTTATGGTCTAGTCATAGAAACAGAGCCCATGCCACTGCTGCTAAATAGAAGTCTTCATTATTTTTTTTTAAGTTTAAAAAAATATATTTTATTTATTTATTTGATAGAGAGAAAGAGCCAGAGAGAGAGAGAGAGGGAGAGAGTGGGTGTGTCAGGGCCTCTAGCCACTGTAAATGAACTCCAAGACGCATGCGCCCCCTTGTGTATCTGGCTTACGTGGGTCCTGGAAAGGTGAACAGGATCCTTTGGCTTTGCAGGCAAATGCTTTAACCATTAAGCCATCCCTCCAGCCCCAAGAAATTTTTATTTTGACTGTGTGTGTGTGTGTGTGTGTGTGTGTGTGTGTAATGGGTGGTTGGGAGTGAATGGTAAGTATTCTAGCTTATTTAGAACCATGTATGAATGGAAGTAATGAGGAATATTGGTGAAGGTAGGAATTTGTAGCCAGATCTAAGAAATTCTTTGAATATTAAGCTTCAGAATATAGATTTCAGGCACTGGGCCATGGTTGGCAAATCTGACCTGCAACTTGTTTTTTTTTTTTTTTTTTAGGCCCAGGAGAAAAGACTGGTATTTCATCTTATATTGATAATCTGTAGACACAGAATGAGTCCCAATTAGGTGGGATGTTGGGGTGGGAAGATAACTCAGTAGTTGCTTGTAAAGCCTTTCAGCCCTGTGTTCAATTCCCAAGTCATTCACGAGAAATGGCATAAGCATCGGGTGTTCATTTGGAGCAGAAAGCGTTCCTGGCATGCCCATACACTTCCCCCCTCCCCCTCAGAGGCATGCACTCATATCCAAATAATATATTATCTTCAAAAGTCCACATGGAAACATACAGGGGGTTGTCTGGAATCTCAGAGTAGTATCAGTTTAAAAGTTGTGTGGGTGGGAAAGGTGTGGCCCTTCCTATTGTATAATAATAAAGGGGGCTGGACATATGGCTTAGCAGTTAAGGCATATGCCTGCAAAGCCAAAGGACCCTGGTTAGAATCTCTAGGACCCACATAAGTCAGATGCACAAAGGAGTGCATGCATCTGGAGTTTGTTTGCAGTGGCTAGAGGCCCTGGTATGCCCATCCTCTCCCTCTCTCTTTCTCTCTCTCTCTCATAAATAAATAAATAAATAAATAAATAAATAAATAAATAAATAAATAAATAGTTTAAAAAATAATAAATGGAGCCAGATGTGGTGGAACATGCCTTTAATCCCAGCACTAGGGAGGCAGAGGTAGGAGGATCACCAGTAAGTACGAGGCCAGCCTAAGACTTCATAGTCAATGCCAGGACAGCTTGGGCTAGAGCAACAAGACCCTACCTTGAAAACCCAAAATAAACAAACAAGGAAATAAATGGAGACCAGCTGGGTGTGGTGGTGCACACTTTAATCCCAGCACTTGGGAGGCAGAGGTAGAGAATTGCCATGAGTTCAAGGACACCCTGAGACTACATAGTGAATTCCAGGTCAGCCTGGGCTAGAGTGAGACCCTACTCAGAAAAGCCAAAACAAAATAAATAAATAAAATGGAGGCCAGGCATGGTGGTGCACACCTTTATTCCCAGCAACTTGGAAGGCTCTGTGAGTTCGAGGCCAACTATATTCCCTCCCCCCTTTTCTTCTACAAGGAAGTGTCTCACTCTAGCCCAGGCTGACCTGGAAATCACTATGTGGTCTCAGGCTGGCCTCAAACTCAGCAATTCTCCTGAAATCTTCTTCTTCCTTCTTCTCCTTCTTCTTCTTCTTTTTTTTTTTTTTTTTAAAGATAGAGAATTGGTGCACCAGGGCCTCAACCACTGCTAACTCCAGATGCTTGTGCCACCTACTGGGCATGTGTGACCTTATGCTTGCTTTACCTTTGTGCATCTGGCTTATAAGGGATCTGGAGAGAGATCAAACATGGGTCTTTAAGGCTTCTCAGGCAAGTGCCCTAACTGCTAAGCCATCTCTCCAGCCCTCTTTTTAAAATTTTTTTTTTTTTAATATGGAACGCTTCACGAATTTGCGTGTCATCCTTGCGCAGGGGCCATGCTAATCTTCTCTGTATCGTTCCAATTTTAGTATATGTGCTGCGAAGCGAGCACTTTTTAAAATTTTTAAAAAAGATTTAAAAAAATTATTTATTTATTTATTAGAGAGAGAGAAAGAGAGAAGAATGTGCACGCCAAGGGCCTCTAGTGCTTGAACTGTTGAGCAATCTCTCCAGCCCTAGAGTAACAATACTTATTTTTGTTTTGTTTTGTTTGTTTTTCAAGGTAGGGTCTCACTCTAGCTCAGGCTTACCTGGAATTCACTCTGTAGTCTCAGGGTGGCCTTGAACACACAGAGATCCTCCTACCTCTGCCTCCTGAGTGCTGGGATTAAAGACATGTGCCACCATGCCCAGCTAGAGTGACAATTCTTATGGTTTATGTGTGCTACTTAGATTCTATCTGTTATGGTCTAGTCATAGAAACAGAGCCCATGCCACTGCTGCTAAATAGAAGTCTTCATTATTTTTTTAAGTTTAAAAATATATTTTATTTATTTATTTGATAGAGAGAAAGAGCCAGAGAGAGAGAGAGAGGAGAGAGTGGGTGTGTCAGGCCTCTAGCCACTGTAAATGAACTCCAAGACGCATGCCCCTTGTGTATCTGGCTTACGTGGGTCCTGGAAAGGTGAACAGGATCCTTTGGCTTTGCAGGCAAATGCTTTAACCATTAAGCCATCCCTCCAGCCCCAAGAAATTTTTATTTTGACTGTGTGTGTGTGTGTGTGTGTGTGTGTGTGTGTGTGTAATGGGTGGTTGGGAGTGAATGGTAAGTATTCTAGCTTATTTAGAACCATGTATGAATGGAAGTAATGAGAATATTGGTGAAGGTAGGAATTTGTAGCCAGATCTAAGAAATTCTTTGAATATTAAGCTTCAGAATATAGATTTCAGGCACTGGGCCATGGTTGGCAAATCTGACCTGCAACTTGTTTTTTTTTTTTTTTTTTTAGGCCCAGGAGAAAAGACTGGTATTTCATCTTATATTGATAATCTGTAGACACAGAATGAGTCCCAATTAGGTGGGATGTTGGGGTGGGAAGATAACTCAGTAGTTGCTTGTAAAGCCTTTCAGCCCTGTGTTCAATTCCCAAGTCATTCACGAGAAATGGCATAAGCATCGGGTGTTCATTTGGAGCAGAAAGCGTTCCTGGCATGCCCATACACTTCCCCCCTCCCCCTCAGAGGCATGCACTCATATCCAAATAATATATTATCTTCAAAAGTCCACATGGAAACATACAGGGGGTTGTCTGGAATCTCAGAGTAGTATCAGTTTAAAAGTTGTGTGGGTGGGAAAGGTGTGGCCCTTCCTATTGTATAATAATAAAGGGGGCTGGACATATGGCTTAGCAGTTAAGGCATATGCCTGCAAAGCCAAAGGACCCTGGTTAGAATCTCTAGGACCCACATAAGTCAGATGCACAAAGGAGTGCATGCATCTGGAGTTTGTTTGCAGTGGCTAGAGGCCCTGGTATGCCCATCCTCTCCTCTCTCTTTCTCTCTCTCTCATAAATAAATAAATAAATAAATAAATAAATAAATAAATAAATAAATAAATAGTTTAAAAATAATAAATGGAGCCAGATGTGGTGGAACATGCCTTTAATCCCAGCACTAGGGAGGCAGAGGTAGGAGGATCACCAGTAAGTACGAGGCCAGCCTAAGACTTCATAGTCAATGCCAGGACAGCTTGGGCTAGAGCAACAAGACCCTACCTTGAAAACCCAAAATAAACAAACAAGGAAATAAATGGAGACCAGCTGGGTGTGGTGGTGCACACTTTAATCCCAGCACTTGGGAGGCAGAGGTAGAGAATTGCCATGAGTTCAAGGACACCCTGAGACTACATAGTGAATTCCAGGTCAGCCTGGGCTAGAGTGAGACCCTACTCAGAAAAGCCAAAACAAAATAAATAAATAAAATGGAGGCCAGGCATGGTGGTGCACACCTTTATTCCCAGCAACTTGGAAGGCTCTGTGAGTTCGAGGCCAACTATATTCCCTCCCCCCTTTTCTTCTACAAGGAAGTGTCTCACTCTAGCCCAGGCTGACCTGGAAATCACTATGTGGTCTCAGGCTGGCCTCAAACTCAGCAATTCTCCTGAAATCTTCTTCTTCCTTCTTCTCCTTCTTCTTCTTCTTTTTTTTTTTTTTTTAAAGATAGAGAATTGGTGCACCAGGGCCTCAACCACTGCTAACTCCAGATGCTTGTGCCACCTACTGGGCATGTGTGACCTTATGCTTGCTTTACCTTTGTGCATCTGGCTTATAAGGGATCTGGAGAGAGATCAAACATGGGTCTTTAAGGCTTCTCAGGCAAGTGCCCTAACTGCTAAGCCATCTCTCCAGCCCTCTTTTTAAAATTTTTTTTTTTTTAATATGGAACGCTTCACGAATTTGCGTGTCATCCTTGCGCAGGGGCCATGCTAATCTTCTCTGTATCGTTCCAATTTTAGTATATGTGCTGCCGAAGCGAGCACTTTTTTTAAATTTTTAAAAAAAGATTTAAAAAAATTATTTATTTATTTATTAGAGAGAGAGAAAGAGAGAAGAATGTGCACGCCAAGGGCCTCTAGCCACTGCAAATGACCTCTAGATGCATGTGCCAACATGTGCATCCAGCTTATGTGGGACCTGGAAAATTGAACCTCAGTCCTTAGGCTTTGCAGGCATGCGCCTTAACTGCTAAGCCATCTCTCCAGCCCTTTTTTAAAATTTTAATTTGTTTTTTGGTTTTTCAAGGTAGGGGCTCACTGTAGCTCAGGCTGACCTGGAATTCACTACATAGTCTCAGGGTGGCCTCAAACTCATATCGATCCTCCTACCTCTGCCTCCCGAGTGCTGGGATTAAAGGTGTGCACCACCACACCCGGCTTTTTTTTTTTTTTTTTTTTTAATATTTTCTTTCTTTCTTTATTTATTTGAGAGAGACAGAGAGGAAGAGGCACATTGAGAGAAAGAGAGAATGGGCATGCAGGGCCTCCAGTCACTGCAAACAAACTCCAGACGTGGGTCCTGGGGAATCGAACCAAGGTCCTTTGGCCTCGCAGGCAAACGCCTTAACCGCTAAGCCATTTCCCCAGCCTTTTTTTGAGGTAGGTTCTTACTCTAGCTCAGGCTGACTTGGAATTCACTATGTAGTCTCAAGAGTCTCATAGCCATCCTCTTATCTCTGCCTCCCAAGAGCTGGGATTAAAAGTGTGTACTATCATTCCCAACGGTAACAGGCTTTACTTATTTATTTGAGAGAGAGAGAGAAGGGGCACACCAGGGCCTCTAGCCACTGCAAACAAACTCCAAATGCATGTGCCGCCATGTGCATCTGGTTTACATGGATTCTGGGGAATTGAACCTAGGTCCTTAGGCTTCACAGGCAAGAGCCATAACTACTAAGATACCTCTCCAGAATTAATAAAAATAAATTTAAAAAAAGCTATGGGAACTTTTAAAGTTGGACGGAATGCATTGCATTTTACATCATGGATGGTTATTAGTTTATGGGGGCCAGGGGTGGAATGTGGTGGTTTGATTCAGGTGTCCCCCATAAACTTAGGTGTTTTGAATGCTAGGTTCCCAGCTGATGGAGATTAGAGAATTAATGCCTCTTGGAGGCAGTGTATTGTTGGGGGCGGGCTTATGGGTATTATAGTCAGTTTCCCCTTGCCAATGTTTGGCACACTCTCCTGTTGCTGTGGGCCACCTGATGTTGACCAGGAGGTGATATCCACCCTCTGTTCATGCCATAACTTCCTCCTGCCATCATGAAGCTTCACTTCAAATCTGTAAGCAAAAATAAACCTTTTTTCCCCTATAAGCTGCTCTTGGTTGGATGATTTCTGCCAGCAATGTGAATCTGACTGCAACATATGGGTACTGGAAAATTGAACCAGAGCCATCAGGCTTTACAAGCAAGCACTTTTTTTTTTTTTTTTTTTTTGGAGGGAGTCAGAGAGAGAGAGGGGACAGATAGAGAATGGGCGCACCAGCAGCCTCTCAGCTGCTGTGAATGAACTCCAGACACGTGCGCCTCCTTGTGGGCAAGTGCGGCATTGAACCCTTGCATCACTTTGTGTCTGACTAAACCTGGGACCTGGAGAATCCAACCGGCATTCTTAGGTTTAGGAGGTAGGCGCCTTAATCCCTAAGCCATCTCTCCAGCCCACAAACAAGCACTTTTAATCACTGAGCCATCTCTCCAGCTTACTCTCTCTCTCCGCCCTTTTTTTTTTTTTTTTTTTTTTTTTTTTTTGAGGTAAGGTCTCATTCTGGCCCAGGCTGACCTGGAATTAACTATGTAATCTTAGGGTGGCCTTGAACTCACTGCAGTCCTCCTACCTCTGCTTCCCAAGTGCTGGGATTAAAGGCGTGTGCCACCATGCCCGGCCAGCTCTATCTTTTGTTTTTTGTCTCTTTCCATACTATGCCTTATGTAAGCTAGTAAGTACTCTACCACTGAGCTATAACTCCAGCCTCTCCACAGCAAAAATAATTACAACTTCATAATTGCAAGGCCGTTCCAGATTTAGAGTGTGTTTCTGTTGTTTGTAAACAAGAATGTGGCCAAGTCTATCCTGTAAGCTGAGATAAAAGTAGTTGTTGGACTGGAGAGATGGCTTAGAGGTTAAGGCGCTTGCCTGTGAATACTAAGGACCCATGTTAGAGTCTTCAGCACCCACCTAAGCCAGATGCACAAGGTGATGCAAAGTCACACATGCACACAAGATGGCACATGTGTCTGGAGTCTGATTACAGTGGCTGTAGGCCTTGGTGAGTCAATCCTACCCACCCCTTCACTCTCCCGCATTAAAAAAAAAACAACCAAAAACAATAACAACAAACAAACAAACAAACAAACAAACAAACAAACAAACAAAAGGTCAGTCTGTTGGGCTTGTCTAACAAGAAAAGTAGTTGTCAAAGTATGGAGTGATAGGAGAAACAGAGGTAGGCAGAGATGAGATTTAGGATGATGGTCTTGCCTGATATAGTAATTTTTCACTCAATCGTGGGACTGATTTCACTGTTAAAAGCAAGGTAATAGGGCTGGAAAGATGGCTTAACGGTTAAGGCACTTGCCTACAAAGCCAAAGGACCTTGGTTCAAATCCCCGGGACCCATGTAAGCCAAATGCACAAGGTGACGCATGCATCTGGAGTTCGTTTGCAGTGGCTGGAAGCCCTGGTGCACCCATGCTCTCTCACTCTCTCTCTCTCAAATAAATAAATAAAAATAAGATATTAAAAAAAGAAATATTAAAAAAAAGCAAGGTAATAATATGTTATATGAAGATTCTGGTGTGGTCTTTTTGGAGGATGGGTCTGAAGAGCATGGGACTAGATGCAAGGATACTAGAAGGCTTTGTCACTTAAGCAGGTGAAGGTAAAATATGAGGTGGTGCCAGTGGGATGGAAATGAGGAGGGAGACTGGAGACATAGTAAATTTACAGAAGCAATAGCCTTGGCTATGAGGGAGGGAGAGAAGAATCCAGGACAACTTTCCAGTATCTTCTTCTTCTTCTTCTTTTTTTTTTTTTGGTTTTTGGAGGTAGGGTCTCACTCTAGTTCAGGCTGACCTGGAATTCACTATTTAGTCTCAGGGTAGCCTAGAACTCACAGCAATCCTCCTACTTCTGCCTCCCAAGTGCTGGGATTAAAGACGTGCGCCACCACATCCAGCTCCACTATCTTCTTGAGAGAACTAGATGGGTGGTGAGGAGTTAGGACAGGAAATGAAGGAGCATAGACTGTCCATCACACTGGTGAAATGTGTGGTTTCTGGTATCTGAAAGACCTCACTTGGAGTCCTCCCTCTACACTTACAGCTGCAGCCTCTTTCCTCAACTGTAAAATGGAAACAATACTTTTTTTTTTGAGGTAGGGTCTCACTCTAGCCCAGTCTGACCTGGAATTCACTATGTAGTCTCAGGGTGGCCTTGAACTCATGGAAATCCTAACTGCCTTCCGAGTGCTAGGACTAAGGGCACACCGAGTCTAACTTCTTAAAATTATTATTAATTAATTAATTAATTAATTTATTTATTTATTTTTAGACAGAGAGAGGGTCCGCCAGCAGTCTCTCAGCTGCTGTGAACGAAATCCAGATGTGTGCGCCCCCTTGTGGTCAAGTGCGGCATTGTGCCCTTGTGTCACTTTGCATCTGGCTAAACGTGGGACCTGGAGATTGGAACCCGGTTCTTAGGCTTAGCAGGCAGGCGTCTTAACCACTAAGCCATCTCTCCAGCCCTCCCAGCCTAACTTTTTAATAACAGTTTTATTTATTTTTAAAGGGGGGAAGGCTGGGCATGGTGGTGCATGCATTTAATCCTAGTACTTGGGAGGCAGAGGTAGTAGGATTGCTGTGAGTTCGAGGCCACTCTGAGACAACACAGTGAATTCCAGGTGAGCGAGACCCTGCCTCGGAAAAAAAAAAAAAAGGGGAAAACCAAATAGAGAGAGAGAGAGAGAGAGAATGAATATGGTCGTGCCAGGGCCTGTATCTGCTGCAAAAGAACTCCAGATGTATGCACTACTTTTTGCATCTGGCTTTATATGGGTACTGGGGAATCAAACCCAGGTCATTAGGCTTTGCAGGCAAGCACCTTAACTGCTGAGCCATCTCTCCAGTCCCAACTTACTTCTTATTTTTTTGTATGTGAATTGAAAGCATTCTATGAAATCCAGTGTGCACCCCATGGCGCTAGTCAATATTACTACTCAAATAGGGTTCAGGAGAATATTCAGGACAAATAACCTTAACAGGAAAGGTTTCTGGGAATGAACTCTGGTTAGGTCAAAGAGGAAAAACAAGCCGGGCGTGGTGGTTTATGTCTTTAATCCTAGCACTTGGCAGGCAGGAGTAGGAGGATCGTAGTGAGGTCTAGGCCACCCTGAGACTACATAGTGAATTCTAGGTCAGCCTGGGATAGTGCGAAATCCTAACTCGGAAATAAAAAAAAAAAAAAAAAAATACAGCGTTGTGCACACCAGCTGAAGCCAGGAGGCCAGGCCGGGCTGAGCTGTGGCCACATGGTCTTAAGCAGATGAGTCACTGGAGGCGTCAGGTCAGGCTGCTCGAGCCGCAGGAGGCTGGACCGTGCTACATGATGACTTCATGGTCAGTGGGAAGCCCTGCACATCTGCCCGAAGCCACGCTTAGGAATCCATCACTTTTCTTACAGGACTTCACACACTGTTCTAACTGTCTGAAAGGAATAGTGTAAACCTGACAGGGACAAGAGCCCCGTCTAATTGGATCCCCTCCCCCCCAATTTGCTGGGTGACTTCACCTCAGCCTCCTTATCTGTAACCTGAGAAAGAGCAGCGCGATGGGAGAAGCGGGTGAGGGTTCCGGTGAAAGGACGTGTGCTAGCGTTCAGCCCGTTAAATGGACTCTTTCTTTCACGCCCCTGTCCTCCCTCCTCCCCCCACTCCTTGCGTTGGAACTCACTTTAGAGTTGGGCTCGGCAGTCCCACTGAGGAGCCGATGAATGGAAGAATCAATGAGCGCCGGCCGGTACCCCGCCCCCTTTCCTTCCGCCTGCGACCGCGCGGCCCGGGCGGGTGTTTGGCGACGGTTCGCCGGCGCGTGCGCGGGACGCCGCGCGCATTCGGCGGCAGGCGGGCGGGCTTTCCGAGTGTGCGCGCGCGCGAGCGGGCGAGGGGCGGGGCGGGCGGAAGGCTGGCGGGCTGGCGGCCGATCCCGTGGCGGGTGGCAGGCCGAGTGTGTGCCGGGTAGGGGACGACGCAGCTGCGGCGGCGATGCTCCTCTCTGAGGAGCGCCGAGGCGGTCACGGCGCTTGAGTCCACTGGAAGCGGCGGGGGCACCGCGGGGCCGGGGTCGGTGGCTTCGGGCGCCGCCGGGACATGGTGGCCGCGGACTGTGTTTGCTGCGGCGACGCAGCGGCCCGGGGCCGTGCAAGGCCGGGACAGGCGCCGTGCTGACGCCCGCGGGGCCCAGCTGTGGATATGAAGAGGAGCCGCTGTCGCGATCGACCGCAGCCGCCACCGGGCTGCCGGGAGGATGGGGCGCAGCGGGCGGCCGAACTGCCCCAGCCCCAGCCCCTGCCTGTGCGCAGGCGAGCGCCGCCCGGGAGGCAGCGAGTGGAAGAGAGGAGCGGGCTCGCGGCGCCCGAGGGCAGGGAGCAGGTAGGGCGGGCCGGGGTCGGCGGGAGATAGGGGGACCGGCTGCCGACACCTGAGGGAGGGAGCCGTGGGGGAGGGGACCTCGGAAGGAGGACCCTGGCCGGAGGTCTGAGGGGTGGGGACTGAGTCGTTTGGGAGGAGGAGCGGAGGGCTTGGAGAGGCAGGAAAAATGAAGAGAGTGGAGAAATGAACGTGGTGGCCTGGGGTTGGATTGGAAATGAGGGATTACAGAATGAATAAAATGATCCTTAAGGTCAGGGTTTCTGGATGGCGAGAAGGGACTCTGGAATGCCGTGTGGGTGAGTGAGCTGCTAAGAGGAAGCTTATCAAAGGGGATTGAGTTATTTAGAGGGGTGAATAGCCAAAGAGGAGAATGTCAATTTGATGGCATTGACTCTACTTAGAGATTGCCCTCACAGTTATAAAAGCATGACATTCCTAAGCATTCTGATTTGGTCATCATTGTATTTTTGCACTATAGTGTTTAGAATCGTTAACATTCTCCTTAGTACTCATCTGATTCATGCCGAATTACTTTTTTTTTGTTTTTGTTTTTGTTTTTGTTTTTTGGTTTGTCGAGGTAGGGTCTCGCTCTAGCCCGGGCTGACCTGGAATTTGCTCTGTAGTCTCAGGGTGGCCTCGAACTCACGGCCATCCTCCTACCTCTGCCTCCCAAGTGCTGGAATTAAAGGCGTGTGCCACCACGCCCGGCCGAATTACTTTTAAGACACTTGCATGTGTGCAATATCCATCCCAATGCTGTGGGCAGAGAGTTTATATTTCTAGGCTCTGCCTTCTAGTTTACCACTGAAAACACTTTAATGGGAATAAAACAACAGCAAGTAAAAAAATACTCCTGGGGTTTCTGAATGGACAGGATGTGTTTATGTAGATCATCATAGGTCTATTTATGAGTAGGGAATAAAGGCCAGTTTTTTTTTTTTTTTTTTTTTTTTTTTTTTTTTTTTTTTTTCAGGGAGGAGAAACTGCCTCTAGTAGCGTTAAGAGGGTCAATGAAAGAATGTTGAGGAGGGCTGGAAGAGCTTTGATCTTGTTGGAGTTACAGAAAAATGTTCTGTAGTCTTGAGAACTCCAGTGACTGCTTTGCTTTTGCACAGCTCTGCTCCAGACCCCAGCGACTTCATCATTGCATCTTTCAAGACTTGTAGGTCTCAGATGTCTTACTCCTTATTAAATAATTATCTTCCTTTGTTACTGGAGAGATGGCTGCAAAAGCCTAATGACCCGGGTTCGATTCCCCAGTACTCAAGTGAAGCCAGATGTACAAAGTGGCTCATACATGTGGAATTCCTTTTCAGTGATTGGAGGCCTGGTGGCTCCCATTCTGTCTGTATATTTTCTCTCTCTCTGCTTGCAAATAAACAGAAATATTTTACAAAAAAATTTGTCATCCTTTAATAGTACTATTACATAGTTTATTACACACATGCTGGCCTTGGATTTTTTTCTTGTCTTTTAAAAAATTTTTTTAAAAAAATTATTTTTATTTATTTTTGGAGAAAGAGACAGAGGGAGAGGGAGACAGAGAATGGGCGCGCCAGCAGTCTCAGCTGCTGTGAACGAAATCCAGTTATGTGCGCCCCCTTGTGGTCAAGTGCGGCATTGTGCCCTTGTTTGCATCTGGCTAAACGTGGGACCTGGAGATTGGAACCGGGTTTTTAGGCTTAGTGGGCAGGCGCCTTAACCTCTAAGCCATCTCTCCAGCCCTCTTGTCTTTTTTTTAAAGATTTTTTTTTTTTTTTTTTTTTTTTTCAAGGTAGGGTCTCACTCTAGTCCAGGCTGACCTGGAATTCACTATGTAGTCTCAGGGTGGCCTCAAACTCATGGTGATCCTCCTACCTCTGCCTCCCGAGTGCTGGGATTAAAGGTTTATACCACCATACCTGGGCTTCCAGCCCCCCCCTTTTTTTTAAAAGTAAATAAATTTTTTATTTGTCTTAGATTTTAAGCTGCTCACCACTATACAAACTAGGACCAGCCCTTTTTTAAAAAAAAATTTAATTAATTTGAAGCTGGGCGTGGTGGCACACGCCTTTAATCCCAGCACTCGGGAGGCAGAGGTAGGAGGATCGCCGTGAGTTCAAGGCCACCCTGAGACTACATAGTTAATTCCAGGTCAGCCTGGGCCAGAGTGAGACCCTACCTCGAAAAAAAAAAAAATTTAATTAATTTGAGCCTGGTGTGATGGCTCATGCCTTTAATCCCAGCAGAGGTAGGAGGATTGCTGTGAGTTTGCCATCCTGAGACTACATAGTTCCAGTCAGACTTGTTTAGAGTGAGACATTACCTCGAAAAGCAACAAGTAAACAAAAACAAAACCAAAAAAGCACAGTTTAGAGCTGGGTGTGGTGTCACATGCCTTTAATTCCAGCTTTCAGAGTATAGAAGGATAGGCATGAGTTCAAGGCCAACCTGGGACTAAAGAGTGAGTTCCAGGATAGCCTGGGCTAGAGTGATACTCTACTTTGAAGAGTTTAGCTGGCTTAATCCCAGCACTCAGGAGGCAGAGGTAGGAGAATTGACATGAGTTCAAGGCCACTCTGATACTACATAATGAATTCCAGGTCAGCCAAAAAAAAAAAAAAAAAAAAAATTCAGAGTTTAGAAATACTTGGTAATATTTTATTTCAAAGTAATGTTACCAATATGACTTTTTTTTTTTTATGGTAACTGTGGTAGTTTGAATGTGTAATGTCATCCCCCATAGCCTCATATGTTTGTAATTAAGCCTCATACTCAATTCCCAGTTTGGTCTTTGCTGGAGGAGGTATTTCACTGATGATCACTGAGGATGGACCTTAAGGTTTATTAGCCCAATTTACCAGTGTTAGCCAGCTTCTCTTGCTGCTTTCTGTCAGTTGTGATCCAGTCACTGCTCTACTGTGTCATAATAAAACTTTGGACACATGCAGGGTTGGGCTGACCCTGCTGCCACTCTAAACCGCTGCCAGATGAACTGTTCTGACCTAGGTTGCTGCTGTTTGTTTGTTTGTTTGGAGGCGGGGGGGGGCAACTTTGTGATTATAAGCTGGAATGAACCCTTTTCTCCCATAAGCTGCTTCTGGTTGGATGTGTATTAGAAATTAATTATTAATTGATTTGAGAGAGAAGGCAAGAGGGGAAAAAATGGGCATGCTAGGGCCTTCTGTTGAAGCAAACGAACTATAGATGCATGTGCCACTTTGTGCATTTGGCTTTAAGTGGGTACTGGTGAAATGAACCTGGGTCATCAGGTTTTGCAAACAAGCACTTGTAACCTATAAGCCATCTCTCCGGCCCTATTCTGGTGTTTTTTCCCAACAAGGAAAAGGTAACTGCAACAGTAACCCTGAAATATCTGTATATTGCCTTTGACCAGTAAAGGAAAGGGACATTGTTACTGTAGCTCAGGCTTTGGTCTTTATGTTAGGGAACACTGGTTTAACATTCAAAATGACTCAGAATGATAAAGGCTCTTCCTTTCCCCTCCTCTCTTCCTTTTTTATTCCTTCCTTCTCTTTCTTTTTAAAAATATATTTATTTATTTATTTATTTATTTATTTATTTATTTGAGAGAGAGAGAGAGATACAGAAAGAGGCAGAGAGAGAATGGGCGTGCCAGGGCCTCCAGCCACTGCAAACAAACTCCAGATGCATGTGCCACCTTGTGCATCTGCCTTATGTGGGACCTGGAGAATCTTTCACCTGGATCCTTAGACTTCTCTCTCTCCCTCTCTCTCTCTCTCCGTCTCTCTCTGTGTCTCTCTCCAAAAAAAAGAGAGAGGAAGACAGATAGAGATGGGCGCGCCAGCAGCCTCTCAGCTGCTGCAAATGAAATCCAGATGTGTGCGCCCCCTTGTGGTCAAGTGCAGCATTGCGCCCTTGCGTCACTTTGCATCTGGCTAAATGTGGGACCTAGAGATTGGAACCAGCGTTCTTAGGCTTAGGTGGCAGGCGCCTTAACCGCTAAGCCATCTCTCCAGCCCTTTTCTCTCTCTTTTTAAAAAATATTTAATTTATTTGAGAGTCAGAAAAAGAGGGAGAATGGGTGCACTAGGGCCTCTAGCCACTGCAAACAAACTCCAGAGGTATGCATCACCTTGTGCATCTGGCTTATGTGGGTACTGGGGAATTGAACCTGGGACCTGAGGTTTCACAGGCAAACCTTAACTGCTAAGCCATCTCTCTAGCCCTTATTTTATTTTTATTTATTTATTTATTTTTGGTTTTTTCACTCTATTCCGGACTGACCTGGAATTCACTATGTAGTCTCAGGTTAGCCTTGAACTCTTGGCAATCCTCCTTCCTATGCCTCCCAAGTGCTGGGACTAAAGGTGTGTGCCACCATGCCTGGCTTTATTTTTATTTTTATTTTTTTAAGATTTATTTTATTTATTTATTTTTGTTTTTTTTCAAGGTAGTGTCTCACTGTATCTCAAGCTGACCTGGAATTCACTATGTAGTCTCAGGGTGGCCTCAAACTTACAGTGATTCTCCTACCTCTGCATCCCGAGTGCTGGGATTAAAGGCATGTGACACCATGCCCGGCTCTTATTTTATTTTGTTATTATTATTATTTTTTGGTTTTTCAAGGTAGGGTCTCACTCTGGTCCAGGTTGACCTGGAATTAACTATGTAGTCTCAGGGCGATCCTCCTACCTCTACATCCTGAGTGCTGGGATTAAAGGTGTGTATCACCACGCCCAACTAAGATTTATTTTTATTTATTAGAGAGAGAGAGAGAGAGAGAGAAGGAAAGAATGGGCACGCACGCCAGGGCCACTAGCCACTGCAAATGAACTCCAAACAAATGTGCCACCTTGTGCATCTCGCTTATGTGGGACCTGGAGAATCTTTCACCTGGATCCTTAGGCTTCACAGGCAAGCACCTTAACCACTAAGCCATCTCTCCAGCCCCCTTTATTTTATTTTTAAAAATATTTTATTTATTTATTTATTTGAAAAAGAGAGAATGGGTGTACCAGGGCCTCTAGCCATTGCAAACAAACTCGACACTTGCACCACCTTATGCATCTGGTTTATGTGGGTACTGGGGAATGCAACCTGGGCCTTTTGGCTTTGCAGGCAAGCACCTTAACCACTAGGCCATCTCTTCATTTGTGAATTCTTTTTTTTTTTTTTTTTTTGTTTGTTTTGTTTTTTGTTTTTCTAGGTAAGATCTCACTCTAGCACAAGCTGACCTGGAATTCAGTATATCGTCTCAGGGTGATCTCCAATTCAGGGTTATCCTCCTATCTCTGCCTCCCGAGTATTAGGTGGGGCCGTGCTCAGAACAAAGACCCAACATGGCCATCCTCTACATTCCCAAGTATGAACTGGGCCAGCAGTCTCAAGACTCCCCTATCTTAACTGTGACTTATAAGAAGGTCTCTGCTCCCTCCCTTGAAACAGTTACATTCCTTAGCTTGTTACCATGTGTTAGTTATGGCCATATAGGGAAACAGACCAGCTCCTAGTTGACACTTCATCTTCCCCTCCACCCCATTCCCCACCACCGGGGCCTTTAAAAGACCTCCATCTTAGGTCCTTAGTGCAACTTCCTGACCTCATGTCTCCAGACCAGTGAACATCGCCGAGAGCTGTGCCAGTAAACCTGAACTAACTTTGTTTATGTGGTCTGATCTGCTTCTTCGGTCTGTCAAGCTTTTCATCAAGTGCTGGAATTAAAGGTGTGTACCACAATGCCTGGCTTGGGAATTGTTATTTATTTATTTATTTATTTATTTGTTTGGTTTTGGAGGTAGGGTCTCACTCTATTTCAGGCTGACCTGGAATTCAGTAGTCTCAGGGTGGCCTCGAACTCATGGCTACCTTCCTACCTCTGCCTCCCGAGTTCTGGGATTAAAGGCATGTGCCACCATGCCCGGCTTTATTTATTTATTTTTAACTTTTTAAAAAAATATTTCAGGGCTGGAGAGATGGCTTAGTAGTTAAGGCGCTTGCCTGCAAAGCCAAAGGACCTCGGTTTGATTCCCCAGGACCCACATAAGCCAGATGCATAAAGTGGTACATACATCTGGGTTTGTTTGCAGTGGCTGGAAGCCCTGGTGCACCCTTTCTCTCTCTCTCTGTCTTTCTCTCTCTCTCTGCCTCTTTCCCTCTCTCAAATAAATGAATAAAAATAAATTTAAACAAATATATTTCATTTATTTACTTATTTGAGAGAGGGAGAAAGAGAGGCAGATAGAGATAGAAAGAATGAGAGAATGGGTATGCCATAGCCTCCAGCCACTGCAAACGAACTGCAGATGCATGTGCCACCCTGTACATCTATCTGGCTTATGTGGGTCCTAGGGAATCAAACCGTGGTCCTTTGACATTGCAGGCAAGTACCTTAACTGCTAAGCCATTTCTCCAGCCCTAAACTTTTAAAAGGTATTATTTTATTTAATTAGTTTTAATTTATTTATTAGAGACAGAGAGGGGAGAGAAAGAGCGTGAGTGAGAATGGGCGCCAGGGCCTCTTAGCCACAGCAGATGAACTCCACATGCATGCGCCACCATGTGCATCTGGCTCTCATGGGACCTGGAGATAGAACTGGGGTCCTTAGGCTTTGCAGGCATGTGCCTTAACCACTAAGCATCTCTCCAGTCCAGGAATTGTTTTTTTTGTTGTTGTTGTTTTTGTTTTTTTCGAGGTAGGGTTTTACTCTAGTCCAGGCTGACCTGGAATTCACTATGTAGTCTCAAGGTGGACTTGAACTCATGGTGATCCTCCTACCTCTGCCTCCCCAGTGCTGGGATTAAAGGCGTGTGACACTATGCCCAGCTGGGAATTTATTTATTTATTTATTTATTTATTTATTTATTTATTTATTTGAGAGAGAGAGAGAGAGAGTGTCTATGCCTTCTATGGCCTCTTGCCTCTGCAAAGGAATGACACATTCATGCTCCAATTAGTGCATCTGGCTTTACTTAGGTATGGGGAACTGAATCCTGGTCTTCTGCAGGCTTTGCAAGCAAAACCTTTAATGGCTGAACCATCTCTCTTTTTTTTTTTTTTTTTTTTTTTTTTTTTTGGGAGAGAGAGAAAAAAGAAGACAGAAAATGGGCATGTCAGCAGCCTCTCAGCCACTACGAATGAACTCCAGAAGCATGTGTCCCCTTGTGGGCAAGTGCAGCATTGCCCCCTTGCGCCACTTTGCATCTGGCTAAACGTGGGACCTGGAAATTGAACTGACATTCTTAGGCTTTGGCGGGCAGGTACCTTAACCGCTAAGCCATCTCTCCAGCCCTTTTTTTTTTTTCAAGGTAGGGTTTCACTGTAACCCAGGCTGACCTGGAATTCACTCTGTAGTCTCAGGGTGGCCTTGAACTCCAGGCGATCCTCCTACCTCTGCCTCCCGAGTGCTGGGATTAAAGGCATGTGCCACCACACCTGGCTGGATTTTTTTTTTTTAATTTCTTTTTTTAATTTTAGAGAAAGGAGAATAGGTGTGCCAGGGCCTGGGCCACTACAATTGCACTCCAGACCTTATGCCACCTAGTGGGCATGTATGGTCTTGTGCTTGCCTCACCTTTGTGCTCGAACTTAATTGAAATCTGGAGAATTGAACATAGGTTCAGGAGCTCCAGTGGCGCAATAGGTTAGCGTGCTGTACTTATATGAACATGGGTCCTTAGGCTTCGCAGGGAAGAACCTTAACGGCTAAGCCATCTCTCCAGCCCTAATATATATTCTTTTATTATTTTATTTATTTATTTGAGTGAGAGAGAATGGGCATGCCAGGGCCTCCAGCTGCTACAAATGAACTCCAGATGCGTGTGCCCCTTCATGCATCTGGATTATGTAGGTCCTGGAGAATCAAACCTGGGTCCTTTGGCTTTGTAGGCAAGCACCTTAATGACTAAGCCATCTTTCTAGCCCTGTTTTTATTTTTTAATTTTATCTTATGTTTTGGTTTTTCCACGTAGGGTCTTGCGCTAGCTCAGGCTGACCTGGAATTCACTATATAGTCTCAGGGTGGCCTTGAACTCATGGCAATCCTCCTACCTCTGCCTCCCGAGGGCTGGGATTAAAGGTTTGTGCCACCACGCCTGGCCCTGTTTATTTTTTTTAATTTACTTTTTTATTGACAAATTCCATAATTATAGACAATAACCCATGGTAATTTCTTCCCTCCCCCCACTTTCCCGTTTGAAACTCCACTTTCTATTATACCTCTTCCCCCTCTCAATCAGTCTCTCTCTTTTTAAAAACATTTATTTATTTATTTATTTGAGAGAGGAAGAAGCAGAGAGAAAGAGAGATAGAATGGGTGCGTTAGGGCCTCCAGCCACTGCAAATGAACTCCAAGATGCATGTCTTTCTTGTGCATCTGGCTTACCTGGGTCCTGGGGAATTGAACTGGGGTCATTTGGCTTTGCAGGCAAATGCCTTACCCACTAAGCCATCTTCTTGGCCTGGCTTTTCTTGTAGCTAAGCAAGTCACCAACAGTTGGCTGTCCTTAGCAGCAGTTCCACAGTGACCACAGGAAAACACAGCAGCAGTAAAGATCCGTGGAAATATGTCTTGAGAGTGCACAGTGAAAATATGCCTAGGAGTGCTATAGCTTATTTCATTTCTTTTTCTTTTTTTTTTTTGCATGGTGACCATTTTCTTTCCTTTTTTTAATTTTTAATTTTAATTTTTGTTTTCATGAGGTAGGGTCTCACTGTAGACCAGGCTGACCTGGAATTCACTATGTAGTCTCAGGGTGGCCTCAAACTCACGGGAATCCTCCTACCTCTGCCTCCTGAGTGCTGGGATTAAAGGCGTGTGCCACCATGCCTGGCTTTTTTTCCTTTCCTGTTATTTATTTATTTTTTTTAATTTTGTATTTATTTATTTGACAGAGAAAGAGGGAGAGACAGAATGGGCATGTCAGGGCCTTCAGCCACTGAAAACAAACTCCAGATGTGTGCGCCCCCTTGTGCATCTGGCTAACATGGGTCCTGGGGAATCAAACCTGGGTCCTTTGGCTTTGCAGGCAAATGCCTTAACTGCTAAACCATTCCTCCAGCCCCATTTCCTTTTTTTTAAATTAAAAAAAAATTTTTTTTTTTTTGGGTTTTCCTAAGGTAGGGTCCCACTCTAGCTCTGGCTGACCTGGAATTCACTTTATAGTCTCAGGTGGCCTCTAACTCAATGGCAATCCTCCTACCTATGTCTCCTGAGTGCTGGGATTAAAGGTGTGCGCCACCATGCCCGGCTTTAGTATTATTTTTATATTTATTTATTTATTTATTTGAGAGAGACAGAGTTACAGAGAGAGAGAGAGAGAGAGAGAGAATGGGTGCTTAGGGCTTCCAGCGACTGCAAACAAACTCCAGATGCTTGCGCCACCTTGTGTATCTGGCTTATATGGGTCCTGAGGAATTGAACCTGAGTCCTTTGACTTTGTGGGCAAGCACCTTAAACACTAAACCATCCAAGATTTATTTTATTTATTTATTTATTTTTGGTTTTTAGGGGTAGGGTCTCACTGTGTCCCAGGCTGACCTGGAATTAATTATATCTCCAGGGTGGCCTCTGAACTCACAGTGATCCTCCTACCTTTAGTTCCCATGTGCTGAGATTAAAGGTGTGTACAAACCCCAAAAATTTGCCGGGCGTGGTGAATTTGTGTAATGTACACTTTAGGCAGATTTAGGAAATTTTTGAGTTTGATAACACTCTGATAATTATAGACAATTCCAGGACAGCCTGAACCAGAGTGAAACCCTCACTTGAAAAACCAAAAAAAAAAAAAAAAAAAAAGGTGTGTACCACCTCATTCTCTTATTTTGATGTCATGATCATTTCTCCTATTATTCCCAAGTAGAGATGTTCTGGGCCAGCAGTCTCAAGACTCCCTCCTCAGCACCCTGTGACCTTGTAAGAAGGCCTCTGATCCCCTCCCTTCCTGAAACAGAAGCTCATCTCAGCTTGCCTCCGTGAGAGTTATGGTCATATAGGGAAGTGAAGATTAGCTCCAGCTGACATGGCCTGAACGTCCTCCCCACTGGCCATTCCAAAGTCCTGTCCATCTTAGGTCCCAGACATTACACCCCTGGCCTCAAGACTAACCTTGCCGGAGGTTTTGTGCCAATAAACCTGAACTAGCTTTGTTGATCTGGTCTGAGTCTGGTTCCTCCCACATCGGTCAAGGCTTTCAGTTCTTATCACATATGAATATAATAGCTACCCTAAAAGTAGCAGAAAATAATGTTAAAATTAAAGTGTGGGGGTTGAGGTGTAGGGAAGTAGCAGGGGATTGACTTGAGGCTAACAAAGACATAACATACTGAAAGGATTATAATCTTTTTCCAGCTTTTGTTGTCTGTATAAAAGAGTTCCAAGAATATCTAGGAGACACTATTAGAATTTACAGAGTTAGCATAATTTCTTCAAATGAGGTCAACATGTACACACGTCAACCAGTAAATAAATTTTTATTTGTCTTAGATTTTAAGCTGCTCACCACTATACAAACTAGGACCAGCCCTTTTTTAAAAAAATTTAATTAATTTGAAGCTGGGCGTGGTGGCACACGCCTTTAATCCCAGCACTTTCGGGAGGCAGAGGTAGGAGGATCGCCCCTTCCAAGGCCACCCTGAGACTACATAGTTAATTCCAGGTCAGCCTGGGCCAGAGTGAGACCCTACCTCGAAAAAAAAAAAAATTTAATTAATTTGAGCCTGGTGTGATGGCTCATGCCTTTAATCCCAGCAGAGGTAGGAGGATTGCTGTGAGTTTGCCATCCTGAGACTACATAGTTCCAGTCAGACTTGTTTAGAGTGAGACATTACCTCGAAAAGCAACAAGTAAACAAAAACAAAACCAAAAAGCACAGTTTAGAGCTGGGTGTGGTGTCACATGCCTTTAATTCCAGCTTTCAGAGTATAGAAGGATAGGCATGAGTTCAAGGCCAACCTGGGACTAAAGAGTGAGTTCCAGGATAGCCTGGGCTAGAGTGATAGTCTACTTTGAAGAGTTTAGCTGGCTTAATCCCAGCACTCAGGAGGCAGAGGTAGGAGAATTGACATGAGTTCAAGGCCACTCTGATACTACATAATGAATTCCAGGTCAGCCAAAAAAAAAAAAAAAAAAATTCAGAGTTTAGAAATACTTGGTAATATTTTATTTCAAAGTAATGTTACCAATATGACTTTTTTTTTTTTATGGTAACTGTGGTAGTTTGAATGTGTAATGTCATCCCCCATAGCCTCATATGTTTGTAATTAAGCCTCATACTCAATTCCCAGTTTGGTCTTTGCTGGAGGAGGTATTTCACTGATGATCACTGAGGATGGACCTTAAGGTTTATTAGCCCAATTTACCAGTGTTAGCCAGCTTCTCTTGCTGCTTTCTGTCAGTTGTGATCCAGTCACTGCTCTACTGTGTCATAATAAAACTTTGGACACATGCAGGGTTGGGCTGACCCTGCTGCCACTCTAAACCGCTGCCAGATGAACTGTTCTGACCTAGGTTGCTGCTGTTTGTTTGTTTGTTTGGAGGCGGGGGCAACTTTGTGATTATAAGCTGGAATGAACCCTTTTCTCCCATAAGCTGCTTCTGGTTGGATGTGTATTAGAAATTAATTATTAATTGATTTGAGAGAGAGGCAAGAGGGGGGAAAATGGGCATGCTAGGGCCTTCTGTTGAAACAAACGAACTATAGATGCATGTGCCACTTTGTGCATTTGGCTTTAAGTGGGTACTGGTGAAATGAACCTGGGTCATCAGGTTTTGCAAACAAGCACTTGTAACCTATAAGCCATCTCTCCGGCCCTATTCTGGTGTTTTTTTGTGAAGGAAAAGGTAACTGCAACAGTAACCCTGAAATATCTGTATATTGCCTTTGACCAGTAAAGGAAAGGGACATTGTTACTGTAGCTCAGGCTTTGGTCTTTATGTTAGGGAACACTGGTTTAACATTCAAAATGACTCAGAATGATAAAGGCTCTTCCTTTCCCCTCCTCTCTTCCTTTTTTATTCCTTCCTTCTCTTTCTTTTTAAAAATATATTTATTTATTTATTTATTTATTTATTTATTTATTTATTTATTTATTTGAGAGAGAGAGAGAGATACAGAAAGAGGCAGAGAGAGAATGGGCGTGCCAGGGCCTCCAGCCACTGCAAACAAACTCCAGATGCATGTGCCACCTTGTGCATCTGCCTTATGTGGGACCTGGAGAATCTTTCACCTGGATCCTTAGACTTCTCTCTCTCCCTCTCTCTCTCTCTCCGTCTCTCTCTGTGTCTCTCTCCAAAAAAAAGAGAGAGGAAGACAGATAGAGATGGGCGCGCCAGCAGCCTCTCAGCTGCTGCAAATGAAATCCAGATGTGTGCGCCCCTTGTGGTCAAGTGCAGCATTGCGCCCTTTTAGCGTCACTTTGCATCTGGCTAAATGTGGGACCTAGAGATTGGAACCAGCGTTCTTAGGCTTAGGTGGCAGGCGCCTTAACCGCTAAGCCATCTCTCCAGCCCTTTTCTCTCTCTTTTTAAAAAATATTTAATTTATTTGAGAGTCAGAAAAAGAGGGAGAATGGGTGCACTAGGGCCTCTAGCCACTGCAAACAAACTCCAGAGGTATGCATCACCTTGTGCATCTGGCTTATGTGGGTACTGGGGAATTGAACCTGGGACCTGAGGTTTCACAGGCAAACCTTAACTGCTAAGCCATCTCTCTAGCCCTTATTTTATTTTTATTTATTTATTTATTTTTGGTTTTTTCACTCTATTCCGGACTGACCTGGAATTCACTATGTAGTCTCAGGTTAGCCTTGAACTCTTGGCAATCCTCCTTCCTATGCCTCCCAAGTGCTGGGACTAAAGGTGTGTGCCACCATGCCTGGCTTTATTTTTATTTTTATTTTTTTTTAAGATTTATTTTATTTATTTATTTTTGTTTTTTCAAGGTAGTGTCTCACTGTATCTCAAGCTGACCTGGAATTCACTATGTAGTCTCAGGGTGGCCTCAAACTTACAGTGATTCTCCTACCTCTGCATCCCGAGTGCTGGGATTAAAGGCATGTGACACCATGCCCGGCTCTTATTTTATTTTGTTATTATTATTATTTTTTGGTTTTTCAAGGTAGGGTCTCACTCTGGTCCAGGTTGACCTGGAATTAACTATGTAGTCTCAGGGCGATCCTCCTACCTCTACATCCTGAGTGCTGGGATTAAAGGTGTGTATCACCACGCCCAACTAAGATTTATTTTTATTTATTAGAGAGAGAGAGAGAGAGAGAGAAGGAAAGAATGGGCACGCACGCCAGGGCCACTAGCCACTGCAAATGAACTCCAAACAAATGTGCCACCTTGTGCATCTCGCATGTGGGACCTGGAGAATCTTTCACCTGGATCCTCCTTAGGCTTCACAGGCAAGCACCTTAACCACTAAGCCATCTCTCCAGCCCCCTTTATTTTATTTTTAAAAATATTTTATTTATTTATTTATTTATTTGAAAAAGAGAGAATGGGTGTACCAGGGCCTCTAGCCATTGCAAACAAACTCGACACTTGCACCACCTTATGCATCTGGTTTATGTGGGTACTGGGGAATGCAACCTGGGCCTTTTGGCTTTGCAGGCAAGCACCTTAACCACTAGGCCATCTCTTCATTTGTGAATTCTGTTTTTTTTTTTGTTTGTTTGTTTTGTTTTTTGTTTTTCTAGGTAAGATCTCACTCTAGCACAAGCTGACCTGGAATTCAGTATATCGTCTCAGGGTGATCTCCAATTCAGGGTTATCCTCCTATCTCTGCCTCCCGAGTATTAGGTGGGGCCGTGCTCAGAACAAAGACCCAACATGGCCATCCTCTACATTCCCAAGTATGAACTGGGCCAGCAGTCTCAAGACTCCCCTATCTTAACTGTGACTTATAAGAAGGTCTCTGCTCCCTCCCTTGAAACAGTTACATTCCTTAGCTTGTTACCATGTGTTAGTTATGGCCATATAGGGAAACAGACCAGCTCCTAGTTGACACTTCATCTTCCCCTCCACCCCATTCCCCCCCCCCACCACCGGGGCCCTTTAAAAGACCTCCATCTTAGGTCCTTAGTGCAACTTCCCTGACCTCATGTCTCCAGACCAGTGAACATCGCCGAGAGCTGTGCCAGTAAACCTGAACTAACTTTGTTTATGTGGTCTGATCTGCTTCTTCGGTCTGTCAAGCTTTTCATCAAGTGCTGGAATTAAAGGTGTGTACCACAATGCCTGGCTTGGGAATTGTTATTTATTTATTTATTTATTTATTTGTTTGGTTTTTGGAGGTAGGGTCTCACTCTATTTCAGGCTGACCTGGAATTCAGTAGTCTCAGGGTGGCCTCGAACTCATGGCTACCTTCCTACCTCTGCCTCCCGAGTTCTGGGATTAAAGGCATGTGCCACCATGCCCGGCTTTATTTATTTATTTTTAACTTTTTAAAAAAATATTTCAGGGCTGGAGAGATGGCTTAGTAGTTAAGGCGCTTGCCTGCAAAGCCAAAGGACCTCGGTTTGATTCCCCAGGACCCACATAAGCCAGATGCATAAAGTGGTACATACATCTGGAGTTTGTTTGCAGTGGCTGGAAGCCCTGGTGCACCCTTTCTCTCTCTCTCTGTCTTTCTCTCTCTCTCTGCCTCTTTCCCTCTCTCAAATAAATGAATAAAAATAAATTTAAACAAATATATTTCATTTATTTACTTATTTGAGAGAGGGAGAAAGAGAGGCAGATAGAGATAGAAAGAATGAGAGAATGGGTATGCCATAGCCTCCAGCCACTGCAAACGAACTGCAGATGCATGTGCCACCCTGTACATCTATCTGGCTTATGTGGGTCCTAGGGAATCAAACCGTGGTCCTTTGACATTGCAGGCAAGTACCTTAACTGCTAAGCCATTTCTCCAGCCCTAAACTTTTTAAAAGGTATTATTTTATTTAATTAGTTTTAATTTATTTATTAGAGACAGAGAGAGGGAGAGAAAGAGCGTGAGTGAGAATGGGCGCGCCAGGGCCTCTTAGCCACAGCAGATGAACTCCACATGCATGCGCCACCATGTGCATCTGGCTCTCATGGGACCTGGAGATAGAACTGGGGTCCTTAGGCTTTGCAGGCATGTGCCTTAACCACTAAGCATCTCTCCAGTCCAGGAATTGTTTTTTTTGTTGTTGTTGTTTTTGTTTTTTTCGAGGTAGGGTTTTACTCTAGTCCAGGCTGACCTGGAATTCACTATGTAGTCTCAAGGTGGACTTGAACTCATGGTGATCCTCCTACCTCTGCCTCCCCAGTGCTGGGATTAAAGGCGTGTGACACTATGCCCAGCTGGGAATTTATTTATTTATTTATTTATTTATTTATTTATTTATTTGATTTGAGAGAGAGAGAGAGAGTGTCTATGCCTTCTATGGCCTCTTGCCTCTGCAAAGGAATGACACATTCATGCTCCAATTAGTGCATCTGGCTTTACTTAGGTATGGGGGAACTGAATCCTGGTCTTCTGCAGGCTTTGCAAGCAAAAACCTTTAATGGCTGAACCATCTCTCTCGTTTTTTTTTTTTTTTTTTTTTTTTTTTTTTGGGAGAGAGAGAGAGGGAAAAGAAGACAGAAAATGGGCATGTCAGCAGCCTCTCAGCCACTACGAATGAACTCCAGAAGCATGTGTCCCCTTGTGGGCAAGTGCAGCATTGCCCCCTTGCGTCACTTTGCATCTGGCTAAACGTGGGACCTGGAAATTGGAACTGACATTCTTAGGCTTTGCGGGCAGGTACCTTAACCGCTAAGCCATCTCTCCAGCCCTTTTTTTTTTTTCAAGGTAGGGTTTCACTGTAACCCAGGCTGACCTGGAATTCACTCTGTAGTCTCAGGGTGGCCTTGAACTCCAGGCGATCCTCCTACCTCTGCCTCCCGAGTGCTGGGATTAAAGGCATGTGCCACCACACCTGGCTGGATTTTTTTTTTTTAATTTCTTTTTTTAATTTTAGAGAAAGGAGAATAGGTGTGCCAGGGCCTGGGCCACTACAATTGCACTCCAGACCTTATGCCACCTAGTGGGCATGTATGGTCTTGTGCTTGCCTCACCTTTGTGCTCGAACTTAATTGAAATCTGGAGAATTGAACATAGGTTCAGGAGCTCCAGTGGCGCAATAGGTTAGCGTGCTGTACTTATATGAACATGGGTCCTTAGGCTTCGGAGGGAAGAACCTTAACGGCTAAGCCATCTCTCCAGCCCTAATATATATTCTTTTATTATTTTATTTATTTATTTGAGTGAGAGAGAATGGGCATGCCAGGGCCTCCAGCTGCTACAAATGAACTCCAGATCGTGTGCCCCTTCATGCATCTGGATTATGTAGGTCCTGGAGAATCAAACCTGGGTCCTTTGGCTTTGTAGGCAAGCACCTTAATGACTAAGCCATCTTTCTAGCCCTGTTTTTATTTTTTAATTTTATCTTATGTTTTGGTTTTTCCACGTAGGGTCTTGCGCTAGCTCAGGCTGACCTGGAATTCACTATATAGTCTCAGGGTGGCCTTGAACTCATGGCAATCCTCCTACCTCTGCCTCCCGAGGGCTGGGATTAAAGGTTTGTGCCACCACGCCTGGCCCTGTTTATTTTTTTTAATTTACTTTTTTATTGACAAATTCCATAATTATAGACAATAACCCATGGTAATTTCCTCCCTCCCCCCACTTTCCCGTTTGAAACTCCACTTTCTATTATACCTCTTCCCCCTCTCAATCAGTCTCTCTCTCTTTTTAAAAACATTTATTTATTTATTTATTTGAGAGAGGAAGAAGCAGAGAGAAAGAGAGATAGAATGGGTGCGTTAGGGCCTCCAGCCACTGCAAATGAACTCCAAGATGCATGCGTCTTCTTGTGCATCTGGCTTACCTGGGTCCTGGGGAATTGAACTGGGGTCATTTGGCTTTGCAGGCAAATGCCTTACCCACTAAGCCATCTTCTTGGCCTGGCTTTTCTTGTAGCTAAGCAAGTCACCAACAGTTGGCTGTCCTTAGCAGCAGTTCCACAGTGACCACAGGAAAACACAGCAGCAGTAAAGATCCGTGGAAATATGTCTTGAGAGTGCACAGTGAAAATATGCCTAGGAGTGCTATAGCTTATTTCATTTCTTTTTCTTTTTTTTTTTTTGCATGGTGACCATTTTCTTTCCTTTTTTTAATTTTTAATTTTAATTTTTTGTTTTCTGAGGTAGGGTCTCACTGTAGACCAGGCTGACCTGGAATTCACTATGTAGTCTCAGGGTGGCCTCAAACTCACGGGAATCCTCCTACCTCTGCCTCCTGAGTGCTGGGATTAAAGGCGTGTGCCACCATGCCTGGCTTTTTTTCCTTTCCTGTTATTTATTTATTTTTTTAATTTTGTATTTATTTATTTGACAGAGAAAGAGGGAGAGACAGAATGGGCATGTCAGGGCCTTCAGCCACTGAAAACAAACTCCAGATGTGTGCGCCCCCTTGTGCATCTGGCTAACATGGGTCCTGGGGAATCAAACCTGGGTCCTTTGGCTTTGCAGGCAAATGCCTTAACTGCTAAACCATTCCTCCAGCCCCATTTCCTTTTTTTTAAATTAAAAAAAAATTTTTTTTTTTTTGGGTTTTCCTAAGGTAGGGTCCCACTCTAGCTCTGGCTGACCTGGAATTCACTTTATAGTCTCAGGGTGGCCTCTAACTCAATGGCAATCCTCCTACCTATGTCTCCTGAGTGCTGGGATTAAAGGTGTGCGCCACCATGCCCGGCTTTAGTATTATTTTTATATTTATTTATTTATTTATTTGAGAGAGACAGAGTTACAGAGAGAGAGAGAGAGAGAGAGAGAATGGGTGCGCTAGGGCTTCCAGCGACTGCAAACAAACTCCAGATGCTTGCGCCACCTTGTGTATCTGGCTTATATGGGTCCTGAGGAATTGAACCTGAGTCCTTTGACTTTGTGGGCAAGCACCTTAAACACTAAACCATCCCTCCAGCCCTTCTTTCTTTCTTTTTTAAGATTATTTATTTATTTGAGATAAAGAGAAGGAAAGAGAGAGAGAGAGAAAGAGTGAGAATGGGCACACCAGGGCCTGTAGCCACCTCAAACATACTCCAGACACATGCGCCACCATGTGCATTTGGCTTATGTGGGACCTGAGAATCAAACCTGAGTCCTTATGCTTTGTAGGCATGCGCCTTAATTGCTAAGCCATCTCTAGCCTGTCATTTGTTTTCTTGATGATGGCCATTCTGACAGGAGTGAGATGGAATCTTAAAGTAGTTTCTTTTGTATATGTGTGCATATAAACTCATTTATTTGTGTATGTAAATTTGTGTATGTACCTTTATTTTTTATTTAAAATTTTTTATTATTGATAACTTCCATAATTATAGACAATAAACCATGATAATTCCCTCCCCCCTCACTTTCCCCTTCAAAACTCCACTCTCCATCATACCTCTTCTCCCTCTCATTCTCTTATTTTGATGTCATGATCTTTTCCTCCTATTATATCTCCTATAGAGATGTTTCAGTGCTGAGCACTCCTCTGTCCTTTCTTCTCAGCACCCTGGTGCCTTCTGAGTCATCCCAAGGTCACTGCCATCTGAAAAGAGAAGCTTCTATAGCCAATAATGAGAGTAGCATTAATATATGTGTGTGAACATTAAGAGATGTGCTTACTGCGCAGTTTGGTGAGCATACTATATATATTTAGCTAAGCAGAAGCAGACATTACACCTCTAGGGCTCATGACTACCCCTCTTGTAGGTTTTCAGTATCAGGGATGTATTCCCTTCCATGGACTAGGCCTCCAGTCCAATTAGAGAGCCGTTGGTTTCCCCCATAACAGACATGCCACTCTTGCACCCATTGGCCTATTTGGCCTGGTTGGCCAAATTTAAGCCTTGCAGTATCCACTGTTGAGTATCTCTACTGGTGATTTCTTTCTGTCCCATGGAATTGCATGCAGCATAGCTTTTTCCAGCTTTCTGTTAGCTGGTTTACATGGAGGAGATTTTCAACTCAGCTCCAGCAGGATTTCTCAATGACCTTGCAGCCCAAGTATGTGGAGTCTTCAGTAGTAGGGTCTTACCATCTGTTCCTGGGGGGAAACCAAGAGTCTTGGCAATGGTCTATAATGTTTTGGGGGTATCCATGACCTCCCTGGCCAACAACTCACTGGAAGGTATCCCACTGAAAATTGGCACTGAAAATTTTCTAGTACTAAGCTATGGCTTCTGAGTGTTTCCTTGTCCAGAAAAGTAGGTTTCCATATGACTTATTTATATCCTCTTAGATTTAAATTAGCCCTCCCCACCTTTCCTTTACTGAATCTCTTCCCTTGACCTTGCTTAGGCATTTCCACTCATATTAATCTGTTCTTCTTACATATATACTGTCTGTCCCCTTCCTATTCCCTTTACATTCCCTTTCTAGCTTACTGGCCTCTGCTGATCTGGAATTTACATGTAAATTCCAAGGGTGGCCTAGAAGTCATGGTGTCCGACCTCTGTCTCTCAAGTCCTGGCATTAAAGGCATGTGCCACCACACCCAGCTTATTTTATTTTATTCCAGAGAGAGACAGAGAGAGAAAAAGAGAAAGGCGGATAGAAAGAAAGAATGGGCATGCCGGGGCCTTTAGCCACTGCATATGAACTCCAGATGCGTGTGCCACCTTGTGCCATCTGTGTGGTTGACGTGGGTACTGGGAAATCAAACCTGTGTCCTTAGGCTTCATGGGCAAACACTGTACTGCCATCTCTCCAGCCCCAAGTTTTCACTTTTGTATAATTATGTATGCTATTAGACATTTGGGGATCACTTAGGTGGACCAGAGTAATGAATAGAAGGGAGCTCAAGAGTTTTGGTTATGTCTGGTTTTAGTTTTTTTTAAATTAATTGATTAATTAATTAATTAGATAGAAAGAGAGAGAGAGATAAAAGGGGAAATTGGGTGAACCAGGATCTCCAGCCACTGCAAATGAACTCCAGACACATGTGCCCCCCTTGTGTATCTGGCTTATGTGGGACTTAAGGAATCGAACCAGGGTCCTTTGGCTTTGCAGGCAAATGCCTTAACTGCTAAGCCATCCCTCCAGCCCAAGTGTGTGTGTGTGTGTGTGTGTGTGTGTGTGTGTGTGTGTGTATGTTTTATTTATTTGAGAGAGAGCAAGAGGCATAGAGAGAGGGAGAGAATGGATACTCCAGGGCCTCTAGCCACTGCAAATGAACTGCAGATGTATGCGCCCCCTTGTGCATGTGGATCTTGGAGAATCAAACTGGGTTCCTTTGGCTTTGCAGGCAAACGCCTTAATCGCTAAGCCATCTCTCCAGTCCCAGTTTTTTTTTTTTTTTTCAATGTAGGGTCTCGCTCTTACTATGTAGTCTCAGGGTGGACTTGAACTCACAGTGATCCTCCGTTGTTTTCCACCTTGCATATTGAGACAAGGTCTCTCACTGAACTTGAGTTTACTGATTCAGCTACTCTAGATAGCCAGGGTGCTCTGTATTTCGACCTGTCTTGGCCTCTTGAGCACTGGGATTATAGGTCTTTAGGGTTCTAAACTTGGGCCCTCATGCTCCATTAGCAAGTGCTTTACTAGTTGAGCCTTTGTCCCAGCCAGACCTGTAGCTTCTTGTTGTGGAGGGCCACTCTGTGGTCAGATTCCAGTATTAGAGTCCAAACCCTGCTTCCTTCCATGGTTCCTTAATTTATAGCTATTGTTTTATCCTTGCCACATCAAATGATTGAAGTTCAGGGTGCTCTCTTGTTCATTTTTTTTTTTTTTTTTTTCGAGGTAGGGTCTCACTCTGGTCCAGGCTGACCTGGAATTAACTGTGTAGTCTCAGGGTGGCCCCGAACTCTCAGCGATCCTCCTACCTCTGCCTCCCGAGTGTCTTGTTCATTTTTTTTTTGGCAGGGGAGAAAGTCAAAGAGAGAGAGAGACAGAATGGGTGCGTCAGCGGCCTCTCAGCTGCTGTGAACGAACTCCAGACGTCTGTGTCCCCTTGTGGGCAAGTGCAGCATTGCGTCCTTGCGTCACTTTTTGCATCTGGCTAAATGTGGGACCTGGAGAATCTAACAGGTGTTCTTAGGCTTAGCAAGCAGGTGCCTTAACCGCTAAGCCATCTCTCCAGCCCCCCCCCTTTTTTTAAAATAAACTCTCTACCTTCCAAGGCTCAGGGTCCGTTGCAGAAGAGGGGTCGGAAAGAATGTAAGAGCCAAAGGAAGAATAGGACTCCTTACAACGTGCTCCTCCAGACACAAAATGGTCTGGATATCCATGACCTTACAGTGCCTGACACTACCTACATAAGACCATCATAATAGGAGGAAAAGATCATGACATCAAACTCAAAAGAGAGACTCATGGGCTGGAGAGATGGCTCAGCGGTTAAGGTGCCTGCCTGCTAAGCCTAAGAACGCGGGTTCCAATCTCCAGGTCCCACGTTTAGCCAGATGCAAAGTGACGCAAGGGTGCAATGCCGCACTTGCTCACAAGGGGGCGCACACACCTGGATTTGGTTCACAGCAGCTGAGAGACTGCTGGTGCGCCCATTCTCTGTCTCCCTCTCTCCCTCTCTCTCTCTCTCTCTCTCTCTCTCTCTCTCTCTCTGTCTTTCTCTGTGTCTCTCTCCAAAAAATAAAAAAATTAAAAACAAAAGAGAGACTCATTGAGAGGGGGAGGGGATATGATGGAGAGTGAAGTTTCAAAGGGGAAAGTGGGGGAAGGGAGGGAAGTACCATGGGATACTGTCTACAATTAAAGAAGTTGTCAATAAAAATAAATAAATAAATAAATAAATAAATAAATAAAAACTCTCCTCTTGCCTTTGAGGTGAGAACTATATTTTTTAAAGTTTTTTTTTTTTTTTTTTTTTTTTTTTTTTTTGGTTTTTCGAGGTAGGGTTTCACTCTGGTCCAGGCTGACCTGGAATTAACTATGTAGTCTCAGGGTGGCCTTGAACTCTCAGTGATCCTCCTACCTCTGCATCCCGAGTGCTGGGATTAAAGGCGTGCGCCACCACGCCCGGCTTAAAGTTTTTTTAAAAAAATTTTTCTTTATTTATTTGCAAGCAGAGAGAGAGACAGGCGAGGCAGACAGAGAGAGAATGGGCATGCCAGGACCTCTAGCCACTGCTAATTAACTCCATCCTCCAGCCCTTTTTTTGGTATTTTGAGGTAGCTTCTCACTGTGTATTCTCAGGGTGGTCTTGAACTCACTGCCATCCTCCTACCTCTGCCTCCCAAGTTCTGGAATTAAAGGTGTACATCACCATACCCGGCTTATTTTCTTCCTTTTTTCTTTCTCCCTTCCCTTGTTTCCCCTTCTCTTCTCAGTGCCATTCCCTTTGTCTTCCTTCCTCTTCCCTTCTGTCTAAACTTTTTGTCCTTACTTCCTCTGCTCTCCTTCCTTTTCCTCCCTTCTGTTCACTGCTTCTTTCGTTTCTCTTTCCTTTCTTCTTTTTTTTAATTTGAGAGAAAGAAAGGGAGAAGGCTGGGCGTGGTGGTGCACGCCTTTAATCCCAGCACTTGGGAGGCAGAGGTGGGAGGATTGCCGAGAGTTCAAGGCCAGCCTGGGACTACATAGTGAATTCCAGGTCAGCCTGGACTAGAGTGAAACCCTACCTCAAAAAACAAACAAAAAAAAAAAAAAAAAAAAAAAAAAAAAAGAGAGAGAATGAATAGGCATACCAGGGCTTCCAGCCACTGCAGAGGAACATCATCTGGCTTACGTGAGTGCTGGAGAATTGAACCTGGATTCTTTGGCTTTGCAGGCAAACTCCTTAACTGCTAAGCCATCTCTCCAGCCCTCCTTTCTTCTTTTTCCCATTTTTTTTTTTTTTTTTTTGGTTTTGCGAGGTAGGGTCTCACTCTGGTCCAGGCTGACCTGGAATTCACTATGTAGTCTCAGGGTGGCCTCGAACTCTCTCAGCGATCCTCCTACCTCTGCCTCCCGAGTGCTGGGATTAAAGGCGTGCGCCACCACGCCCGGCTTTTTTTTTCCCATTTTTTTCTTAATGTCTTTTCGTATTTCTATTCTGTCTTCCACTTGAGCACTTTTTGTTGGAGCTTGAACCCAGGGCCTCATGTATGATAGGCCAGTGTTCTACAAGTTAGTTAACCTCCTATCTCTGAATTTTATTGTTCATGTGGTAGGTATGGTGTTAGTTATTTCCTTTTAGATTTTTTTTGTTGTTGTTGTTGTTTTGAGGTAGGGTCTCGCTGTAGACCAGACTGACCTGGAATTCACTATGTAGTCTCAGGGTGGCCTTGAACTCATAGCAGTCCTCTTACCTGTGTCTCCTCAGTGCTGGGATTAAAGGCATGAGCCACCACACCCGGCTTAGTTATTTCCTTTTAGGTATTTAATTTTGTCCCTGCAATGTCGTGATTAATTTGATGTATTTATCTATATTTGTTCTAGTTTTTGAATTAGTCTGTTTTCTTTTGTTAAAACAAATTATCCAAGGCTGACTAGACTACTTTATAAAGAAAAGCGTGCTGGAGAGATGGTTTAGCACTTATGGCGCTTTCCTGCACAGCCAAAGGACCCAGGTTTGATTCCCCAGTACCCACATAAAGCTGGATGCACAAGGTGGTACATGTGTCTGGAGTTCTTTTGCAGTGTCTAGAGGTTGTGACATACCCATTTTCTCTTCATCTGCCTTTTTATCTCTCTCTCTCTCAAATAAAAAGAATATCTGTATTTTAAAAGATTTATTATTTTTTATTTATTAGCGAAGGAAAGAGAGTGAGAATGGGCACTCCAGGGCCTCTAGCCACTGCAAATGAACTCCAAATGCATATGCCACCATGTGCATCTGGCTTACGTGGGCCCTGGAGAATTGAACCTGGGTCCTTAGGCTTTGCAGCCATGTGCCTTAACCGCTAAGCCATCTCTTCAGCCCCCCAAAAGAATTTTTTTTTTTTTTTGGTTTTTTGCAAGGTAGGGTCTCACTCTGGTCCAGGCTGACCTGGAATTAACTCTGTGGTCTCAGGGTGGCCTCGAACTCTCGGCGATCCTCCTACCTCTGCCTCACGAGTGCTGGGATTAAAGGCATGCACCACCATGCCCAGCTGAATATTTTTTAAAAGTATATTTTATTGGCTGGAGAGATGGCTTAGTGGTTAAGGCACCTGCCTGCTAAGCCTGAGAACGCTGGTTCCAATCTCCAGGTCCCATGTTTAGCCAGATGCAAAGTGATACAAGGGCGCAATGCTGCACTTGCCCACAAGGGGACGCACGTGTCTGGAGTTCGTTCACAGTGGCTGAGAGGCTGCTGGTGTGCCCAATCTCTGTATTCCTCTCCCTCTCTCTCTGTCTCTCTCTCCAAAATAAAATTTTAAAAAAATATATAAACATATACTTTATTTATTTGTGAGAAAGAGGCAGAGAGAGGGAGAGAATGGGGGTGCCAGAGTATCCAGCCACTGCATATGAACTCCAGATGCATGCGCCCCCTTGTGCATCTGTCTTATGTGGGTCCTGGACTGTTGAACTGGAGTCCTTTGGCTTTGCAGGCAAACACCTTAACTACTAAGCCATCTCTCCACCCCAAAAAAATATTTTTAAAAAAGTCAGAAAAGCCAGGTGTGGTGGCACATGCCTTTAATCCCAGCAACTCAGGAGGAAGAGGTAGGAGGATCATCATGTGTTCAAGACTTCCAGGTCAACCAGGGCTAGAATGAGACACTACCTCAGAAAAAAAAAAAGTTAAACATCTGGGCATGGTAGCGCATGCCTTTAATTCTAGCACTTGGGAGGCAGAAGTAGGAGGATTGCCATGAGTTCAAGGCCACCCTGAGACTACATAGTGAATTCCAGATTGGTGAACCTGACTGCAAGAAGGAGTATATGCTCAGCTCTCTTTGTGTATATCATAGCATGGTGGGTGGAGTATGTTGCAAATAGCTTTAAGTTCCTGCCTGAAAACACCTGGCCAAGACCAACCTGTGGGAGGAAAGGGTTATTTTGGCTTATAGATTCAAGGAGAAGTTTCTTGATGGCAGGGGAAAAATGACGGCATGAGCAGAATGGTGACATCTCCTCTGGACCAACATCAGGTGGACAATAGCAGAAAGAGTGTGTGCCAAACACTGGCAAGGAAAGCTGGCTGTAACACCCATAAGTTCATCTCCAACAACACACTGACTCTGGGAGGCTTCAATTCCCAAATTGCCAATTGCTAGGGACCTAGCATTCAGAATGTGTAATAAATTTATGGAGGATACCAAATCAAACCACCAGAGTACATGCAAGTTGGAGAGATCAGAGGGTGAAACAGGAAGCCAGAGAGATTTACGGGCCAAACTTGCTCTTATTCTTATTTCATTTTATTTTATTTATTTATTTGCAAGCAGAGAGAGATAGAATGGGTGTGTCAGGGCCACCAGCCGCTAAAAATGAACACCAAATGCATGTGCCACCTTGTGCATCTGGCTTTACATGGGTACTGGGGAACTGAACACAGATTGTTAGGCTTTGCAGGCAAGCTCCTTAACTGCTGAGTCATCTCTCCAGCCGCATCTCTCTTTCTCTCTCTCTTTATTATTTTAGAGACAGAGAGAAAGAGAAAATTGGCATTAAAGGACCTCAGCTACTGAAATCTAATTCCAGATGCTTACGCCACCTAGTGGGGCATGTGCAACGTTTTGCTTGCCTCACCTTTGTGCATGTGACTTATGTGGGATCTGGAAAGTTGAACATGGGTCCTTTGGCTTTGCAGGCAAATGCCTTAACTGCTAACCCTTTCTTTCTTTCTTTCTTTCTTTGATTTTCCGAGGGTAGGGTCTCCCTCTAGTTCAGGCTGACCTGGAATTCACTATGTAGTCTCACAGTGGCCTCAAACTCACAGCAATCCTCCTACCTTTGTCTCCCAAGCGCTGGGATTAAAGTCATATGCCACTATCCCTGTCCCCTGTTGTTTTTTTTAACCTAGCACTGCTTTTACTTTTTTTGTTTTTGTGTTTTTGAGGTAGGGTGTCACTCTAGTCCAGGCTGACCGAGAATTCATTATGTAGACTTAGGGTGGCCTTGAACTCATGGTGATCCTACCTCTGCCTCCTGAGTGCTGGGAATAAAGACATGCGCCAGCACACCTGGCTCACTGTTTTTCTTTCTCCTCCCTTCCTTCTTTCCTTCTTCTTTCCTTCTTTCCCTCCCTCTCTCCCTTCCTCCCTCTCTCCCTTCCTCCCTCCCTCCCTTCCTTCCTTCCTTCTTTCCTTCCTTTCCTTTCCTTTCCTTTCCTTTCCTTTCCTTTCCTTTCCTTTCCTTTCCTTTCCTTTCCTTTCCTTTCCTTTCCTTTCCTTTCCTTTCCTTTCCTTTCCTTTCCTCTCCTCTCCTCTCCTCTCCTCTCCTCTCCTCTCCTCTCCTCTCTCTCTCTTTCTCTCTTTCTCTCTTTCTCTCTTTCTCTCTTTCTCTCTTTCTCTCTTTCTCTCTTTCTCTCTTTCTCTCTTTCTCTCTTTCTCTCTTTCTCTCTTTCTTTCTTCTTTCTTTTGAGGTAGGGCCTCACTTTAGTCCAGGCTGACCTGGAATTCACTATGTAATCTCAGTATGGCCTCGAACTCAGCAATCCTACCTCTGCCTCCCAAGTACTGATATTAAAGGCGTGCGCTGCTATGACGGGCTAAAATAAATTTCTGACTTTAACTACTGAATGAAAAACAAAAGTGTTACCTTTTAACTGTATTCAAAATATTGTAGATACTTAATATAACGTCCTTTAAGAAAGATACTAAAGGCTCATATGTTACTGTTTTTTTTTTTTTCTTTTAATTGAAGGATGTGGTCACTGGACTAAGTCCTCTGCTCTTCAGGAAGCTCAGTAATCCTGACATACTTTCACCTACTGGGAAAGCTAAACTCCAGCGACAACTTAGTCAAGATGACTGTAAGTTACGGAGGGGAAGCTTGGCCAGTTCTCTATCAGGTAAATACCTTGGTTATTTATTTATTTATTTATTTATTTATTTATTATTATTATTATTTTTTTTTGTCGAGGTAGGGTCTCACTCTAGCTCAGAGCTGACCTGGAATTCACTATGTAGTCTCAGGGTGGCCTTGAACTCTCGGCGATCCTCCTACCTCTGTCTCCCGTGTGCCGGGATTAAAGGCGTGTGCCACCATGCCTGGCTCGGTTATTTATTTTTTTTTAAGGAATGTGAGGGACTAGGATAGTTGTTCTGTAGTTAACAGTGTGCTTAGCATGTATCTGTATAAGCTGTAGGTTCAATCCCTACTATGAAAAATTGAAAAGAAAAATTGTGAGACTGTTGTCAGTATTTAAAGGTGTATCAACTGACACATCTTGATAACATCTTTCTTGGTAGTCCTTTTTTTTTTTTTTTTTTTTTCAAGTCAGGTTCTCGCTCTAGCTCAGGCTGACCTGGAATTCACTATGTAGTCTCAGAGCAGCCTTGAACTTGAACTCTTGGCAATCCTCCTACCTCTGCCTCTCCTGTGCTGGGATTAAAGGCATGTGCCACCATGCCCAGCTTAAGGTAGTCTTTATTTATTTATTTGACAGAGAAAGATTGAGGGAGGGACAGAGAGAGAGAATGGGCGTGCCAGGGCCTCCAGCCACTGCAAATAAACTCCAGATACATGCCCCCCCCTTGTGCATCTGGCTAACGTGGGTCCTGGGAAATTGAACCTGAATCCTTTGCAGGCAAACACCTTAAAGGTAGTCTTTTTTTTTTTTTAAATTTATTTTTATTGACAATTTCCTTAATTTTAGACAATATCCCATGGTACTCCCCCCCACTTTCCCCTTTGAAACTCCACCCTCCATCATAGCCCCTCCCCCTCTCAGTCAGTCTCTTTTCATTTTGATGTCATCATCTTTTCCTCCTATTATGATGGTCTTGTGTAGGTAGTGTCAGGCACTGAGAAGTTATGGATATCCAGGCCATTTTATGTCTGGAGGAGCACATTGGAAGCAGTCCTACTCTTCCTTTGGCTCTTACATTTTTTCTGCCTTCTCTTGTGCAATGGACCCTGAGCCTTGGGAGGTGTGTTAGAGATGTTTCAGTGCTGAGCACTCCTCTGGGTAGTCTTTTTTAAAAAAAAAATTTTTTTTTTAATTTATTGAGTCAGGAGGCGGAAGCATGGTGCCAGCGGGAAGGTTGTAGTGCGGCGGCTTGGGTACCTTAGCCTGGCTCTGAGTAGTCTCGCCCCTGGACCGCTGAGACCTGCCAGCGGGGCCTTGCGGGCTGGCCGCATCCCTGATGATTGTAAAGTGATTATCAGTTGCCACCAGATATAATTGAAACAGAAAATAGGAAGATGGCAGCAAATCCTTCAGGACAAGGGCCAGTGCTATTCCTGACATAGGACTTTGCAACATCTGCTCGAGATCTTAACCATGTTTGAAGCATAGAGTCAAGCCCATTCTTTTGTATTTGATAAAAAGAGGTTTTCAGAACAAAAATAGAGTTGTAATCTTGGCAGAACTGGACAAAGAGAAAAGAAAATTACTCATGCAAAACCAATCTTCAACAAATCATCCTGGAGCCAGCATTGCCCTCTCCAGACCCTCTTTCAACAAGGACTTCCCGGACCACGCTGAGCAGCAGCACATTGCAGCCCAACAGAAAGCAGCTTTGCAGCATGCTCATGCGCATTCGTCTGGATACTTCATAATGCAAGACTCTGCATTTGGGAATTTTATTCTTCCTATGTTACCACGCCTTGATCCAGAATGAAGGAAGTATCTGTCATGAAAGGGATTTTGTGACAACAAATGTCAAAGTACTCTAATTCAGCTCTGTACAAACTGACTTTCAGAATTTTGGTGAACTTAAATATTTTTTTGTTTCTGAAAAAGAGAGATACATGTAAGTGAGAGCGTGAAAAGGAGAGTGAAGATAACCAGCACGTTGGAAGCTGTACTGTATCCTTGAAGAACTGATTATGATGGCTGTGTCGCCATTGATTTTTATTTCTCAATCAAACGGAATTGAACAGTCCTATAAAATCAACCACCATGTTCAACAAGTTGGATTGACTATATCATGTCTGTAACAGCATTTAAGAACCATTTATAGGGCTGGCGATGAAGCCCTGGGTTTGATCATAGACCAAGTATGGTGGCACACTCCTGTAATCCCAGCACTCAGGAAACAGGAGGATCAGAAGTTTTGAAGGTCATCTTTAGCTACATAGCAAGTTCAAGGCCAGCCTGGGATACATGAGGCCCTGTATTTAAAAAGTCTTTAAAGAAATAAAGATGCTTCTTAAAATCCAAATGGTAGGCTTAAATTACATGCATGCATATTTGCAGTTTAGAGGGGTGGTGCCAGTGAACTAGAGTCACAATATCCATAAATGTTCTTTGTGAACTCATGACTAGTTCTTGTCTCAATTTTAAGAAACCCAAAACAAAGCTAAATTACCAACCAGTCTTAAACATATTTTATAAATAAATACCATTATAAATAATGTGACTAAATGCTATTATGAAAACCAGCTAAATAATGCAATGGATTTAAATTTACATGTCCTAGCCAGGTATGGTGGCACATCCCTTTAATCCCAGCACTTGGGAGGCAGAGGTAGGAGGATCGCTATGAGTTAGAGGCTACCCTGAGACTTCATAGTGAATTCCAGCTCAGCATGAGCTAGAGTGAGACCCTACCTCGAAAAATTAAAAAAAAAATTGTATGTCCTTATTTAGTGTTACTATATAAATTGTGTGCCTGAGTAGTTTTATTGTTCATTTTTAATCTAATTAAAAACTTAACATTATGCAAATTAAAGTCCTTTTAAATTATTTTACATGAGAAGGAGTTAGGCTAAGCAAGTTGTTCAACAGGATCAAACCTTAGGAGAGTCTGAGGTGCTTATTTAAATATGGAGTCACCACTACTCCTTGTCCTGTAGAATTAGGATGTGATTCAAAATAAAGTCTGAAAACCATGCGTTAGAGAATTTTATAACATATCTTGCACAAAAACTTTATGATTGAAGATTCCCAATACTCTGGAGACAGAAGAGGATGGCTGTGCGTTCAAGGCTACCCAGAGACTACATAGTGTAACTCAGGTCAGCCTAGGCTACAGAAAGACCCTATCTTGAAAAACCAAAAAAAAAAAAAAAAAAATTATGATTGAAATTAGATTTTACACTGTATCACAATTACAGGGCTTCTGGGTAGTGATGGTAATGTTTTTCTATTCCTAGAGACTGCATCCAGGGCCTGGCATATTCTCAGGACGTGTTGTTCCATTGAGCTTTCCTCCAGCCCCTCTTAACCCTTTATCACTGATTGTCTTAGTCCTGAATCCTCATCTTCTCCGGTGGTAGGACAAGATTTAAATTTTGAATTCTAACTTGGGTCAATTTTAGTCATGGTTGTACTCCTTTTTAATAGTTTCTTACAGGTATTTTTACCAACCACATAGCTCACCCTGCTCACATGTACCACTTAGGTGTTTTTTTTTCCCTCTCAAGAATTTGAACTGGTTTCTGCATTTGCATGAGTGGGGGATCTCCACATTATAATGGTCACCATTACAGTGCCCATATTCTTACTCCTGCTGCTGAGGAGCCCCGGCGGCTCGCTGTGTCCCTTTTCCTCACATTCACCCAGACACTCCTTGGGCCTCCTAGTAGCCTTCATTTTCATGAATTAGTTTCACTAGGCTTCTGTTCTGTGTGATCCATGACATACTGATATGGTTCTAACTCTGTTTACTGATATTAGGAAAATAAAACATTTGTATAGTTTTTACACTGGAAAAAAAATGTATTTGCAAGCAGAGAGTGAGAGAGACAGACAGAGAATATGGCCACATCAGGGCCTTTAGCTCCTGCAAACGAACCCCAGATGCATGAACCCTTTAGTGTATCTGGCTTTATGTGGGTGCTGAGGAATCAAACTTGGGTCATTAGGTTTGTAGGCAAGCATCTTAACTGCTGAGCCCTCTCTCCAGCCCTTGGTAGTCTTTTTTTTTTTTTTTGAGGTAGGGTCTCACTCAAGCCCAGGCTAACCTGGAATTCACTATGTAGTCTTAGGCTGGCCTTGAACTCACTGTGATTCTCCTACCTCTGCCTCCCAAGTGCTGGGATTAAAGGTGTGTGCCACCTCTTCTAGTGTCCTTGGTAGTCTTTTTTTTTTTTTTTTTTTTAAATTTTTGGTACTTCACTTATTTATTTATTTAAGAGAGGGGAGGGATAGGCAGATAGGGAGAGAGTATGGGAACTCCTGAGCCTCCGGCCACTGCAAAAGTACTCTACATGCATGCACCACCTTGTTACATGGCTTATGTGGGTATTGGGAAATTGAACCTGGGTCCTTAGGCTTTGCAGGCAAATGCCTTAACTACTAAGCCATCTCTCCAGCCCTTTTTGCCTTTTTTGGTAGTCTTAAATGCCGATAAGGGTGTTTCTTTTTCTACTACTTTTGTATTCTCTGAATGTTATTTATCTGAACCTGATTAATGGCTTGCCTAATACTCTTGGTTACTTCCTTCCAATGTAATTTTTGTTCTTTTTATATCTATGTAGACTTCACATCCTTTTCTTCTTTTTCCTCTGGCTGTATTGGGGATTGAACTCAGGACTTTGTCCATGCTAGTCAAGCAGTCTGCCACTGAACTATACCTCAGCTACTTTTGAATTTTTTTCTACTTTTATAGTTTATTTATTTATTTCTATCTTTTTAATTAAATTAAATTAATTTATTTATTTGACAGAGAAAGAGAGAGAGAGAGAGAATAGGATTGCCAAGACCTCCAACCACTGCAGATGAACTTCAGACATGTGCTCCCCCTTGTGCATCTGGCTAACGTGGGTCCTGGGGAATCAAACCTGGGTCCTTTGGCTTTGCAATTAAATTCCTTAACTGCTAAGCCATCCCATCAGCCCTTTTTTTCCATTTTTAAGACCTAAATCCTATAAACCTAAGTCTGCCTTTCCACCTCCTTCAAAGACAATACAATTTAAAAAATTCAAGTTAGGCTGGGCAAGGTGGCCTTTGCCTTTTTTTTTTTTTTTTAATTTAAATTTTTTTTGGGGGGGTTTCGAGGTAGGGTCTCACTCTGGCCCAGGCTGACCTGGAATTAACTATGTAGTCTCAGGGTGGCCTTGAACTCACAGCAGTCCTCCTACCTCTGACTCCCGAGTGCTGGGATTAAAGGTGTGTGCCACCACGCCCAGCTTTTTAAAAATGTTTTTATTTATTTATTTAAGTGAGAGAGAATGAGGCAGATAGAGAAAGAGGATGGGCGTATCAGGGCCTTCAGCCACTGCAAATGAACTCTAGTTGCATGTGCCCACCTTGTGCATCTAGCTTATGTAGGTCCTGGGGAATCAAACTTGGGTCCTTTGGCTTTACCAGCAAGTGCTTTAACCACTAAGCCATCTCTCCAGCCTGGCACTTGCCTTTAATACCAGCACTTGGGAGGCCAAGGTAGGAGGATAAATGAATTCGAAGCCTAAGACTAATTAATAGTAAATTCCAGGTTAGTTGGTGGTAGAGCTAGACCTTACCTCAAAAAACCATAAAGAAAGGACTGGAAAAATGGTGTAATGATTAAGGCAATTCCCTGTGAAGCCTAAGAACTCATGTTTCCATTTCCAGGTCCCACATAAGCCAGACACAATGACGTAAGCACACAATATCACACATGCACACAAGAAGGTGTACAAGTCTCGAGTGCATTTGCAGCAGCTGAAGGTCCTGGTGCTTCCATTTTCTCCTTCTCTCAAATAAATTACAAGCAGGATGTGAGGGTGATCTGGCTGTGACATCTGTCACCCCATTGATCGCCAGGGTTGATTCTGCTGATCTGGCTGGCTAGGTGGGTGTCCCCTTCCTCCCTCACTACTCCATGTGTGTCCCTCCCAAAGCTGTGCACTTGGTCGAAGAGGACGACCTTCCTCGAATAGAGGAGGACCGGTCTTCTGTCAAGGGTATACGAGTAGCTGCGCTCCTCTGCTAGAACCTCCAAACAAGCTCTCAAATAAATTTCAAGCAAAAAACAACAAAATTCTATGTAGCCAGGCGTGGTGGTGCACACCTTTAATCCCAGCACCAGGAAGGCAGAGGTAGGAGGATCGCTGTGAATTCAAGGCCACCTTGAGACTACATAGTGAATTCCAGGTCAGCCTGGGCCAGAGTGAGACCCTACCTTGAAAAACCAAAACCAACCAAACAAACAAACAAACAAAAAAGCAAACAAGGGCTGAGAGATGGCTTAGCTGTTAAGGCACATGCCTGAGAAGCCTAAGGATCCCGGTTCGATTCTCCATTTCCCACGTAAGCCAGATGTACATGGTGGCACATGCATCTGGAGTTCGTTTGCAGTGGCTAGAGGCCCTGGTGGACCCATTCTCTCTCTCTCTGTCTGTAATAAATAAAAATAAAAAAAAAATCTTAAAAAAAACCAAACAAGAAAAATCAATGGAAGAAATTAAACAAGAAAGTCTGTCCAAATAGAAAGCACTTAAGACATAGCATAATTTTAATCTGTAGAGTATGAAAAGGAGAGCTCGTTTGTATATAGATAAAACATTGGATTAGTAGAAAAGAAAGTAATATAATCCTGTCTTACTCCTTTGTCCAGTACCAAACAGGACTAAATTATTTAGTTATTTGGCTTTTTTTTCTTTTTTCTTTTTGTTTATTTCAAGGTAGGGTCTCGCTCTAGTCCAGGCTGACCTGGAATTCACTATGTAGCCTCAGGGTGGCCTCGAATGCACTGCAATCCTCTCAACTCTGCCTCCCAAGTGCTAGGCTTTATTTATTTTATTATTATTATCATTAGCTTTATTTATTTATTTGTTTATTTATTTATTTTTGGTTTATCAAGGTAGGTCTCACCTTGGCCCAGGCTGACCTGGAATTAACTATGTAGTCTCAGGGTGGCCTCGAACTCACGGCATTCCTCCTACCTCTGACTTCCGAGTGCTGGGATAAAAGGCATGCGTCACCACGCCTGGCTTATTTTTTTTTAATGTATGATTTTTTTTTTAATTGACAACTTATATACTTAAAGACCATAAACCATGATAATTCCCTCCCTTCCCCCACTTTTCCATTCACAACTCCAGTCTCTATCATATCCCCTCCCTCTCTCTATTAGTCTCTTTTTTTATTATTATTATTATTATTATTATTATTATTTTATTTTAGTATTTTTTATTTTTTTTGGAGAGAGACACAGACACAGACAGAGACAGAGAGAAAGAGAGGGAGAGGAAGACAGAGATGGGCGCGCCAGCAGTGTCTCAGCTGCTGAGAACGAAATCCAGATGTGTGCGCCCCCTTGTGGTCAAGTGCGGCATTGCACCTTCGGGTCAATGCATGTGGCTAAACATGGGACCTGGAGATTGGAACCAGCGTTCTTAGGCTTAGGAGGAAGGCGCCTTAACCCCTAAGCCATCTCTCCAGCCCTAGTCTCTTTTTTAAAAATATATTTTATTTATTTTATTAACTATTGAGAGAAAGAGGCAGAGAGAGAGAGAAAGAGAGAAAATAGGTGCACCAGGGTCTTCAGCCACTGCAAACGAACTCTATATGCATGCGTCCCCTTGTGCATCTGGCTCACGTGGGTACTGGAGAATCGAACCAGGGTCCTTTGGCTTTGCAGGCAAATGCCTTAACTGCTAATCCATCTCTCCAGCTCTCTCTTTTGTTTTTGTTGATGTCATCTTTTATTCCTATTATGCGGGTCTTGGGAAGGTATTGTTAGACACTGCAAGGTTGTGGATATCGAGCCAATTTCTGTCTGGACAGTTGCATTGTAAGGAGTTGTACCCTTTCTTTGGCTCTTACTTTCTTTCCATCACGTCTTCCGCAATGGACCCTGAGCTTTGGAGGGTGTGATAGAGATGTTTCAGTGCTGGACACTTCTCTGTCACTTCTTCTCAGCATTATGTTGCTTTTTGCGTCATCCCAGTGGTCACCGCCATCTTAAAATAGAAGCTTCTCTAACTAAAAGTGAGAGTAGCATTAATATATGGGTCTGGACATTAAGAGAAGTGTTTACTGGGCAGTTTGGTGAGCATAGTATATACATTTAGCCAGACACCAGCAGATGTTACACCCCTAGAGCTCATGACTACCCCTGTTGTAGGTTTTCAGTATCAGGTATGTATTCCCTCCCATGGAATGGGCCTCCAGTCCAAATAGAGAGCCGTTGGTTTCCCTCCATAACAGACATGCCACTATTGTACCCATTGGCTCATTTGGCCTGTCTGGCCATATTTAAAGCTTGTAGTGTTCACTGTTGAGTATCTTCACTGGTGTTTTCTCTCTCTTCCATTGAACTGCATGCAGCATAGCTTTTTCCAGCTTTCTTTGTTTTATTTTTATTTTTTAAAGATTTTATTTTTATTTACTTATTTATTAGAGACAGAGCGAGGCAGAGAGAGAGAGAGAGAGTGAGAAAGGGCCTCTAGCCCCTGCAGTCGAACTCCAGATGCCTGCACCATCATGTGCATCTGGCTTATGTGGGACCTGGAGAATCAAACCCAGGTCCTTAGGCTTCGTAGGCATGTGCCTTAACTGCTAAGCTATCTCTCCAGCCCTTTTTCCAGCTTTCAGTCAGCTGGTCCACACTGAGGAGGCTTTCAGCTCAGCAGGATTTCTCAGTGATCTTTCATCTCAAGTATATGCAGTCTTTAGCAATAGGGTCTTACCATCTATTCCTGGTGGGAAACTAAGGGCCTCAGCAATGGCCTATAATGTTTTGGGGGTATCTATGACCTCCCTGCATAGCCCATTTTTTAGTTGGGTTGTTTGAATTTGTACTACTTGTTTTTTTGAGCTCTTTATATATGCTCAATATTAATTCTCTGTCAGATGTATAGCTGCCAAAAATTTTCTCCCATTCTCTAGATGGCCTCTTTGCTCTATTCCCAGTCTCCTTTCCTGTAAAAAAGCTTTGTAATTTCATGAGGTCCCAGCGGTTGATCAGTGGCTTTATTTCCTGAGCAGCTGGGTTATATTCAGCAAGTCTTTGCCAAGACCAATATGTTGAAGGGTTTCCCCTACTTGCTCTAGCAATTTCAGAGTTTCAGGTCTGATATTAAGGTCTTTGATCCATTTGGACTTAATTCTTTTTTTCTTTTTTTTTTTGTTTTTCAAGGTAGGGTTTCCCTCTACCCCAGGCTGACCTGGAATTCACTATGGAGTCTCAGGGTGGCCTCTAACTCAAGGCGATCCACCTATCTCTGATTCCCAAGTGCTGGGATGTGCTGGGATTAAAGGCCTGTGCCACCATACCCGGCTTGGAGTTAATTCTTGTGCATGGAGAGATAAGGATTTCTTTCATCCTTCTATAGATACATACCCAGTTTTCCCAGCACCATTTGCTGAAGAGGCTGTTTTTTCTCCAATGAGTATTTTTGGCATTTTTTTCAATGATCAGGTAGCTATAGCCACCCGGACTTACATCTGGGTCCTCTATTCTGTTCCATTAATCTACATGTCTGTTTTTGTGACAGTACCATGCTGTTTTTGTTACTATGGCACTGTAACCTATATTAATAGGTTAAAATCAGGTATGGTGATACCACCAGCCTTATTTTTGTTGCTCAAAATTGTTTCAGATATTTGAGGGTTTTTTCTGCTTCTAATGAATTTTTGGATTGTTTTTTCTATTTCAGAGAAGGATGCCCTTTGAATTTTGATGGGGATTGCATTAAATGTGTAGATTTCTTTTGATAAGATTGCCATTTTCATAATATTGATTCTTCTAATCCACGAACAAGGGATGTCTTTCAGTTTTCTAGTGTCTTCTGCAATTTCTTGCTTGAGTAATTTTTTTTTTTTGGAGAAAGACACAGAGAGGGACAGAGAGAGAGAGGGAGAGGAAGACATGTAGAGGAATGGGCGCACCAGCAGCCTCTCAGCTGCTGTGAACGAACTCCAGATGCATGTGCCCCCTTGTGGGCAAGTTTGGCATTTTGTCCTTGCCTCACTTTGCATCTGGCTAAACATGGGACCTGGAGATTTGAACCGGCATTCTTAGGCTTAACAGGAAGGTGCCTTAACCGCTAAGCCATCTCTCCAGCCTTCGCTTGAGTATTTTTTTTTTTTTTGAAGAGAGACAGAGAGAGAGGGAGTGGAAGACAGAGATGGGTGCGCCAGCAGCCTCTCAGCAGCTGTGAACGAAATCCAGATGCGTGCACCCCCTTGTGGCCAAGTGCGGCATTGCGCCCTTGCACCCTTGCATCACTTTGCATCTGGCTAAACATGGCACCTGAAGATTGGAACCACTGGAGATTGGAATCAATGTTCTTAGGCTTAGGAGGAAGGCACCTTAACCACTAAGCCATCTCTCCAGCCCTTGCTTGAGTATTTTTAACTTTTCATTGTAGAGATCCTTCACTTCCTTGGTTAGGTTTATTCCAAGATATTTATTTATTTATTTATTTATTTATTTATTTATTTATTTATTTATTGAGGTAGAATCTCACTCCAGCTCAGGCTGACTTGGAATTCACTATGTAGTCTCAGGGTGGCCTTGAACTCACAGTGATCCTCCTACCTCTGCTTCCCAAGTGCTGGGATTAAAGGCATGCACCACAATGCCAGGCTACTTTATTTATTTATTTATTTATTTATTTATTTATTTATTTATTTATTTATTTATTTTTTGGTTTTGCAAGGTAGGGTCTCACTCTGTTCCAGGCTGACCTGGAATTAACTATGTAGTCTCAGGGTGGCCTCGAACTCTCGGCGATCCTCCTATCTCTGCCTCCCGAGTGCTGCGATTGAAGGCGTGCGCCACCATGCCCGGCTATTTTTTTATTTTTATTTTATTTTATTTTATTTTATTTTATTTTATTTTATTTTATTTTATTTTTTTTTTTATTTTTTTATTTTTATTTTTTTGGTTTTTCGAGGTAGGGTCTCACTCAGGCCCAGGTTGACCTGGAATTAACTATGTAGTCTCAGGGTGGCCTTGAACTCATGGTGATCCTCCTACCTCTGCCTCCCGAGTGCTGGGATTAAAGGCGTGCGCCAGCACGCCCGGCTTATTTTTTTATTTTTTTGATGCTATTGTGAATAGGGGTGATTCTCTGATTTCATCCTTTGTTTGTTTGTTGTTAGCATATAGGAAAGCTACTGATTTCTGTGTGTTTATTTTGTATCCTGCTATATGACAATAGGTGTTTATCAATTCCAGCAGTTTGCTGGTAGAGTCTTTAGGTTCCTTAATGTATAGAATCATATTATCTGTAAATAATGATAACTTGATCTCTTCCTTTCCAATTTGTATCCCTTTTATGTGTGTCTCTTGCGTTATTGCTATGGCTACGACTTCCAGAACTATATTAAACAAAAGTGGAGACAGTAGGGCTGGAGAGATGGCTTAGTGGTTAAATGCTTGCCTGTGAAGCCTAAGGATCCCAGTTCGAGGCTCGATTCTCCAGGACCCACGTAAGCCAGATGCATAAGGGGGTGCATGCATCTGGAGTTCGTTTGCAGTGGCTAAAGGCCCTGGCACACCCATTCTCTCTCTCTCTCTCTCTCTCTCTCTCTCTCTACCTGCCTATTTCTGTATCTCTCTCTCTCAAATAAATAAATAAATAAAAATAAAATATTTTTTAAAAAAGTGGAGACAATAGACACCCTTGTCTTCTTCCTGATTTTAGTCAAAAAGCTTCAAGTATTATATCAGCTGTAGGTTTTGTCATAAATAGCCTTTTTTATGTTGAGATATGTTCTTTCTATTCCTAGTCTCTGTAGGACTTTTCTCATGACAGGATGTTGGATTTTGTCAAATTATTTTTCTGCATCTAATGAGATGATCATGTGATTTTTGTCCATCAGTCCATTTATATAATGCATTACATTTATCAGTTTGTGTGTGTTGAATCATCCCTGCATCTCTGGGATAAAGCATACTTGGGTTTACACAGTGTATTAGTCAGGGTACTCTAGAGGAACAGAACGGATAGAATGAATTGTATTAAAAGGGAATTTATTGGATTAGTTTACAACAGTCCAGCTATAGCAGGTTGCAGGTCCGAGAGTCAAGGAACCTGGTAGCTGCTCAGTCCACAAGGCTGGAGGTCTCAGCAGTCCCAATCTGGCACTGAAGGCCTGGAGGCTTCCTGGAGAGATGTTGCTCTTCAATCCACCCTGGTCTTCATTCCACTCTGGAAAGCAGCAAACACCAAGGAGCAAGCACCAAGTGGCAAGCAGTGAGCAGCACCGGCAGCCAGGTGGGGGGGGGGGGAGAGCCTTTCTTCCCAGAGCTGCTTTTTATCAAGCAGCCCCCTCCTCCAAGAGGGGCTGCCCACTCTGGGGGAAGGGCTCACCCCTGGAGGAAGGATTCTTCCTTTAGTTAATCCTTCCTAGAGGCAGCCTCAGAGACACACTTATGAGGAATGTCTGTGGATTCCTAAACAAATCAAGTTGACATAAACTTAACCATCACGCACAGTATGGCTGGCGACATTAGCTAGCGCTCGCTCAACTCTCTCTCTAACGGGGAAAGCAGCAGACTACCAGAGACTCAATTCTATCTGCCTCTTATTTTCTAACAGTCTCACGTTCAACTTTCACTCAGGAAAATAGCTGGGAAAATTTTATTAATCTTTTTTTTCTAAAATAAAAGTTAATATAAAGTTATAGCAAAAAAAAAAAAAAAAAGGAAGGTGAACTTTAGTAACACAGCTGGAACAATCTGCAGTGGCGGGAGAAGAGATTTAATTTTAGTTGATTTTCTGTGGTTGTTGGTTGTTTGATAGTCTCATGGTGGTGATTGGAAGCTGTGCATTTTTTCGAAGGGACCAAGAAGCTGCTGGAGGTTTGATTTTCCAGTCAGCATTCCGACGCTAAAGAGGGATCTGGGGATCTTCGCACCACCCCGAGGTCTGACTGGGACGTCCTTTTGAAGAATGTGCAATGCTCAGTCATAAGTATGACAAAAACTGACAAGCAGGAAGCTTACATACCCAGTCAGAGTAGCATGTTTGTCTCTTAAGAGATGTTTCATTTTGAAGACAGGTGGTACCACCCTCTTGCTGAAAGCACTGGTTCCCCTGTTGAAGCTTGCTAGGGATTGCAGTGGGTTTGACTCAATTCACAGCTTCTTTTATTCTTGTAAGAATTTCTTGAAGCCTTCTCACCAAGTATACCCACACCGGAATTTCCAAGAAGAAATAGAGTTTCTGAATACAATTTTCCCAAATGGAGCAGCATATTGTATGCAACATATGAATTCTGACTGTTGGTACTTATGTACTTTGGATATCCCAGAGAGTCGGGTAATCAGTCAGCCAGATCAAACTCTGGAAAATCTGATGAGTGAGCTTGACCCAGCAGTTATGGACCAGTTCTACATGAAAGACCATGTTACTGCAAAGGATGTCACTCGTGAGAGTGGAATTCATGACCTGATACCAGGTTCTGTCATTGATGCCACACTATTCAATCCTTGTGGGTATTCTATGAATGGAATGAAATCGGATGGAACTTATTGGACAATTCACATCACTCCAGAACCAGAATTTTTTGTTTGTTTTTCGAGGTATGGTCTTGCACTAGCCCAGGCTGTTCTGGAATTCACTATGTAGTCTTAGGGTGGCCTCGAACTCACAGTGATCCTTCCTACCTCTGCCTCCCAAGTGCTGGAATTAAAGGCATTTGCCACCATGCTCGACTCCAGAACCAGAACCAGAATTTTCTTATGTCAGCTTTGAAACAAACTTAAGTCAGACCTCTTATGATCACCTGATCAGGAAAGTTGTGGATGTCTTCAAGCCAGGAAAGTTTGTGACCACCTTGTTTGTTAATCAGAGTACTAAATGTCACACAGTGCTTTCTTCACCCCAAAAGATTGAAGGTTTTAAATGTCTTGGTTGCCAGAGCGCCGTGTTCAATGATTACAATTTTGTTTTTACCAGTTTCGCTAAGAAGCAGCAACAGCAGAGTTGATTAAGAAAAATGAAGAAAAAGCACAAAGACAAATAGAAGGTGGTGGCTGCTTCCTAGATGTTGATACTGGGGGCTTTGCTGTCCATGACCACCACCTATCTTGTAGTTGCAGAAAGCCCTGGGTATAATGATAGTGTAACCATTTTGAAGTGTATACATTATTCTATCAAGGAGTTAGAGATCTTGCATGAATGCTATCTTCTGTGTTTAGGTATTCTATGCCACTCTTGCTGTGAAATTGAAGTGCATGTAGAAAAAAACTTTTACTATATGAAACTTTACAATTCATGTGGAAACAATTTAATGTGGTTTATACACAGTATAATATTTCTGCAAGTATTGTCCAAAATTCCCCACAGACAAGACTTTCATCCTTATTAGATGTAGGCCTCAGCTGACCATCTGGGACTGTTCTATTAAATTGCTGTCAGAATTTTATATCCAGTTACCTCCACTTTCTAGAATATATTCTCTACTAATGTTATTTAAAAACCAGCTTCTATTTCATACAGGTGTTTTTGCAATGGCAATTAAAGGTTTTCTCCCACAAGTTGAATCCTTAAGAAAATGATTCGAGTTCATTTGTTTATACCTATTTGAATGATTGTTCCTACATTTGAAGTCCTTTGCTTTCTCCCCTCACCATGATGTCTTGCCCCCCCCCCAATTAAAACAATACACTGTTCCATTGTGGGTTTGTATACTAATCTTACACACCAGATGGGGGAGTGGGGGAAATAGTCCCTGGGCTTAATTTTCCTTTAAGGCCATGGGAATGTGGCCTATTGAGCTCTTCTGGAAGATAATGACAATAATGTTGCAAAAATGAAAGAAATTGCCGGGCATGGTGGCGCATGCCTTTAATCCCAGCACTCGGGAGGCAGAGGTAGGAGGATCGCTGTGAGTTCAAGGCCGCCCTGAGACTACATAGTTAATTCCAGGTCAGCCTGGGCCAGAGTGAGACCCTACCTCGAAAAACCAAAAAAGAAAAGAAAAGAAAAGAAAGAAATTAAAGGTCTTGTGGATGATTTGTGGGAGGACCCATAGACAGTTGGTCGATCAAGATATAGCCGAGCCCTGTGGAAAGCATCTGCTATAGGATGCTCTTCTAATGCACTAGTAGTGTGCTGCCTTTACTAACTTGTTAAGAAGTGATCTGAGGGGATTTTTACCAAGAAGTTTAAACAGGGAGATTGAGGGTAAGTGTCCTAGACTTAGATCATTCACCTTCGCTTTATTCCAGGAGCCATTGTCACCAGTTTCCACTAACGGTGTCCTGTATAAACTTGGGTTTCAAGCTGAATCTATGGCTTTTCCATCTTGTGACTTGAAGTTGTGTGATTTGTGGCACATGTGGATTGTTTGGCTTTACCTGTTCCTTTTGGTCTTCATTCATATGATCAAATGAATGTCTGCCCAGAATGAGATCTGTTGCTCTGAGAGCCATACAGCGAGTGCATGAATAACAGTCTTCTGAAACTACTCAATAGGAGCAGACTAGATGCCAGCTTTCTAGAGTTACTATTTTTTAGCTAGTTTGCAAATACTGTGGGATTTAAGCAACTGAGATAAGAGCAAAGTTGACTAAATTTTATTATATTGTCCTCACAATTTTTTCCTGACAGTTTCTGGATTGATGCACTGATGTTTTGTTCCTTCCATATTTATAAATGAAACACCTTTTTTTTAGTGTTTCTACACATAGAATCTACTTGGTTTGAAATCAAGTGATTGAAAGAGTTCTGACTTAAATGTTACACATGCTATTGATGGAATGTTTCACTGAGGAGCTTTCAGTCAGCTTTATCAGTTTGCCTATGGTGAGCCCAGTGCTTAACCTTTTGACTTACTCTGTTGCAAGGAATAATACTTGAACATGGATTTTGTTCTTGAACAGTGTCCCAGTAGATTTGATAACATTTGTTGGCTTGAGGTTTGATTTTTCTCCCCCTCAATAGAATTAAGAATTCTGATGTTGAAAACTTGTACAAATTTATGTGGAACAAAGCCTAAAAATATGAGAACTGTAGATCAAATAGTATTCTAAATGTGATACAGGAGGGAAAATTTTGGTGCCATAATTTTCTCTTAATTGGTGGTGTACTTTAATCAGTTGAAATGTATTTCTGTACCCAATGTAAGCTTCCATAAAAATTTGCTTAATAAAAAAAAAAGCCTACTTGGTCAGGGTGAATGATCTTTCTGATATATTCTTTATTCTGTTTGCCAATATCTTGTTGAGAGTTTTTTTTTTAAAGTAGGGTCTCACTCTACCAGGCTGACCTGGAATTCACTATGTAGTCTCAGGGTGGCCTTGAACTCATGGCGATCCTCCTACTCTGCCTCCCGAGTACTGGGATTAAAGGCGTGCGCCACCACACCTGCCTTGTTGAGAATTTTTGCACCTATGTTCATGAGAGAGAGATTGGTCTATAATTTTCTTTTTTTGTTCTATCTTTTTTTTGTTTGTTTTTTTTTTTCGAGGTAGGGTCTCACTCTGGCCCAGGCTAACCTGGAATTAACTATGTAGTCTCAGGGTGGCCTTGAACTCACGGCAATCCTCCTACCTCTGCCTCCCGAGTGCTAGGATTAAAGGTGTGCGCTACCAGGCCTGGCTTTGTCTTTTTTTTTTTTTTTTTTTTTTTTTTTTTTTTTTTTTTTTTGTATCAGGGTGATGCTGGCTTTGTAGAAGGATTTTGGTAGGATTCCTTCCTTTTTTATTTTATGGAAAAGTTTGAGAAGCATTGGTGTTAGTTCTTCCATGAAGGTTTGGTGAAATTAACCAGTGAATCCATCTAGGCCTGGACTTTTTTTAGTTGCGAGATTTTTTTTTTTATAACTGCTTGGATCTCCATACTTGTTATAGGTCTTTTTAAGTGGTTAATCACATCTTGATTTAATTTTGTAGGTCATATAAATAAATCAAGGAAATCATCCATTTCTTTTACATCCTCAAACTTAGTGGAGTATATGTTCTTATAGTATGTCCCTATGATTTTTTTGAATTTCTCTGGTATCTGTTGTGATAGTGCTTTTTTTATCTCTAACTTTATTAATTTGTGTCTCCTCTCTTGGTCAGATATGCTAAGGGTTTATCAATCTTGTTTAGCCATCCTTTCAAAGAATCACCTCTTTGTTTCATTGATTCTTTGGATTTTTTTTTTTTTAATTTTATTGTTTATTTATTTTTTTTGAGAGAGAGAGAGATACAGAAATAGGCAGGGAGAGAGAGAGAGAGGGAGAGAATGGGTGCGCCAGGGCCTCCAGCCACTGCAAACGAACTCCAGATGCATGCACCCCCTTGTGCATCTGGCTTACGTGGGTCCTGGAGAATCGAGCCTTGAACCGGGGTCCTTAGGCTTCATAGGCAAGCGTTTCACCACTAAGCCATCTCTCCAGCCCTTGTTTTTGTTTTTATTTCACTAATTTCTGCCTTAATCTTTATTATTTCTTCCTGTCTACTGATTTTTGGTTTGCCTTGATCTAAAGCCTTAAGGGGTGAAGCATGAAGTTGTTTGCTCACGACCTTTCTTTCTTTTTTTTTTGTTTTATTTTGAGGGTAGGGTCTCACTCTAGCCCAGGATGACCTGGAATTCACTATGTACTCTCAGGGTGACTGCGAACTCAGCGATCCTGCTACCTCTGCCTCCCCTAGTGCTGGGATTAAAGGTGTGCACCACTTCGCCCAGCTCTAATTTCTTTTTTTTTTAATTGTTTTAAATATACTTTATTTATTTATTTGAGAGAGAGAAAGAGAATGGGCCTGCCAGGGCCTTAAGCCACTGCAAACTCCAGATGCATGCGCCCCCTTATGCATCTGACTATCGAACTGGGATCCTTTGGCCTTGCTGGCAAATGCCTTAACTGCTAAGCCATCTATCCAGCTCTAATTTATTTATTTATTTATTTATTTATTTAGGTTTTTTGAGGTAAGGTCTCACACTAGGTCAAGCTGATCTGGAATTCACTATGTAGTCTCAGGGTGGCCTTGAACTCATGGCAATCGTCCTACCTCTGCTGCCCAAGTGCTGGGATTAAAGGCGTGCACCACGCCCAGCTCTAATTTTCTTTTTCTTTTTCTTCTTTTTCTTTTTCTTCTCTTTCTTTTCCTTTCCTTTTTATTTATTTATCTTTTTTAATATACTTTTTAATTTTATTTATTTTATTATTTTATTTCATTTTATTTTTAAATTAAATTAAATTTAAATTTAATTTTAATTTAATTTAATTTTATTTTGTTTTTTCGAGATAGGGTTTCACTCTGGTCCAGGCTGACCTGGAATTAACTATGTAGTCTCAGGGTGGCCTCAAACTCTTGGCGATCCTCCTACCTCTGCCTACCGAGTGATGGGATTAAAGGCGTGCGCCACCACGCCTGGCTACTTTATTTATTTTATTTTATTTATTTATTTTTATTTATTTTAGAAGAGAGAATGGGCATGCCAGGGCCTCCAACTGCTGCAAATGAACTCCAGATGCATGCTTCCCCTTGTGTATCTGGCTTTTGTGGGTCCTGGAGAATTGAACCAGTATCTTTTGGCTTTGCAGGCAGATGTTTTAACCACTAAGCCATCTTTCCAGCCTCCCTAATTTCTTTCTTTCTTCTTTCTTTCCCCTTCCTTCCCTCCCTCCCTCCCTTCTCTCTCTCTCTCCTTTCTTTCTTTCTTTCTTTCTTTCTTTCTTTCTTTCTTTCTTTTCTTTCTTTTTTTCTCTCTCTCTCCCTCTCTTTCTCTCTCTTTCTTCCTTCCCTCCCTCCCTCCTTCCCTCCCTCCCTCCCTCCCTCCCTCCCTTCTTTCTTTCTTTCTTTCTTTCTTTCTCTTTCTGTAGGGTCTCACTCTGACCTGGAATTAACTATGTAGTTTCAGGGTGGCCTTGAAGTCACAATGATCCTACTACCGTACTGCCTCCCTAGTGCTGAGATTAAATCCGTGTGCCACCACTCCTGTCTTCTAATTTCTTTTTATTTTATTTTTTTCAATTTCTTGATATAGGTACTTAAAGATATAAATTTACCTCTTAGGACTTCCTTCATTGTGTCCCAAAGGTTTTTTTTAAATTAAATTAAATTTAATCTTTATTTATTTATTTATTAGAGACAGAGAAAGGGAGAGAGAAAGAGTGAGAACGGTAACACCTGGGCCTCTAGCCACTGAAAACGAACTCCGGATGCACATGCCACCATATGCATCTGGCTTACGTGGAACCTGGAGAAACATACCTGGGTCCCTAGGCTTTGTAGGCATGCGCCTTAACTGCTAAGCTATCTGTCCAGCTCCCAAAGGTTTTGGTGCATTGTGTTTTCATTTTCATTTGATTCTATGAATTTTTTGGTTTCCTTTTTGATTTCTTCATTGACCCACTCATCATTTAGTAGTGTATTGTGTAGTTTCCATGGTTTCGTGTATGCTCTATAGCTTTTCTTGCTATTGGTGTGTAGTTTGATCTCATTGTGATCAGATAGTGCAAGGAATTATTTCAAATTTCCTGTATTTATTAAGATTTGCTTTGTGTCCTAATATATGGTCTATTTTAGAGAATGCTTTGTGTGCTGCTGAAAGGAATGTGTATTCTGCAGCATATGGATTAAATGTCTTATACACCTTTACTTTTTAAGTTTTTATTTATTTATTTAATTTATTTGAGAGTGACAGAGAGAAAGAGGCAGATATATATAGAGAGAATGGGTGTGCCAGGGCCTCCAGCCACTGCAAACGAACTCTAGATGCATGTGCCACTTTGTGTATCTGGCTTATGTGGGTTCTGGGGAATCAAGCCTTGAACTGGGGTCCTTAGGCTTCACTGGCAAGCGCTTAACCACTAAGGCATCTCTCCAGGCCCCACTTTTTTAGTAGAAAAGTGTATTTTGCCATTATTTTTGTATGTTTGCTTTTTCTTTTTCTCCCTTGGCTGTTTTGGCATGGTTTATATGCCACCATCTTAACCTGAAGTCTCCACAATTTTTTTTTCTTTTTTTTTGAGGTAGGGTCTCACTCTAGCTCAGGCTGACCTGGAATTCACTATGTAGTCTCAGGGTGGCCTCGAACTCATGGCAGTCCTCCTACCTCTGCCTCCCGAGTGCTGGGATTAAAGGTGTGTGCCACCACACCCGGCTTCACAATTTTTGTTTAATTGAGAACTTTAATATATGAACATACTGTACTTTGTATTCTTGGCCACTGTCATCCTTCTGAGGACTCTCCTCTTTCTAGGTAGTCCTTCTTGTTTTTGTTTTCTTTTACTTTTTTTTTTTTGTTGTTGTTTTGTTTTGTTTTTTGAGGTAGGGTCTCACTCTAGCCCAGGCTGACCTGGAATTCATTCTGTATTCTCAGGGTGGACTGGAACTCACAGCGATCCTCCTATCTCTGCCTCCCAAGTGCTGGGATTAAAGGTGTGTGCCACCATGCTCAGCTTTTTATTTATTTGAGACAGAGAGAGAGGGAGAGTAAGAAGGAGAGAGAGGGAGAGAGAATGGGCATGCCAGGTCCTCAAGTCACTGCAAATGAACTCTAGATGTCTGTGTCATCATGTGCATGTAGCTTAAATGGGATATGGAGAAATGAACATGGATCCTTAGGCTTCTCAGGCAAGCACCTTAACCGCTGTGCCATCCTTTCACCAACCCCCCTTTTTTTTCTTCTCCGAGGTATGGTCTCTACAGTCCATTGTGACCTCGAATTCAGTATGTATTCTCAGGGTGACTTCAGACTCAAGGCAATCCACCTACCCCTGCCTCCCAAGATTGTGTATTCACCCATTCTCTCTATATATATCTGCCTCTTTCTCTCTGTCACTCTCAAATAAATTAAATAAATAAATAAAAACTTAAAAAGTAAAGGTGTATAAGACATTTAATCCATATGCTGCAGAATACACATTCCTTGGGAGTACCACTACTCCCAGCTTAAAAATAAGTTTATTTATTTATTGCTTATTTGAGAGAGAGAGAGAGAGAGAGAGAGAGAGAGAAGAGCGAGAATGAGTGTGTCACGGCCTCCTAGTGCTACAGATGAACTTTAGGCACATGCACTAGTTTTTCCTTGTGGCTTTACCTATGTACTAGGGTATTGAACCTAAGCTCGCAGGCTTAGCAAGCAAGCAACTTTAACCAGTGAGCCATCTTTTCAGTCCATGATATTTTATTGTCTTATTTTTTTAAAAAAATATTTATTTATTTGTTTATTTGAGAGAGAGAAACTGACGGGGGGGGCGAGGAGAAGGAGAGAATGGGCGCTGCAGGCCTCCAGCCACTGCAAACAAACTCCCAACCCATGTGCCTCTTGAGCATTTGGCTTCTGTGGGTCCTGGAGAATTGAACTGGGATCTTTCGGCTTTGCAGGAAGTGCCTTAACTGCTAAGCCATCTCTCCAACCCTGTTGTCTTATTCTTTTTTAAAAATTTAATGTAATTTAATTAATTAAATAATTTATTTGCAAACAGAGAGAGACAGAGAGAGAGAGAGGGAGAAGAGAGTCAGGCAGACAGACAAATAAATGTGAACACCAGGGCCTCTAGCCACTGCAAACGAACTCCAGATGCATGTGTGCCTTGTGCATCTGGCTTACATGGATCCTGGAGAATCAAACTGGGATCCTTTCACTTTGCAGGCAAACGCCTTAACCGCTAAGCCATTTGTCCAGCCCCCTGTTGTTTTATTCTTTTTTTAAAAGATTTTATTTTTATTTATTTACTTATTTACTTATTTATTAGAGACAGAGAGAGAGAGAAAGAGAGAGAGGGAGAGGGAGAACGGGCACCCAGGGCCTCTATCCACTGCAAACGAACTCTAGACGTGTGCGCTCCCTTGTGCATCTGGCTTACGTGGTTACGGTTAAGGCACTTATCCGCTAAGCCATCTCCCCAGCCCTGCTCTGGAACTTTTAAATCACTTCATATTCTCAAATGGATAATGGTTTCTATGAATATGATTTTATTTGACTTAATTCATTACATAATGTACGTTTTCATTTATTTATCAACAAACAGTTTTGTGAATGTTTTTTTCCCTTGTCTTTAAAGGTAAGCAGCTGCTCCCTTTGTCCAGCACTGTACACAGCAGTGTGGGACAGACAACTTGGCAGTCTTCAGGAGAAGCATCAAACTTGGTTCGAATGAGAAACCAGTCCCTTGGACAGTCTGCACCTTCTCTTACTGCTGGCTTGGTAAGTTTTACTAAGTAAACATGGTGGATTGCTATACTACTTCATCTTCATCATCATTGACATATCTGCTATTTTTATTTTTAGTATTTATGTTGTTTCTCAAAATGAGTAAAATTATATTGAATATATTCTGATTGTTCTTATGTTGTAACTAGTACTAAGTATCAAGAAAACGATTGAAGCCGGGCGTGGTGGCGCACGCCTTTAATCCCAGCACTCGGGAGGCAGAGGTAGGAGGATTGCCGGGAGTTCGAGGCCACCCTGAGACTACATAGTGAATTCCAGGTCAGCCTGAGCCAGAGTGAGACCCTACCTCGAAAAACCAAAAAAAAAAAAAAAAAAAAAAAAAAAGCGATTGAATGTAGTTGTGTTACTTTAATTTATAAATTTACTGAGAACTTTCTTTTTATAGAAATGATTCTAAATCTTGTGAAATTCTATTGCTTTTGTTTTCTACTCTGTGGTGTACGTATTTAATATTTTAGTATAGGGGAACCTGTTAGGTACGTAGTGGACACTTAAATATATAGTGGCTGAAAGAATGATTTCTTTGGGGGCTAGAGAGATGGCTCAGTGGTTAAGGTGCTTGTCTGCAGAACCTACAAACCTGAGTTCAGTTCCCCAGAACCCATGTAAAGCCAGGTACACAAAGTGGTGCATGCATCTGGAGTTAATTTGTGGCATTTGGAGGCTTGGCATGTCCGTTCTCTTTGTCACTCTTTTATCTCTGTTTGCTTGCAGTATCATTAGATCGCTTCCTGCTTGTTTCTGCAGATTGCATTCTCTTACTTTCAGTGGTTCTCTGCCTGGACCAAAGACACTATTGTAGATGGTTCCACTTTGCTGGAATAAACATGCAAACCAAATACATTTTATGGGAGGAAGGAATTCATTTCAAGCTTACAGATTGAGGAGGAAATTCCATCTATGGTGGCAAAAGCTGGCTCTCATTCATAAATCCAATGAGAAGGAGTGAAACCACCACCAGCCAGCAACACCAAAAAGCAACAAGCACAAAACCAACAGGGACCCCTAGAGCTCAGACCTCTCAGTAAACCTTTGGGCTGAAATTCAGATCCATCTACAGTGTCACCTTGGGGCTGGACTCCAAGAGCTGACCCCTGTGACACCTCCTCCAGCCAGGAGGTTTGTTGCAGACAGCTTCAGGTTCGCTGAGATGAACTTCCAGACCGGGCACAGTTATGGAGGAAGGGATATTATTTATTGAAGCTTACAGATCCAGGGGAAGTTCCATAAAGTCAGGAGAAGCAGTCTGCTCTTCACAAGGCCGAGCAGAGAGAGCAAAAGCCAACCAGCCACCACAGCACACAGAGCAAAAAAACAGCCAAAAGGTCACACAGCACACTTCAGGAACTCCTGCTAGGCACATTTGCATATCTTTACGATGGACTCTCAAACCATCACCACACCTTAAGACTGGGGCTCCCAGTGACCTTGCCTCTAGCAAGGTGATTGCAGATGCAAACTATAAGTAATAAACCACTGAATATATTGGGGGACATATATTCAAACTACCACAAGGTTGAAGCCCCAAATTACAAGCTTTAATAAAACACTTTCATTCTGCTTGGCATGGTATCACACATGGTAGACTACACAGTGAATTCCAGGCCATCCTCAGGTACAGTGAAACCCTACCTTGAAAAGCAAAAAAACAAAACGGGGCTGGAGAGGTGGCTCAGAAGCTCAAGTATTTGCCTATAAAGCCTGATGATCTGAGTTTGATTTCCCAGCATCTACATAAAGACAGATGCACAGTGGCGCATGCATCTGGAGGTCATTTGCAGTGGCTAGAGGCCCTGGTATGCCCATTCACTCTGTCTCTCTTTTCTCTCTTTGTTTGCAAATAAATAAACATGTCTTAAAAAAAAAAGTCACCTGAGTCTATGGAGAACATACATTCAAATTACCATGACTCTTTGCCAATCTCACACTCTTCTGTGTGTTTTAGGGCAATTCTTGCTAGTAATTTGCAGGATACCATAACAGAAAACTTGATCTTGTTAAAATACAATGTCATCTATACTTTGGGCTAAGTTTTTTGGGCCAGCATATATGGAATAGAAAGCTTTATCCATTCATTGGTCCTAGGAAGTGGGGGCAGGTGGAGGATGTCTTTGTGTATTAGGAAGAAAGTCATTTTTAATTTTTTTTATTTTTTTGTTTTTCAAAGTAGGGTTTCACTCTAGTCCAGGCTGACCTGGAATTCACTTTGTAGTCTCAAGGTGGCCTTGAAGTGAAGGAGATCCTCCTACTTCTGCCTCTCAAGTGCTGGGATTAAAGGCATGCACCACCAGGCCTCAGAGAACCAAAATTACATATGGAAGTTTTCCCTTCCTCAGCTATTATTTATAAAATTTCAAGCTTACAGAAAAATTGAATGAATACTACAATGACGACTGAGATAAGCTTTAGCAAGACTGACCAATTTATGAACATTTTCCCATATTTCACTGTTGTATGTATGCATTTTATTTTATTTATTTTATATTATTATTTTATTTTAGTTTTATTAGACCAGGCTGACCTGGAATTCAGGTCTGTAGACTCAGGATGGCCTCAAATTTAAGGCAATGCTTCTGTCTCTGCCTCCCAAGTGCTGGGATTAAAGGCATTCACCACCACGCCTGGCATGCATTTTATTTTACTGAAATATTTCATAGCAAGTCATAGACATTTCACTGTTTAAATATTTTATTTATTTTAAATAGCTTTCCTAAGATCTAGGATTGTTCCCTCAATAGCTACAGTGCATTATTATGTCTAGGAAGTTTAACATCAACTTATAACAGCATTAAAAACATTCAAGGCTGGAGAGATGGAGATGGCTTACTAGTCAAGGCACTTTCTTGCAAATCCAAAGGAACCAGGTTCAATTCCCCAGTACCCACGTAAGCCAGATGCACAAGGTGGCACATGCGTGTGGAGTTTGTTTGTAGTGGCTAGAGGCCCTGGCGTGTCCATTCTCTCTATCTGCTTCTTTCTCTCTCTCAAATAAGTAAATAAAATATTAAAAAAACACAAAACATTCAGGGGCTGGAGAGATGGCTTAGTGGTTAAGGTGTTTGCCTGCAAAGCCAAAGGACCCAGGTTCAGTTCTCCAGGACCCACATCAGCCAGATGCACAAGGTGGAGCATGTGCCTGGAGTTCATTTGTGCACCCATTCTCTCTCTCTGTGTGTATCCCTCTTCCTCTCTCTCTCTCTTAAGTAAATAAATAAATAAAAATAAATTATTAAAAAAAAACAAAACATTCAGGGGCTGGAGAGATGGCTTGGTATTTAAGGCATTTGCCAGCAAAGCCAAAGGACCCAGGTTCAATTCCCCAATACCCATGCAAAGCTAGATGCATAAGGTGGCACATGCATCTGGAGTTCTTTTGTAGTGGCTAGAGGCCCTTGCATGCCCATTCTCCCTCTCTTTCCCTCTGTCTCTGAAGTAAATAAATAAATAAAAACATTCAGATTTCTCTACCTGTCTGTAGTGCCCGCACTACCACCATGATCCCGAGCTGGGTGAGGTGCCAAGGATTGAAGAGACAGTCGCTGGGTCATTCGTGTTTCAAGAATGCCGTTTATTGAAGTCAGAGGGCGATATATATAGTCTTACAGCACTGTGGAAATGTACCAGGGTTAGAAGGTCATGGTCTCCTATCCTGTTGTTTACGTTCTCCTATCCTGTTGTTTACGTTCTCCTATCCTGTTGTTTACTGTTAAGCAAGAGCCACCTGGGGCAAATGGAACTTGTGTTTAGGCCAGGAAATGGGAGTGGAACAGGATGTTTTTAGGCAAACCATCCTTGGTCATGTCAGTCAAGCAGGGCAGCAGACTCCCCGGGAGGGAGGGTGGACCCCACACCTGTCTTCAACAGAACTAAAGCGCACCACCCTCTCTCCCTTGTACCCTTACAGAAATATGGCCAAGTATGGTGGCACATGCCTTTAATACCACATTTGGGAGGCAGAGATAGGAGGATCACTGTGAGTTAGAGGCCAGTCTGAGACTACATAGTGAATTCCAGGTCACCTGAGCTACACCAAGACCCTACCTTGAAAAATAAAAACACACAAAAAATTCCTCCCCCCCCCAAAAAAAAAATCCCACTACAGAAATAGGTACCCCCAGAAAGACTTTATCCAGAAGTGAAGAGCAATCCTAGTTGTTTGCATTTTCTTTAAAGAGTTATACATCATTGTAGTATACCTGTTTTAGAATTATTGCCACCAAGATAAAGCTAAACGTGTCTATTTTGGGGAGGCTGTGTCTGACTGTAGCCCAGGCTGACCTGGAACTTACCCTGTAGTCTAGGCTGTGCTTGAACTCATGACAACTCTCCTACTGCATTTCCTTAGTGCTGACATTAAAGGCATGAGTCACCACACCCAGCTTGAAGATCTATCTCATTTTAAGGTGATATTTTGTGGAAGGGAATTCTAGGGTGAGCTTACTAGAGTTGTTGCCCATGCCAAGTGAAGTATTTCTCAATTCAATATCCAGGAGTGTTCCTTTGAGTACCCCTCTTAGAAACCAAAATGTGCAGATAATCAGGTCCCTTATACAATATATATTTTTTTAATGGCTGAATATAATTCCATTGTATTGATATACATCTCTGGGATAAAGCATACTTGGGTTTACACAGTGTATTAGTCAGGGTTCTCTAGAGGAACAGAACGGATAGAATGAATTATATTGAAAGGGAATTTATTGAATTAGCTTACAACAGTCCAGCTATAGCAGGTTGCAGGTCCGAGAGTCAAGGAACCCGGTAGCTGCTCAGTCCTCGAGGCTGGAGGTCTCAGCAGTCCCAATCCGGCACTGAAGGCCTGGAGGCTTCCTGGAGAGATGCTGCTCTTCAGTCCACCCTGGTCTTCAGTCCACTCTGGAAAGCAGCAAGCACCAAGTGGCAAGCAGTGAGCAGCACCGGCAGCCAGGTGGGGGGGGGGAGAGCCTTTCTTCCCAGAGCTTCTTTTTATCAAGCAGCCCCCTCCTCCAAGAGGGGCCGCCCACTCTGGGGGAAGGTCTCACCCCTGGGGGAAGGATTCTTCCTTTAGTTAATCCTTCCTAGAGGCAGCCCTGCCCCCGATTTTATTCATCTGCATGTGGGTATCTACTTTTTTGATATCTGTTATTATGTTTTATTTTATTTCTTTGAGAGAGAGAGAAAGGGAACGGGGAATGGGCATGCCAGGATGTCTTACTACTGCAAATGAACTCCAGACATCACCTTGTGCATCTGGTATATCTGGTATGTGTGTACTGGGCAATCAAACCTGAGTCCTTAGGCTTTGTTAAGAAGGACCTTAACCTCAAATTCATCTCTCCAGCCCTAGATATCCTTTCAAAACATAAAAGCATGTCCAGAGTAAAGGAGATCAGTTCAGTGCAGTAGACCTTGAAGTTGTACATTATATCATCATACAAGAGAGTACAGAGAAAGAAGGAACATAGGGGAACATGAAAAGTTTATATGTGAATCAGCAAAATAAAATCAGTGAGGTATCCAATATAGGAATTTAGATGAAGTATATGTACAATGTGTTAACTTGAGGATTGTCCTAGCCACTCTTGATTTCCTTCCTTCCTTCCCTCTTTCTTTCTTTCTTTCTTTCTTTCTTTCTTTCTTTCTTTCTTTCTTTCTTTCCCTCCTTCTTCCCTCCCTCCCTCCCTTCCTTCTTTCTTTCTTTCTTTTTTTTTTTGTTTTTTTGAGGTAGGGTCTCACTCTGGGTCCAGGCTGACCTGGAATTAACTATGTAGTCTCAGGGTGGCCTCGAACTCTAGGCGATCCTACTACCTCTGCCTCCCAATTGCTGGGATTAAAGGCGTGTGCCACCACACCCGGCTCTCTTTCTTTCTTTTAAAATATTTTATTTAATTAATGTATTTATTTTAGAAATAAAAAGGCAGAGCAAGAAAGAGAGAGAGAGGGAGGGAGATAGAAAGAGAGAATGGGTACACACCTGGGCCTCCAGCTGCTACAGATGAACTCTAGATGCATCAACCACTTTGTGTATCTGGCTTATGTGGGTCCTGGGGAATCGAACCTAGGTCTTTTGGCTTTGCAGACAAGCACCTAACTGCTAAGTTGTCTCTCCAGCACGATTTCTTTCTTCCTCTCTCTCTCTCTCTCTCTCTCTCTCTCTCTCTCTCTCTCTCTCTCGCTCTCGCTCTCTTTGGTTATTCTAGGTAGAGTCTTACTGTCTAGCCCAGGCTGACCTGGAATTCACTATGTAGTCTCAGGGTGGCCTCAAACTCACAGTGATCCACCTAACTCTGCCTTCCACATCCTGGGATTAAAGTACTGTAGCACCATGCCCAGCGTTTTCATCTACTAAAATATTTTTTATTTTTATTAAATTACTTGAGAGAGTCAGAGAGAAAGAGGCAGATAGAAGGAATGGGCAAACTAGCCACTGCAAACGAACTCCAGATGCATGTGCCACCTTGTGCATTTGGTTTATGTGGGTACTGGGGAAATCGATCCTTGAATTGGGGTCCTAAGGCTTCACAGCCCAATGGCTAAGCTATCTCCCCAGTTCCTTAAACATTCTTTAAACATCACCTTTTTTGAAGGTAGCGTCTCATTCTAGCCCAGGTTGACATGGAATTCGCTAGGTAGTCTCAGGGTGGCCTTAAACTCAGAGTGATCCCCCTTCCTTTGCCTCCTCAGTGTTGGAATTAAAGGCGTGTGCCACCATACCAGGCTTTTTTGTTTCTTCTATTGTTTTGGTTTTTCAAGGTAGGGTCTCTCTCTATCCCAGGTTGACCTGGAATTTTCTATGGAGTCTCAGGCTGGCCTGGAACCTTTGGTGATGCTCCTTCCTTTGCCTCCTGAGTGATGGGATTAAAGGTGTGTACAACCAAGCCTGGCTGCTTTGTTTTTTTTTTGGTTTTTGGAAGTAGGCTCCCTGTAACCCAGGCTGACCTGGAATCCACTATGTTGACACAAAAGACAGAGTAAGCTGGGCATGATGGCACACGCCTTTAATCCCAGCACTCGGGAGGCAGAGGTAGGATGATCACCATGAGTTCGAGGCCACCCTGAGACTACATTGTGAATTCCAGGTCTGCCTGAGCTAGAGTGAGACCCTATCTTGGAAAACCAAAAAAAAAAAAAAAAAAAAAGACACAGTACTCAGCTCAAAGGGGATAGTTTATCCTGGAGGCAAATATGAGTGACCATGGCCTGGGAACACAGATTTAGGTTACCCCAAATTCCACGATCCAATATGTTAACAATTTCATGAAGGGTTTTATAGTTATAGAACAAAAGAAATTCATAGCACTTTTCAAATACATTGGCTGACTATCAGGTAGGCTGTTACAGCAAATCTGGGAAATCTGCACCATAGGCCTCAGATGTTATCTGATGGCATTCTTAGCCCTTGGGTTGGTGGAAACTGGGGTCTGTTCTTGCATTTCAAAAAGGATTACATCTGATCAACTGATGTTAGTTCATACACAGAGGTGGGCAATAGATGGCTATTAAAGGGCTAAACGTCGCCCAAGGTAATTTGGCTCTGACTTGCAACATTCCATCTCCCTGTGATCACATTTGCTTTATCAGTCCATTCAGCCTTGCTCTAAGTAGGTGCAGCAGATAGAGCTGTTTTCTGGGAACTTTAGTTCACAACTGTGTAGTCTCAGGGTGGCCTTGAACTCATGGCAATCCTCCTGAGTGTTGGGATTAAAGGCGTGCACCACATCCACTTCCTCTTTTCTGTTTTTTAAAATATTTTATTTTTATTTATTTATTTGAGAGCGAGGCAGGGAGAGAGAGAGAGAGAATGTGAAAGGGCCCGCCAGGGCCTCCAGCCACTGTAAATGAATACAGATGCATGAATACCTTGTGCATGTGGCTTATGTGGGTCCTTTGGCTTTGCAGGCAAGCACCCTAACTGCTAGGCCATTTCTCTAGCCTCCTCTTTTCTGTTTTGATGGTATTACATTTACATTGTAAACAACGACCTACAAGTGTCTTTTTTTCTCTTTTCAAGGTAGGGTCTCACTCTAGCCCAAGCTGACCTGGAAGTCACTCTATAGTCTCAGGGTGGCCTTGAACTCATGGTGATCCTCCTACCTCTGTCTCCTAAGTGCTGGGATTAAAGGTGTGGTCTACCACACCCCGCAAGTGTCTTTTTTGTTTGGTTTTTCGAGGTAGGGTCTCATTCTAGCTCAGGCTGACCTGGAATTCACTATGTAGTCTCAGGGTGGCTTTCAACTCCTGGCGATCCTCCTACCTCTTCCTCCCGAGTGCTGGGATTAAAGGCATGCGCCACCATGCCCTGCTAAGTGTCATTTTTTTTTTAGCCAGGCATGGTGATAAGTGTTTATTGATAGCCAAAACATCATGTACTTTGTATAAACCAAATTACAATGTTTTGATATCTAGAAAAGTCTGATACTAACAAAAAGTAGAATTTCAATATTTAAGGCGTTATGGGGTTTGATGTTGTAAGTAAGACCATTGACTCACGGAATGTGAGGCAAAGTTTTATTGGGTAAAAAGAAAGAAAAAGAAGAAAAGCTGGTGCCCACCAGGACTACATCTATAGTTCAGGTCCTCTAGATGTAGCATTGTACTGTTTGGAGTGTCAGCTTTTATTGGAAATAACCACATGATGTTCATAGAAAAAACAGGATGAGAGTTAGACCATAAATCACAGTTCACATGTTGTAGTTACAGCCATAAAAGTAATCTTTAAGCATAAAGGGTAATTTGCATTAAGGCAGGGGTATTCCATTCTAGAGGATTAAGCAAACTTGTGAATAGTTCTGTTAGTCAGTTACAGGAAGTGCCTGGGGGGGGGGTGTGTGGACATTAAACAGGTCTGCAACCAAGAGTCTCCAAGTGTCCTGCTTATCCACAATGCCATCTAACCCTAACCCTAACCTTATTTGCTTAACAATGCAGGCCCAGGGTAATGCTACTCAGATCAGCAGAACATCCTGTTTATCTACCATTCCCACTTGTTCATGTTATCTCCCATCCCCATCTGTTCAAGCAAGTGTTTCATCCCATTCTTTTTTTTTTTTTTTTTTTTTTGGTTTTGCGAGGTAGGGTCTCACTCTGGTCCAGGCTGACCTGGAATTAACTATGCAGTCTCAGGGTGGCCTCGAACTCTCGCCGATCCTCCTACCTCTGCCTCCCGAGTGCTGGGATTAAAGGCGTGCGCCACCACGCCCGGCTTCATCCCATTCTTTTATGGGCTCTTACAAGGACATGGGTTAAGCTTGATGTAAAGAAATAATAACATTAATGTTTTGCCCTCTTTACAAAGGCACATGAGGCTACAGAGAGTAAACTATGAACAAAAGATCTGCTAACAGAATTTAAAATAAATAAGAAATTTATATTATGTAGTAATATTTTTAGCTTTAATATGAAGACATAAAAAATTTTACAGTTTCTAAAGTTCATCAGAATTGGGATACCACATATATATATGAGGAAATTTAGCTAAATAAGATATCCATCCAATTTATAAGCCAGTTTCTGAAATTAATTCAGCTACATCTAATATACTCAAAGAATAGAGGTACTGGACTAAACTCCCATGCCCTAATGAAAAAAGGAGACAAGTCTCATGGAAAGAGAGGGATTGGGCATGCTAGGGCCATTTGCCACTGCAATCTCCATGTGCATGTTCCACTAACGGCATCTGGCTTTGCAAATAAGCATCTTTAACTGTTGAGCCAAAAAGAAATATTTTCAATTTCCTCTAAATCAGACATAAAATATTCATAAAACATACATAAAATTTCATGACACCATCTATAACTACTCAAACCTTAATCAACTCTATAATTTTGTCTATGGCACTTTGGTAAACTCGCTCAGTAATGATGTCAGTTGAATCTGAAGTAGTAAGATTGATCGTTGGAGGAATTGCGGAATTACATCTTAAATTGCAATGTAACTTTGTTTAGCTTTTTTTTTTTTTACTGCTCTCTATGAAGTAAATAGTTTCCAAGTGTATGGCACATAAATGCTGTTCAGTGTCTCCAAATTGTAAGGGTCTGAAAATCACTGAAGCAAAGAGCATTTATTCTGCAGAATCAGCCAGCATATAGCGGTCAGCCATTCATACAAAATGGTGACTATGGGTGGAGTGCGCAGGCCCCTTTTAAACACAGCTAGGGAAATCTTCCAGCATGATTGGCTAAGCAAGCAGCAGTTAAATTTGTACATCTTTGATTGGTTGGGGTGAAAGGGACATGTCTGGGCATGCCTGGGCATGTTTGGACCTGTCTCCAGGAACTGACTCAGCCCCCAGAGCCCACCCCTCCGTGAAAGTGAAACTGAGGCCTAGTCAGGGCAGCACCTTACTAAAGCCTGTCATGGCATCAGTTTGGTCCCTTCATTCACCCCTTGAGTATGGTCCCATCTTCAATCCTTGAGATGAATCCAAAGGTTGTTACTGTTGTCTCAGAACCATTAATTGTACTGTGGCTAAGCGATCTTTAACAAATTTGACTTAAGGCAATGAAAATACAGGGCCCACAAATGAGGACAAGCAACAAAGGGATAAGGGGACCTATCAGGGCAGAAATTAAAGTTGTTAGCCAGGGGGACCAGTTAAACAGAGATTTGTACCCACTTTGGGATTGTTCCCTTTCCAATTTTCTTTTATGAATCCTTTTCCTAAGCATAGCCACAGATTCTTTTACAACACCAGAATGATTAACTTAGAAACAACATTCCTCCTTTAAAGTAGCACAGAAACCACCTTGTTGTAAGAATAGTAGGTCTAAACCTCGCGTGTTTTGCAGAACTACTTCAGCTAGGGAGTCTTGTAGATGGACAATAGATTTTTTTTCTTAAAAAAATTTTTTAAATTTTTCTAAAATTTTATTTTATTTTGTTTATTTTTGGAGAGAGACATAGAGAGGACAGAGAGGGAGAAGGAGACAGATAGAGAATGGACAAGCCAGCAGTCTCTGAGCTGCTGTGAATGAAATCCAGATGCGTGCAACCCCCCCTCCCCTTGTGGGCAAGTGTGGCACTTCACCCTTGGTCATTTTTGCATCTAGCTAAACGTGGGACCTGGAGACTGGAACCGGGTTCTTAGGCTTAGCAGGCAGACGCCTTAACCGCTAAACCATCCATCCAGCCTCTGTTTATTTTTATTTTTATTTTCATTTAAGAGTGACAGAGAGAGAGAGAATGGGCACACCAGGGCCTCTGGCCTACATGGGTGCTGGGGAATCAAGCCTCGAACCAGGGTCCTTAGGCTTCACAGGCAAGCACTTAACCGCTAAGCCATTTCTCCAGCCCACGATAGATTTTGTTTTTTAATTGTTCTAGGTCTGTATCTATGGCTAGCCTTATGGCCCTTGTTTTATAAAAAGTAAGTCTAAGATTTGGATAGAATGAACCATTTCATTAGTAAGGTCTGTTATCTGTTTAAGATCCATTGGGGCAGGATGAGTGGTATCCACACATTTACATAAGGGGTACACTTGGCTTTTTTTTTTTTTTTTTTTTTTTTTTTTTCGAGGTAGGGTCTCACTCTAGTTCAGGCTGACCTGGAATTCACTATGTAGTCTCAGGGTGGCCTCGAACTCACGGCAATCCTCCTACCTCTGCCTCCCGAGTGCTGGGATTAAAGGCGTGCGCCACCACGCCCGGTTTACACTTGGCTTTTAACTGGGCGAAGGGAAGGAGTTCCATTGTCTTTCGCCGGTCTCTAGGGTTAAAGTCTCCTTTAAGGTCTGATTCATTCTTTCTATCTGTCCTGAACTTTGGGGATTGTAAGTGCAATGTAGTTTTCAATTAATCCCCAGTGTCTTGGTCAATTTCCTACTGATTTCTGACATAAAGGCAGGCCCATTATTTGATCCTATCTTTAAGGGCAACCCATAGTGGGGAATTATCTCTAACAATTCCTTAACTATTATATGGGCTGTCTCAGACTTAGTAGGGAAAGCTTCTATTTATCTTGAAAAAGTATCAACATAAACAAGTAAATGTTTATATCTATATTGACCTGGCTTTACATCTATGAAATCAACTTCCCAGTATCTACCTGGCTGTGTTCCCCTTTCTCTCTCATCCCTATTGGTGGTACCTTACCAGAGGAGACATTTGTCTGTTAGCAGGCCTGACAGCGGGTGGTGGTGTCCTTGATGGCTGAGTCTGTACCTGGGAAGAAAAGCTCTTTCCTTATTAGCTCCGTTAGCTTGTTGCTGCCTAAGTGAGTTTATTTATGTAGTTGTTTAGCCGGTCTCTGTCCTAGGGCTTGGGGCAGCAACAGTCGTCCATTCTTTAGTTGGTACCATCCTTGTGGGGTCTGTTCTTTTATCAGATGAGAGTGAGCTATAGATCCTGTTCCGTGTATGTAGTCTCTCAGGAAGAGTGAATGCTGGGAAGGTGACCAGACAATCTGATGGATGCTGAGAGGCAGCACTCTTTCCTGCTAGGTTTGTCAGTCTGTTCCCTCTTGCTTTTTGGTCTCCTCTTTCTGATGTCCAGGACAATGAATTATAGCCACTTTTTATCCGATGAGAGGTTAGCTATAGGTCCTGTTCTGTGTATGCTGGTCTCTCAGGAAGAGTGAGTGCCAGGAGGGTGACCAGACAATCTGACGGATGCTGAGAGGCAGCACTCTTTACTGCTAGGTTTGTCAGTCTGTTCCCTCTTGCTTTTTGGTCTCATCTTTCTGATGACCAGGACAATGAATTATAGCCACTTTAGCAGGCTCCCAAATGGTAGCCAATAAGTCCAAATTTTTATTTTATTTTTATTTTTAATGTCTTTGTTTTCTGCTATTAATAGCCTTTGCTCCTGGTAGATGGCCCCATGGACATGAGCATGGCAAAGGCATAATAGCTGTCTGTGTAGATATTTACTGTCTTATCTTTTCCCAATATCAGAGCCTTGGTCAGTGTTATCAGTTCAGCTTTCTGAGCAGATGTACCCTGAGGCAGGGCCTCAGCCCAGAGAGTTTGTTCCAAAGTCACCATAGTTTCCCCTGCATACCTGATTCTGTCCATGACAAAGCTGCTGTCATCAGAATACATCACCAGGTCAGGGTTCAACCAAGCCATATCTGTCAGGTTCGGGTGGAGTCCATGAAAGGCAGAGATTTTTAGATAGTCATGCAGAGGAATTGATGTCTTATTTGTCTTTGTCGCATCCTTTGCAGCAGCTGCAATAGCCTGGAGGCAAGGGGGCCAACTGGTGGCTACTGGGTCCAACTTCTTAGACAGATAGGCCACTGGCGATGCTATGGCCCCACTCTCTGGGTTAGGACGCCCCTGGCTGTCCCCTTCTTTTCATCCATGTACAAGTGGAAGGGTTAGCTTAAGTCTGGAAGTGCCAGGGCAGTTTCTGGAGTGTTTGTTCCTCATTTTCAGTCCAATTAAAATGTTTTTCTTTCTTCTAATGGCCTCATATAAAGGCTTGGCTAATTCAGCAAACCTTGGAATCCAAATTCTGTAATACCCCATAGTTTTGAGGAATTCTCAGATTTGTCTGTTAGTCTGAGGCATGGGGATCTGAGTGATGGCCTAAATTTTAGAGGCCAGCATTCTCTTTCCTCCTTGGAGTTTGTATCCCAAGTAGGGTGCCTTACACATGCACAGTTGAGCCTTATTGGCTGACACAGGATAGCCCAGATGTTGTAAGGTGTCCAGGAGATGCTCTTGGGCAGTGAGACATTTTTCCTCTATTTCTGCGGCTAGGAGGTCATCCACGTACTGCAGGAGGGTTGCCTCAGGCGTCTCATTGCAAAATCATGCAAATCCTTATGGAGAGCCTCAGCAAAGAGAGTAGGGGAATTTTTAAATCACTGTGGAAGTCTAGTTCAGGTCAATTGCCCACTGATGCCTCGTTCCTTATCTGTCCATTCAAAGGTAAAAATGGGTTGACTCCCTTTGTCAATGGGATGTTAAAGAAAGTGTCCTTTAGCTCCTGCACAGTATATGTCTTTCAGGTGGAATCATACTGAGCAAGGTATAAGGGCTGCCTCATGGGGCCTTGTTCCTTCTGGAAGGTAGCCACCATAACCTTAGTCATTTTCTTAGCCTGTCTATCTTTAGAGTGTCTTTATTATTATATACCCTGGTAGTAATATCTATTAACTCTGAACGAAGTTTACTCTTAAAGCCTTTTATTTTCTGAATCTCCTTTCTAATATCTGGTGTGGACTGAGTTACAAAAGCAATGTTAATAGTTTGCCTATTCTCAGGGCTTTAGTATCTATGGAGGAAGGAGGGGTATGTCCTACATGCTTCCTGCAGCCTTTCTAGGAAAGCAGTGGGGGACTCTGTGGGCCTTGCGTCCCTTCACCCACCTTAGACAAATTTGTAGGGCACCAAGCAAGCAGTTGCCTGGAGACCATCCATCAGAGTCACGCGAACGAGGTTAAGGAATGTCCTACCTTGAGGAGTGTTGGGATCCTAGTCCAGTTGTGTGGAAAGGAAAACCTTGTCAATAACGTTAGGGTTCTCCATGAGGCGGTTGTCGGCTCCCAACACTAGTTTCTTGGCTTCCCTTCAGATTTTTTTTATGTTCCTCTGTGGTGAAGAGGCGCTCTGCAAGAGTTGTTGACAGTCCTCCCATGTGGGCTGATGGGTGTAGAAGACGATCTCGAAAAGGGATATCAGAGAACCTGTTTTAAATCAGATTGAGGTTTAGCAATAAGAATTGGGGGTGTTGGGGAATCGAACCACAGTCTTTAGGCTTCTTAGATAAGCACCTTAACTCTTAAGCCATCATTTATTTGATGCCCTTTTTATTTATTTATTTATTTATTTATTTATTTATTTATTTATTTATTTATTTATTGAGAGAGAGCGAGAGAGAAAGAGAGAGGGAGAGAAATAGGCAAGAATTGAAAGAGAAAGAATGGGCACACCAGGGCCTTCAGCTGCTGAAAAGGAACTCCAGATGCATGCACCTCCTTGTGCATCTGGCTTACATGGGTCCTGGGGAATCGATCCTGGGTCCTTTGGCTTTGTAGGCAAGCGCCTTAACCGCTAAGCCATTTCTCCAGCCCTGATGCCCTTTTATTTTTTAATATCATCTGTTTATATCCCAGTATACGTTTTAGGCAAGTTTGGAGTTTGCCTTATGTAAGGTGTTTGTAACTTGATCAAGTACCTAGACTCATTTTACCTATTTTACCTTTTGTCTACTGAGAAATTTCATTAACAGATGAACAGGTGTTCAAAAGAGAACTATAAAGAGAAACAAAGTTATATGCCGTTTCTCATTCCCTTTTCCTTGTTGGAGAAAATTGGCCATTTTGTCTGGACATGGTCAGGGGGACATATGGCTTAAACTTGCATGGGGTCTGAGATAAAGGGGACATCATCCCTTTTTCAGAGTCCAGCTTGCCATGACTTTAAATAGCATATAACAGTAAGCAAGAACAAAAGGAAATAACAGGGCTGGAGAGATGGCTTAGAGTTTAAGGGACATGCCTGTGAAGCCTAAGACCCCGGTTCAATCTTCCAGGTCCCACATAAGCCAGATGCAGAAGGGGGCACATGCATCTGGAGTTCGTTTGCAGTGGCTAGAGGCCCTGGAGCGCCCATTTTCACTCTGCCTCTCTTTCTTTCCCTCTGTCTCTAATAATTAAATAAAAATAAAATCTTTAAAAAAATAAACAAAAATAATTATTAAAAAAATTTTTTTTGTTTTTTCGAGGTAGGGTCTCACTGTAGCTCAGGCTGATCTGGAATTCACTCTGTAGTCTCAGGGTGGCCTCGAACTGATGGTGATCCGCCTACCTCTGCTTCCAGAGTGCTGGCATTAAAGGTGTGCAGCACTATGCCAGGCAACAAAAAAAAATTAAAAAAAAAAAAAAAAAGGAAATGACAAAGCAGATAGCTAAGCATCCTGGCATTCCTTGTCTTACTCTAAAGTTGTTTGTTTTTAACTAGTTAATTTATTTTACCCATTTGTAATACATAAAGTGATAGGGTCTTTTCTATGTCTAACCTGGTTAGACCATGCCCCTATATAAAACCTTTATAGCATGTTTAAAAGTCTGTAAACAGTAAAAAAATAAATAAATAAATAAAAATAAATAAATAAATAAATAAATAAAAATTCTTTATCTTCAGACATGGTATTTAGGTTTAGCCTGAAAATTATCTTTCTGTTCCTTTTAAAAGGAAATTAATTTTAGGCAAAAAAATTTTTTTTTTTGGTTTTGCAAGGTAGGGTCTCACTCTGGTCCAGGCTGACCTGGAATTAACTATGTAGTCTCAGGGTGGCCTCGAACTCTCGGTGATCCTCCTACCTCTGCCTCCCGAGTGCTGGGATTAAAGGCGTGCACCACCACACCCGGCTAACATCCTTTTTTTATAGGCACATCTTTATCTACATACTTTAACATTCTGACCTTTGTTCTATTTAAAA
>JAEOAD010000015.1:40270000-40330000 GCA_036365145.1 Orientallactaga sibirica | reverse complement strand
TCCCTGGTACAGCTGGACATGGTGGCACGTGTATGGAACTCAAAGGGTGGAGGCAGGCAGGTTATCCTCAGCTAAGTAGTGAATTTGAGACCATGCTGGGCTATATGAGGCCCTGTCTCAAAAGAAAAATGAATTTTGGTAGCCAGGCGTGGTGTTGCACACCTTTAATCCCAGCACTTGGGAGGCAGAGGTAGGAGGATTGCCATGAGCTCAAGGCTACCCTAAAACCACATAGTAAATTCCGGGTCAGCCCAGGCTAGAGCAAAACCCTACCCTGAACCCCCCCCCCAAAAAAAAAGAATTTTGGAAAATATCTTTCCTCTTCTTTTGACCCTTTGGTACTCTTGGCTCCTTCCCCACGTGAGGTGATATCCTCTCTTGCTAGCCTCTCCCACTTCTCAGCCAGGCTGGGAAGAAGAGGTTTTGTTTTTTTTTTGTTCAGTGCTCTCCCGCTTTGTTACATGTATGATCTGTCTTTAAATTCTGAGCCTCTTACTCCCTCTTAGCCTTCTGTAACCCTATTTGAGGGGGATCCTTTGTCACTGGGAGGTGAATGGGTTTGGTACGTGTGTGTGTGTGTGGTACAGCAAGCCCAAAGGAATCTAATTGAGATAATCTACTTGAAGCAGGGGCTGAATTTTATTCCAGAGGCAAGAAAGAGGCAACCTTTAAAGCAGGGCAGATATGTCTTCCACATTGCATTTATTGACCCGATTTGATGGCATCCTGGTCTTGGTGTCAGAAAGGTTGTGCTCTACTTATTAATTATCAAGATCTTTCTTGTCAGGTCTCAAAATAGCATGTTTTCAGCATGCTAATGGCTACTCAGTTCAACTGCAGGACCCACTCCTGCCAAAGACGTATGGCCCAGAGTGTGACCTGGATCCTATCCTTTCAATGTCTTATTTTCCTTGGCGGGATTGGACATAGGCTGATAAAGGCTTTTGACTCTTTGAATTCCATTTTGGGATATTTTCTCCCATTTTTTAGGCCTTGATTTACTTTTGGGGGGGGAGGGGAGGGGAGGAGGAGTGGTCTTACTAGCCCAGGCTGACCTCCAACTCAGTGATCCTCCTACCTCTGCCTACTGAATGATGGGATTAAAGGAATGTGCCACTACCCTAGCTCTTTTTTGTTTTTTGGTCATGCTGTGTTTTGGACTGGCCTCAAGCTCATGATCTTTCTGCATCTGCCTCCCAAGTGCCAGAATAATCAACATGCTGAGCTGAATAATATGGTTTAATAAAATTAAAGTCTAAGCCGGGTGTGGTGACACACACCTTTAATCCCAGCACTCTGGAGGCAGAGGCAAGAGGATCGCCCTGAGTTGGAGGCCACCCTGAGACTACAGAGTGAATTCCAGGTCAGTCTGAACTAGAGTGAGACCCTACCTCGAAAAAAAGAAAACAAAAACAAACAAACAAAAAAACTAAAGTCTAAGCTGGGAGTGGTAGTCCATGCCTTTAATCCCATTGGAAGGCAGAGGTAGGAGGATCGCTGTGAGTTTGAGGCCACCCTAAGACTATGTAGTCTATGTAGACTATGTGTATTCCAGATCAGCCTGGGCTAGAGTGAGACCCTGCCTCGAAAAACCAAGAATAAAATAAAGTCTTGCTGGGCATAGTAGTGTGTGCCATTACTTCCAGGCACTCAAGGGGGGGGGGCAGAAGTAGGAGGATCGCCATGAGTTCCAGGCCAGCGTGAGACTACATAGTGAATTCCAGATCAGCTTCGGCCAGAGTGAAAAACCAAAAGAAAAGAAAAGAAGAGAAGAGAAGAGAAGAGAAGAGGGGAGGGGAGGGGAGGGGAGAGGAGAAAAGAGAAGAAAAGAAAAGAAAGAAAAGAAAAGAAAGCAAGCAAGCAGGCAAGCTGGGCATGTTGGCACACACTCTAATCCCACCACTGAGGAGGCAGAGCTGAGAGGATTGCCTTGAGTTTGAGGCCACCCCGAGACTGCATAGTCAATTTCTGGTCAGCCTGGGCTAGAGTGAAACCCTACCTCGAAAAACCAAATTAACAAAAAAAAGTAAACTCTTTTTCCCTTTCTCCTCAAAAAGCACTTAAGAAACTTTATGGAACGATAGGCTTAAAAACTGTACTGAGAGGAGATCAAGAATCAGTATTTTACTTTGGTGTTCCCGGGTGTTCATTGTTCTGAAACTGAACCAGCCGCTCAGCGTCACCCTCAGAGGTTCCACCAGCCACAGCGTCTGCTCAGTCACTCTTTTCTTCCCCTTGATAATGCCTGTACTCTGGCTTCAGCTCCCAGGTGTTCTTGTGGACCCCTTTCACATTATGAATACCAATTTCTTTCAAGATCTCTTTCAGGTAACCCACGGGCTGTTTTGTGATGTCCACCAAGTCCTTCAGATTATAATACTGATGTTTCTCAAAGGCTGAAAAGAGCATATCTAGAACACGTTGTTTGTCTGCCCGAGCTCGCTTTCCGTCTTCTTTCTTCTTCCTCTCATATTCAATATTGTACTGATGGTTAGCAACTGGCTTGTAGTTGGTCGTTACAACCTTGTCCAGTTGCTGGGACAGCCTTACCGGTTTGGAGGATTCTTCAATTTGCAATCGCTTTAGTCTCATGTAGTTTTCACTGGCAGCAGGTCGGCATTCGGCTCTTTGTACCACGATTCCTTCCAACGCGACTTTGTCCGAGGAGCTCTCGGTGAACACCGTCAAAGTCTGTCCTCCGACACTTTGCAAGACAAATGGATGCTCTCTAGGAGCGCTCACCGAAGCCGGCTTGCCGCCGAGGTCCTGAATGTTTGCAAGCTCCTCCATCAAGGTAAACGACACCTCAGTCCTACCTTGACTCTTGGCAATCCGCAGTTTGCCAACGTCACCTCTTCCAGGGGCTTTAGCCCACTGCTGTGACAAGTACTTAGGAACCTTCACTAGCCACACGCCGGTGTTCTGCTTGGCGCCGGTCAGGTCGAGTTCCCCGCGCTCCGCCATTGCCCTGCCGCCGGGGAACGCGTGCGCAGCCGAGCTGGGTCCGGGAGCCCAAGAGCAGCGGAGCTAAAGTCCACAGCACGCGGGCACAGAGACCTAACTGAGAGGGCCAGCGACGCCAGCCAGGAAAGTACGACGGAGGAGCCAGGAACTGCGCCTGCGCGCGGATGACGTCCTACGGCGTGCTGGGATGGACAAACTTCTGCAGTCTCAGGCTCGAACTCATGACCTGAGGATTGGGTGTGGTGGCGCCCACCTATAATCCCAGCACTCAAGAGGCAGAGGTAGGAGTTTCGCTGTGAATTCAAGGCCACCCTGAGATTACATAGTGAATTCCAGGCCAGCCTGAGCTAGAGTGATACCCTACCTACAAAAAATAAAATCATAATCATGTATATATAATGAAACACTATGTAGTTGATATATGCTAATAAGAACACTAATAAGAAGCCGTGTGTGGTGTTGCACACTTTTAATCCCAGCACTTGGGAGGCACAGGTAGGAGTATCACCATGAATTCAAGGCCACCCTAGGACTGCATAGTGAATTCCAGGCCAGCCTGAGCTAGAGTGAGACCCTACCTTGAAAAACAAAAATAAAAACACTCAACACTCAGTTTGGATACAAATGCCCTTGGTTAAAGTCCAGGCTTTCACATCTTATGACTCAAGCAAGAAATTACCGCCAGTCCCCACCATTATCAATCTTCTGGCCGAGGTCCTTTGGCTCTACTCAAATTGTGAGGGAGGGGTCAGGAATGCAGCTCAGTAGGTAGAGTTCTTATGCCTTGGGTTCTCTCCCTGGTACAGCTGGACATGGTGGCACTTGTCTGGAACTCAAAGAATGGAGGCAGGAAGATAATTATTTCAAGGTTATCCTCAACTAAGTAGTGAATTTGAGACCATGCTGGGCTATAAGAGGCCCTGCCTCAAAAGAAAAATGAATTTTGGAAAAATAAAAAGAAAATTATCTTTCCTCTTCTTCTTGGCCCCTTAGTACTCTTGGCTCCTTCCCCATGTGAGAGGGGTATCCTCTCTCTGAAATCTCTCCCACTTCTCAGGCAGCCTGGGAAGGGGGAGGATATCCTTTTCTGTTCAGCGCTCTCCTGCTTTGTTACATATGTGATCTGTCTTTAAGTTCTTTCTCTCTCTTAGCCTCCCGTGTTCCACTATTTGAGGGGATCCTTTGGCTTGTGCTCTTCTGCCCTTCCTTCCTTCTTTCCTTCCTTCCTTCCTTCCTTCCTTCCTTCCTTCCTTCCTTCCTCCCTCCCTCCCTCCCTCCCTCCCTCCCTCCCTTCCTTCCTTCCTTCCTTTCTTCCTTCCTAGGTAGGGTCTCACTTTCGCCCAGGCTGACCTGGAATTCACTATGTATTATCAGGGTAGCCTCGAACTCAAGTTGATCCTCCTACCTCTGTCTCCATGAGTGTAGGGATTTAAGACGTGTTCTGCTAAGCTCCGCCCAGCCTCTTTTTTTTTTTTTTTTTTTTTTGAGATAGGTCTCACTCTAGTCCAGGCTGACCTGGAATTCACTATTGTAGTCTCAAACTGACCTGGGAACTGCAGTGATCCTCCTACCTCTGCCTCCCCAGTGCTGGGATTAAAAGCGTGGGCCACCACGCCCAGCACTTTTTTTTCTTCTGTTTTTCAGGTCTTGGTTTACTTTATTTATTTAAATTATTTATTTTATTAGAGAGAAAGAGGGAATGAGCACGCCACGTTCTTCAGCCACTGCAAAGGAAATCCAGAATCAGCTGGCTTACGTAGGTCCTGGAGAATCGAACCTGGGTTCTTTGGCTTTGTAGGCTAGCGCCTTAACTGCTAAACCATCACTCCAGCCCTTATTTATGTTTTTTTCGAGGTAGGGTCTCTACCTCTAGCCCAGGCTGAACTGGAATTCCCTATGTAGGCTCAGACTGGCCTGGAACCCGGAAGGATCCTCCTACCTCTGCCTCCCTAATGATGGGATCAAAGGTTTCCGCCACCAAACCCGGCTCCTCCCTTGAATTTTAATCACTACTGGCCGCACCTACCCTAGAAACTGTAGGAGGAGAAGTTTGTCCATTCCAGCACGCCGTAGGACGTCATCCGCGCGCAGGCGCAGTTCCTGGCTCCTCCGTCGTACTTTCCTGGCTGGCGTCGCTGGCCCTCTCAGTTAGGTCTCTGTGCCCGCGTGCTGTGGACTTTAGCTCTGCTGCTCTTGGGCTCCCGGACCCAGCTCGGCTGCGCACGCGTTCCCCGGCGGCAGGGCAATGGCGGAGCGCGGGGAACTCGACCTGACCGGCGCCAAGCAGAACACCGGCGTGTGGCTAGTGAAGGTTCCTAAGTACTTGTCACAGCAGTGGGCTAAAGCCCCTGGAAGAGGTGACGTTGGCAAACTGCGGATTGCCAAGAGTCAAGGTAGGACTGAGGTGTCGTTTACCTTGATGGAGGAGCTTGCAAACATTCAGGACCTCGGCGGCAAGCCGGCTTCTGTGAGCGCTCCTAGAGAGCATCCATTTGTCTTGCAAAGTGTCGGAGGACAGACTTTGACGGTGTTCACCGAGAGCTCCTCGGACAAAGTCGCGTTGGAAGGAATCGTGGTACAAAGAGCCGAATGCCGACCTGCTGCCAGTGAAAACTACATGAGACTAAAGCGATTGCAAATTGAAGAATCCTCCAAACCGGTAAGGCTGTCCCAGCAACTGGACAAGGTTGTAACGACCAACTATAAGCCAGTTGCTAACCATCAGTACAATATTGAATATGAGAGGAAGAAGAAAGAAGACGGAAAGCGAGCTCGGGCAGACAAACAACGTGTTCTAGATATGCTCTTTTCAGCCTTTGAGAAACATCAGTATTATAATCTGAAGGACTTGGTGGACATCACAAAACAGCCCGTGGGTTACCTGAAAGAGATCTTGAAAGAAATTGGTATTCATAATGTGAAAGGGGTCCACAAGAACACCTGGGAGCTGAAGCCAGAGTACAGGCATTATCAAGGGGAAGAAAAGAGTGACTGAGCAGACGCTGTGGCTGGTGGAACCTCTGAGGGTGATGCTGAGCGGCTGGTTCAGTTCCAGAACAATGAACACCAAAGTAAAATACTGATTCTTGATCTCCTCTCAGTACAGTTTTTAAGCCTATCATTCTATAAAGTGTTTTTTAACCTTTTAAAGAATTTTTATTTATCTATTGATAAGAGATAATGGGTGTGCAATGGCCTCTAGCCACTGTAAAAAAAACTCCAAATGTATGTGTCATTATTTGTAAATGGCTTATGTGGGTTCTGGGAATCCAACCTACATCCTTAGGCTTTGAGGGCAAGTCACTTAACCACTATGCTATCTCTCCATAAAGTTTAAGTGTTTTTTGAGGAGAAAGAGAAAGACTTTACTTTTATTAAATCATGTTATTCACCTCAGCGTTTTGATTATTCTGGCACTTGGGATGCAGATTCAGGACCATGAGTTTGAGGCCAGTCTGGAACACATAGCATAACCGTGTCTCATTAAAAAATAAAAAATAAAATGCTGGTTGTGGTAGCTCACGTCTTTAATCTCAGCACTTGAGAGGTTGATGTAGGAGAATCACGGTGAGTTTGAGGCCAGCCTGAGACGACATAGTGAATTCCAGGTCAGTCTGGGCTAAAGCAAGACTCTATTGCAAAAAAATAAAAGAAAAAAATTATGAGTAGGCTAGAAGAAGCTCTTCCCCTTTGTGCCCAAGACCAGGAGCTGGACTGAGAGTCCCAGAGGTTTAGAGCTCTAAATCCTGAGAGTTAGACACATGCTCTTCTTGGGCATGGAAGTTCACACCTGTAATTCCAGCACATGGGATGCTGAGACAGATGATTTGCAGTAAGATCACAAATTTGGGCTAGCATGGACTACACCATGAGACTTTGTCTAAAACAAAGTCCTAAAAGCCAGAGGCTTATGGCTCTAGGCACCCAAGCTGGAGGCTTATAATTGCTATAGCCCCCAACATCCCTGGCTCTTGGCAGCTCTTATGACCACTTTCACCAGGTGAGCTGCAGGAGCAGCTTGCAGCAGACCAAGAAAGGCAGGAGATTTCTGGTAGTGTTACTGCTCCTGGATGAGCCTTGAGTGCTGGGACCTCAGGCACCACAGTGGCAGTGTGACAGCTCTCAGCCTATGGTGTCTGACACTCTTGGCAGCTTTCTGGAACTTCTCCAGTAATCAGTGCTCGTAGTTTCCTTCTTTAGCTTCTTATGGTCTTTTCTTTCAATCTTCGCTCTTTGATGTCACTTTGCCTTCTCTCTACTTCCATTGTCCCTGATAGTTTCTGTGGCTTCTGCTCCTCATCCTTCCTGCCCCAGCCACTCTGTCTTCTCCAGCCTCCTCCTTTTCACTACTGCCTCCTGCTGCTGCATCTGCCACTGCTACTGCTGTCCTTGATGCTCCTGCTCTGCGGCCACTTCTGCCACCTCCTCTTCAGTCATCAACTCAGCCCATTCTCAGGCTAGAGATCAAAGATTGGCAAGAAATGGCCACCTAAGAGAAGCCTTTTATTTGGCTTCATGTTGCAACACCAAATGGCAGGACAGGAAGGGTGTCTCCTGGCTGTAAAGTGAGCTGAACATCTTGCTTACATAGCTAGAAAGGTGATGAGGTGTTTGTACAAATCAAGACAGGCTTTCATGCAAATGAAGATCAGTGTCTATGCCAATCACAGTTCTTCAGCCTGGGCCACCCGGGAAATCATCTCTCGCCAGCCTGGGCAAACATGTCTGCTAGAGTTCACCAGGGCTTGTGAGGTCAAAAAATCCATCACAAGCTATTTTTTGAACTTTTTAAATTTTATTTGACAGAGAAAGGGGGAGAGGGAGAGAATGGGTGCTCAGGGCTTCCAGCCACTGCCAACAAACTCGACACATGTGCTCACTTGTGCATCTGGCTTACGTGGGTCCTTTGGCTTTGCAGGCAAACACCTTAACTGCTAAGCCATCCTTCCAGCCCACCATCACAAGCTATTTTTTTTTATTGACAACTTATATACTTACATACAAAAAACGCATGATATTTCCCTCCCCTCCCCCATCCCCTTTTAGAACTCCAATCTCCATCGTATCCCCTCCCTCTCTCCATTAGTCTCTCTTTTAATTTGATGCCATCATCTTTTTCTTCTATTATGAGGGTCTTGCGAAGGTATTGCCAGGCACTGTGAGGTCATGGATATCGAGGCCAAATTCTTTCTGGGCAGTTGCATTGTAAGGAGTCATACCTTTCCGTTGGCTCTTCCATTCTATTCGCCCCCTCTTCCACAATGGTCCCTGAGCCTTGGAGGGTGTGACAGAGGTGTTTCAGTGCTGGGCACTCCTCCATCCCTTCTTCTCAGCACTGTGTTGCCTTTTGAGTCATCCCAGTGGTCATCACCATCTGAAAAGAGAAGCTTCTCTAACCAGCAGTGAGAGTAGCATTAATATGTGAATATGAACATTAAGCGTAGTGCTTTCAGGGCAGCTTGGTGGGACACATGCTATTTTTGAAACAGTTGTGACTAGGATGGTGTCTTCTGGATCCAGAGTTAATTTTGCTAGCTGGGCGTGGTGACTCACACCTTTAATCCCAGCACTCAGGAGGCAGAGGTAGAAGGATCATGGTGAGCTGGAGGCCACCCTGAGACTACAGAGTGGGACAGAGAGAGAATGGGTGTGCCAGGGCCTCCAGCCACTGCAAATGAACTCCAGGATCCTTTGATTTTGCAGGCAAATGCCTTAACCTCTAAGCCATCTCTCCAGCCCCTCAACCACTAAAAAAAAAAAAGCCTTAAATTGAGGTAAAAGTCATATAGCATCATTTTCCATATTAAAGTGGTGTTAAGTACTTTAGATGTTATGCAAGTGCCATCATTATCTAATTCCAAAACTTTCCTATAACAGTCATTTAATTTCCACTCACTTTTCACTCTAGCTCAGGCTGACCTGGCATTCACTATGTAGTCTCAATGTGCCCTTGAACTCACGGTGATCCTCCGCCTCCTGAGTGCTGGGATTAAAGGCGTGCGCCACTACACCCAGCTGGCTGTTTTTTTTTTTGTTTTTTTTTTTTTTTGAGATAAAGTCTCACTCTAGCCCAGGCTGACCTGGAATTCACTCTGTATTCTCAGGGTGGCCTCGAACTCACAGCGATCTCCATAACCTCTGCCTCCCAAGTGCTGGGATTAAAGGTGTGCGCCACCACGCCTGGTTCTTCTGGTTTTTTGAGGTAGGGTTTCACTCTAGCCCAGGCTGACCTGGCATTCACTATGTAGTCTCAAGGTGGCATCGAACTCACGGTGATCCTCTTACCTCTGTTGGGACTAAAGACATGGACCACCATGCCAGGCTTTGCACTCACTTTTTTTTTTTTTTTTTTTTTTGGTTTTTCGAGGTATGGTCTCACTCTAGCCCAGGCTGACCTGGAATTCACTGTATAGTCTCAGGGTAGCCTCAAACTCACGGCGATCCTCCTACCTCTGCCTCCTGAGTGCTGGGATTAAAGGTGTGCGCCACCACACCTGGCTCCTGCACTCACTTTTTAATGAATTTTATTGAAATAATAATTTATACATAATTAGCTTCACTATTTACAAATATTTATTTATTCAATTATTTGACAAAGAAAGAGGGAGAGAGAGAGAAGGAAAGACTGGGTGCACCAGGGTATCCAGCCACTGCCAACGAACTCCAGATACATATGCCACCTTGTGCATCTGCCTTATGTGGGTCCTGGGGAATCGAACCTGAGTCCTTTGGCTTTGCAAGAATGCATCTTAACTGCTAAGCTATCTCTCTAGCCCAGCTTCACTATTTTAAGTGAGCTGACACATTTTGATGAGTTTACAGTTGTATAATTGCCACCATAAATTATAGAATTATTTTTTAGAATTTATAGAATATATATTTCAGTCACCTCCAAATTTCCCTCATATCCCTTTGCAGTTCACTCTACCTATACTCAGCAGCAACCCCCTAGTCAGCTTCCTGTCACCATCAACAGGAATTTCTAGAGTTTTGTAGAAATAAAAATTTTTAAGTGTGAGGCTTTTATGTTTGGCTTCTTTGGCTTAGCATATTTACTTACTCCTGCATGCTCTCTGCTTCCCCCACCTCAAAAGGTGTTTTCTGCACATCCCACCTGAAACACAGGTCAGGACAGGGCATTGTCCTGAATGTCTCTCAGTTCTGAACATGTGCTGACGCCAGAGGTGCTTCTCCATTGCCGATGACACCCATTTCCAACCTCAGCCTGGACCTCCCTGACCTTAAGAACATGTCCTCCTGGATCCTCCATGGTGCTGGCCAAAGGCCCATCTGCCCCTGGCTTTCCCTTCACATAGGTGGTGCTTGAAAAGGGGCTATGTTTTCAGTTCAGGATTTCTCAGCACTCCTAGTACACAGGAGGACAAGGACGGAAACTTCTGCCGCTACCACCCAACCTGTTTGCCACCTCAATTCCACATATATACAGGGGTAGTAATCCCCACCACAAACAGGTGGAGAGGAGTCAAATAATCAGTAATGAAGAGAGAGAGAGAGGAGAGAGAGAAAGCAAGCAAGCAGGCAAGAAAGAAGGAAGGAAGGACGGAGGGAGGGAGGGAGGGAGGGATACAATAAGGCTTCTACAACACTAATTTCCTCCATTCTGGAAGACTGTGGGAATGCTCAGGCCAGGAAGTTCAGGACGACTCAAAAGTCCAGAGGCCTGTGGTTCTAAGAGATACCGGCAGGGGGCGCCAGTCCATAGCCTTTCTTCCCTGAATCTTTTCCGGTCTGATTTCCTGGGTGCACCTAAGTCTTTCTACATACAGAAAGCTTCTCCTTCTTGAGCCTGTATAGCACCCTCAACTGCCCTGTAGGCATTGGTGAAGAGGAATTGACCTTCTACAACGAATATTATGGAGGCTGCACTGATAAAAGTTTCTGGGCCGGTTTTCCTTCTCCATGGTTGATTCAACAATCCTAGCTGGGGCCTGGGCAAGATAGTGTGAGGGAAGGGAAGGGAAGGGCAGGGCAGGGAAAGGTGCTCATAAAAGAAAACACTGCCACTGGATTATTTAATTGCAGGGTCTAAAATAACACTGATGTTGGTGAGGAAGAGAAGAAAAAGGGGAGAGGTATGCATGTGTCTGAGACAGACATTGTATTACTTTTTTTTTTTTTTTTTTTTTTTTTTTTTGGTTTTTCGAATGATTTTGGCTCAGGCTGACCTGGAAGTTACTGTGTAGTCTCAGTGGCCTTGAAAGTGGTGATCCTCCTATTCCTCCCGAGTGCTGGGATTAACAATGATACTTTTTCTAAAATGATTTTGTGTTACCCAGTGGAAGTGGTGACCTGAATTCTGAGAGAATAACAATGATACTATCTAATTTTTTTTTTTTTTTTTTTTTTTTTTTTTTTGAGGTAAGGTCTCGCTCTAGCTCAGGCTGACCTGGAATTCACTATGTAGTCTCAGGGTGGCCTTGAACTCAAGGCGATCCTCCTACCTCTGCCTTCCAAGTGCTGGGATTAAAGACTTGCACCACCACACCTGGCTTTGAACTCTTATTCTTAGGGGCTGCTTCAAAAATGCTGTGTGTGTGTGTGTGTGTAGTCATTAAATTACATAACTGTCCTGTGAATGAGGTTTTACAAAGAAAATCGAGGTACAGACAGTGCCTTCATTAAAGAACCAGACCAAGTGATAGAATTGAAGTGGAGGAGCCAGGCAATTTGGCTCCAGTGACTAAGACAATTAACCGCTTATATGTTATCATCATAAAGCAATGGAAACATGTTTGAATTTTTTTGTTTGTTTGTTTTTCTAGGGTCTTGCTGTAGCCCAGGCTGACCTGGAATTCACTATGCACTCTCAGGGTGGCCTCACACTCACAGCAGTCATGGACTCCCTGTACTCACTTCAGCTGGGGAGCAGCATGAGGGGCTCAGAAAACATTCTCTGAATCCCAGTACTCAGAAGGCAGAGGTAGGAGGATCACTGTGAGTTCGAGGCCACCCTGAGACTACATAGTGAATTCCAGGTCAACCTGAGCTAGAGTAAGACTCTACCTAGAAAAACCAAAAAATTAAAAAAATATTCTCTGCCAGCTGGCCTCCTTGTGATCTCTGTTCTGGGTGGGGCTGTAGCCTCCTAGAGGCTGTCGGCTCCAGTAGCTCTTTTCCTGTAAGCTCCTCTGCTGCTACCCCAGAGTGCAGCAGGAGGGGAAGAACCCCAAATGAGAAGCTGAAGACATATGTCCCAAGTCTTGGCTCTACCATTGGTTTGCTGTGAATTGCTGGGAAGTCACTTGACTTCTCTGGACTTGGATGTTCTCATCTGCAAATTGAGGGAGTTGGCTTTGATATAATCCACAATCTAGTATCTGTCAGCTTGACCATTCTGTGAGCTGGGATGCCTTGGCACTGTCATGATTGAGAACTTGTGGCTGAGCAAGGCTCCTCCCAGAGTGCAAGTCTGAGGGAATAGTCTCATGTAGAGCAGACCCCAAGTTAGGATCCAGACATTCAGCATCTCCCCAGGATCTTCCTCTGCCACGCTCCCCTCCATTCCCTTAACCTGGAGCCTCAATGTCATCACAAATGCACCTTTTGCTTTTGCCTGTGCACTTCTGCTCACACCGTTCCCTTTACCAGGATATTTTTATTGTCCTTTTGTCCTTCAAGTCTGGTGTCAAATGTCACTTCCTTTCAGGAAGCCTTTCTTGATCTCTCCCAACCCTCACCTCCCCTTTAAAAAATTTTAAAAATATTATTGGTACAGGGAGGGGAATGGCCTAAGCGAGGCCATGGGAAGAGAATGCGTAAAAGAAGGACAGGGGGAGGGTCAATCTAAATTCAAGATATTGTGAATAAGACTTATGTAAACCTACTTTTTTGAATAATGACACATCTAGAAGCTGTAGGCTGTTACTAGAAAATTTTCAGTGCCTGGGATGGGATACCTTCCAGTGAGTTATTGGCCAAGGAGGTCCCGGTAGCCTCCAAAACATTAAAGCCAAAGCCAAAGCCCTTGGTTTCCCTTGAGAAACAGATAGTAAGACCCTATTTCTGAAGACATCTCTTGCCTGAGAGGCAAGGTCACTGAGAAAGCAAGCTGGTGCTGAGCAGAAAACCTTCTCCCTGTAGACCAGCCAACTGAAAGCTGGAAAAAGCTGCACTGCATGCAGCCGTATGGGAGACAGAAGTCATCAGCAGTGAAAACAGTGGACACTGAATATTCAAGTTTGGCCATACAGGCCCAATGACTGAACGGGTGCAATAATGGCATGTGTACTCTTGGGGTAACCAACTGCTCCATAATTGGACTGAAGGCCCTCTCTACGAGAGGGAATACATACCTGGTACTGAAAAACTTAAACAAAAGTCTATGGCAGGTGAGGGCATGAGCCTTAGGGGTATAAAGCCTGCTCTTGTCTGACTAAATGTATATATTATTCCCACCAAGCTATCCTGAAAACACTACGCTTAATGTTCATATTCACATATTAATGCTACTCTCACTTGTGGTTAGAGAAGCTTCTGTTTTCAGATGACGATGACCACTGGGATGACCTAAAAGGCAACATAGTGCTAAGAAGAAGGGATAGAGGAGTGCCCAGCACTGAAACACCTCTGTCACACCCTCCAAGGCTCAGGGACCATTGCAGAAGAGGGGCGGATATAATGGAAGAGCCAAAGGAAGGGTATGACTTCTTACAATGCAACTGCCCAGACAGAAATTGGCCTTGCTATCCATGACCTTGCAGTGCCTAGCAATACCTTCACAAGACCCTCAAAATAGAAGAAAAAGATGATGACATCAAATTAAAAGAAAGACTAATGGAGAGAGGGAGGGGATATGATGGAGATTGGAGTTCTAAAGTGGATTGGGGGGAGGGGAGGGGAATATCATGTTTTATGTATGTAAGTATAGAAGGTGTCAATAAAAAATAATAAATAAAAAAATAATTAAAGGAAAAGGGGAAAAATTGAAAAAAATATTATTGGGCTGGAGAGATGGCTTAGTGGTTAAGGCGCCTGCCTCCTAAGCCTAAGAACGCTGGTTCCAATCTCCAGGCCCCATGTTTAGCCAGATGCAAAGGGGTGCAATGCTGCACTGGATTTCGTTTGCAGCAGCTGAGAGGCTGCTGGCACACCCATCTCTTCTCTGTCTTCCTCTCCCTCTCTCTCTGTCTCTCTCTGTGTCTCTCCAAAAAAATTATTGACAACTTCCATAATCATAGACAATAAACCATGATAATTCCCTCCCCCACACTTTTCCCTTCACAATTCTACTCTTCATCATATCCCCCCCCATCAGTCTCTCTTTTATTCTGATGTCATCATCTTTTCCTCCTAGTATGCTGGTCTTGTGTAGGTAGTCCCAGGCACTGCGAGGTCATGGATATCCACATCATTTTGTGTGTGGAAGAGCATATTGTACTGAGTCCTACCCTTCCTTTGGCTCTTACATTCTTCCCACCACCTCTTCTGCCATGGACCCTGAGCCTTGGAAGGTGTGGTAGAGATATTTCAGTGCTGAGCACCTCTCTGTCACTTCTCAGCACTATGGTGCCTTCTGGGTCATCCCAGATGTCACCACCATCTGAAAAGAGAAGCTTCTTTAACCAAAAGTGAGAGTAGCATTAAGACAAGGGTATGAACATTAAGAGAAATGCTTTCCAGGCAGTTTGGAGAGCATAATATCTACATCTAGCCAGACACCAGCAGACGTTACACCTCTAAGGCACATGACTACCCCTGTTGTAGTTTTCATTATCAGGCATGTATTCCCTCCCATCAAATTAGAGAGCAGTTGGGTTCCCCCATAACAGACATTCCACTATTGCACACATTGGCTCATTTGACCTGGCTGCCAACTTAAGGCTTGCAGTGTCCACTGTTGTTTATCTCCACTGATGACTTCTCTCTCCCGTAGAGCTGCATGCAGCATAGCTTTTTCCAGCTTTCTGTCAGCTGGTCTACACAGAGGAGATTTTCAGCTCAGCTCCAGCAGGATTTCTCAGTGACCTTCCAAGCATGTGAAGTCTTCAGCTATAGGGTCTTAACATCTGGTCCAGGTGGGCAACCAAGAGCCTCAACAATGGCCTCACATCCCTTTTATCTGAACCCTCTTGAGGTCCTTCCCTTATCAGAACTTCCTCTTCCCCTGCCTCTCCACTTCTCTTTCTCCTCTTTTCCAGGGTAGGGTCAAGTGCATGCCATGCTAGCATTCTACCACGGAAGAAGGCGGAGCTACAACCCCTGCTTCCTGTCTGTGATGGCAGAGGCCTTATACAGATATTATCTTAGTGAAAAAGAATGGACTCCATCCACCCATATTGAGTACCTCCAGAGGAAAAAAGTGGAAGTCCACATAGAAAAGGCCTCAATTAAAAGATTTTAGTTAAGATAAAGACCCAAGAATAACACCAGAGGGGCAGTCCTAACCAAGGGAACCATTTGAGATGTCCAGGTGTAGGCCAGACAGGCAATTGCTGGTTTCACTATGACTACCCCATCCTCAGATCTACCACAGACTCCTATATCTCTGATAGAGAAGGAACTTTATGGGTTTTCCTCAGAGGGTGGCTGCACCCTCTGCTCTAGGAGCCTGGAGAAGTTAGGATGTTGAGGAATTCTCACTACTTGGACCGCTTGTTACAGCCCACCCTATGTTCCCCTGCAGGTGCAACAATCAGAACACCAGGGGGCAGCATCGAGCTTCACATAGCTCAGAGTGCCTTTGCTTTCTGTTCACACATCCACTGTAATCGGGATTTTCCCCATTCAGATCTTCTAACTCATTGCACAGATAGGGGAAACTGGCTGGTGGAAGGACAGAGAGGAAGGCTCAGGAATAAGGCACATGCTTTGGCTTTGGGTTAAGTATCTGCATATTTTAAAATGTTTATTTATTTATTTATTTATTTAAGAGAGAAAGAGAGAGAGAGAGAGAGAGAGAGAGAGAGAGATGGGTGCACCAGGGCTTCTAGCCACTGCAGAGGACTCCAGACCATGTGCATCTGTCTTACATGGATACTGGCGAATCAAACCTGGATCCTTAGGCTTCACAGGCAAGTGCCTTAATTGCCAAGCCCTCTCTTCAGCCCTCTGCAGATTTTTATGGTAGTGAAATTCTCTTGTGTGTGAAATTATGTAAAGGAAAGGGAGGTGGCATATACCACAGCCCAAAGGGCTGAGTAAGTGGGAAGCCCTGTGATGGGGACAGATGTTTATCATCCTGAGCTTTCTCTAATGTCTTTTTTTAAATTTTTTATTTTTATTATTTTTTTTTTTTTGAGGTATGGTCTTGCTATAGCCCAGGCTGATCTGGAATTCACTATGTAGTCTCAGGGTGGCCTCAAACTCATGTTGATCCTCCTACCTCTGCCTCCTGAGTGCTGGGATTAAAGGCATGCACCACCACACCCGGCTTCTAATGTCTTTTTAGAAATATTTGAGTTATTTATTTGCAAGGAGAGAGGAGAGAGAGGGGGTGGAGAAGACTGGGCATGCCAGGGCCTCCAGCCACTGCAAGCAAACTCCAGACATATGTGCCACTTTGTGCATCTGGCTTTATGTGGGTACTAGGATCTGGAACTTGGGTGTTTAGGCTTTGCAGGCAAGTGCCTTAACTGCTGAGCCATCTCTCCAGCCCGCTAATGTCTTTTGAGCTAATGCTCCTTCCTCCCCAACACTACATTCAGTTCTAGTTCTGTTTTCTACCCTCTGACTCCTGACCCACCACATCAGCAGGGCCTTAATCTGTCTGATTCTATTTAGCTGTGGGCAGGTTTCTCCCTCCCATCGCTCCCCCCCCTTTTTTTTCTGAGGTAGGTTCTGACTCTAACCCAGGCTAACCTGAAATAAGTCTTGGGGTCTCAGGCTGGCCTAGAACTCACAGCGATTGTCCTACCTCAGCTTCCTAAGTGCTGAGATTAAAGGTGTGCGCCCCTCTCTTCTCACAGCTACTCTATTAGATCCTCCTTGAGGTCCATGTGGGGATGCACATGGTACCCCCTCCCTAGAACAGGCATTTATTCCTTTCTTCCTACTCCTTTTATGCTAAGAGGGCTTGATCTGGGCTCAGGTAGGTCCCTGGTTTGGTTCTGCCCCTGTATGACCTTTTGTAGGTCACCTAGCTCCTCTAAGCATCTATAAGAGAGGGGACGCAAAGATCATATTGCCACAGGGTCACGAGGCCATAGACCCATAGAAGGCGAGGGGCAGGTGGGAGGGACTTGGGCTTCTTTTCCCTAAAGTCAGTGGGTTGGGAGGCCACCTGTCTGAATATCTGTGCCCAGAATTCACAGGCAACGGCCTCTTGGTGAGAGTCTGTGAGAGAGCAACAAGGTGGGTCACTACTGCCAAGGAACCTAGCTCAGAAACAGAATTCCTGGGGTGAAGGGTCTCTATAGTGGCTGGGCCTTCTGGGCTTTCACCACGTCCCTTTGAAAAGCAGGGAGAGCTTGAGTTCAGGTCTTGCTTCTGTGACGTGGAATGTTGGCTAAGAACTATTGCCTCTCCGAGCCTCAGTTTCCCCTTTGGCTGCAGGGGGATGCCTGTGTGCCCCATCCGTCCTCCCATTCAGTTGGAAGGCGCCTCCAAGCCAATCCAATCCAATCCCGCGATTTTCCCTCCGCCCAGCGCCTAGCCAGGTCTCCGGGTCCCGCCGGCTGCCCTGGGCGGTGGAGCCTCGGGGGACGCGGCCCGCTGGACCCGGCGGTGCGGACACGGGACGAAGCCCGGCCCGGGGCCCGCGCGCCCGCCCGCACACCCGCCCGCCCGCCGGCCCGCCGCGCCTCCCCGGGCGCCCGCATTAAAGCGCATATGCAAGCCATGAATTATCAACTGAAAGGAGTCAATTACCGGCTCTAAAAACGAGTGTCTGCGCCCGGAGCGCCCGGGGCCATCCGCCTATTTACGGAGCGATCTCCCCCGCCCGACCGCGGAGGAGGCCTCGGGAGGTAGAGAGTGGAGACTGGAGTCCGAGACCGAGGGAGAGTGCGCGGAGACCGAGGGGAGACGCAGCCGCGGGGCTGGGACCGGGAGACCACAGGGAATCTGATGGGGGGGCGGGGGCCGCCGAGGCGGTTCCTGTCCCTTCTCCGGGGGCCTAGGGACTTCCAGGCCCCTGTCCCCACGCTGGGTGTCTACATAAGGACTCAGCCCTGGACAAGGAGGCCCCTAGACGCATAGGCCAGGGTAGTGACAGGAGGTAGTCAAGAGAGGGGCTAGGCCATCCAGCCGGGAAACTGGGAAGCAGGTGCAGCGTTGTCCAGTGTGGAGGTAAAGAGTGGTCACGGGAAAGAAGAGGAGGTGTGAGGAACGGGAATAAAGTGAGGTGGGGTATCTGCATTACCCCTCAAAGAGAGAGGGGAGGGGAGAGAGATGGCAAAACCAAGCCTACTGGGCTCAAAAGTTCTGCCCACCTCCGTTCCCAGGCAAACTGTTCCCTCTTCTGGAAATGCTTTTCTTTTCTTTTTTCTTTTTTGGTTTTTCGAGGTAGGGTCTCACTCTAGCCCAGGCTGACCTGGAATTCATTCTGTATTCTCAGGGTGGCCTGGAACTCATGGCGATCCTCCTACCTTCGCCTCCCCAGTGCTGGGATTAAAGGCATGCGCCACCATGCCCGGCTTGGAAATGCTCTTCTTGCTGCGTGCTATTCATTCTTTTGCCTTAACTGCTGAGCCATCTCTCCAGTCCCCTCCCCAGATCCTGAACCTGCCTCAGCCCATGCAGCACACCACCCCATTCTGTTCCTTAATCCAGCCAGACCTGGCTTCTCCAGAAGTCAGTGGGCACCATCATCAGAGGGGTGCCTTGCCCATCTTTCTCAGTATTGTATTGGCCAATTGTATTGGATGGGGAATGCCATAATATTTGCAGAGTCAGATGGCTGGCTAGAGGGGACTTTTGTTCTGGACAGAGGCAGTGGCTGGGATGGCAGGATGCATAGAATGGTCCTCAGGTACTGATCAGATAGAAGCTTCAGGCAAGAACAGTGCTGGGGTGAAGGTATACAACAAGGGAAGGGAGTAGGGGAAAGGAAGAGGCAGGTAGGAGTGGGGGCACCGGTGCCATCAGTACCAGCAAGCGCTGCTAGAGTCCCATGGCTCTGCTTGAGTGTTTCAGGGCCCTTGAAATCCTAGGCCTCTTCTAGAGATAAGTGTGGATAGAGAACCCCCAGAAATTTCTTCCAAGGAGCAGGACCTGCATTGGGCAGGGGGAAGAGTGGGGCTTGTACTCAGTCTTTCTACTAGTGTGTGACTGTGGGTAGGCTTCCAACTTCTAAGTAAATGTGCAGGATGCTGTCCACTTTTCTCGAATGTTCTCACATTCTCGTGTGTGTGTGTGTGTGTGTGTGTGTGTGTGTGTGTGTGTGTGTGGTGGGAGACCTTGCCTAAAGGGTAAGAATAGCTGCCATTCATTGAAGCTTACAAGGCATCAAGCACAGAGCAGTGCTTTAGTGCTCTCTTCACAGCAACCAGAAGTTGCTAAGTCAATTTTCAGATGATGAAATCCACCCCCCCAGGTAGGGTCTCACTCTAGCCCAGGCTGACCTGGAATTCACTATGTAGTCTTAGGCTGACCTCAGACCCACAGTGATCTTCCTACCTCTGCCTCCTGAGTGCTGGGATTAAGGGTGTGCACCACCAGTTCAGCAAAATAGGAAAAGTAGGAGTGTGAATTTATTTTAAAATTTACTTTTTTAACTTTTTTAATGAGTTTTTTTTTTGTTTTGTTTTTTTGAGGTAGGGTCTCACTATAGCTCAGGCTGACCTGGAATTCACTATGTATTCTCAGGGTGGCCTCAAACCCACAGTGATCCTTCTACCTCTGCCTCCTGAGTGCTGGGATTAAAGGCATGCTCCACCACACCCGGTTTTAAATGAGTTTTAAATATTTTATTTATTTTAGAGAAAGAAGCCCAGGGCTTCTAGCCACTGCAAATGAACTCCAGATACATGTGCCACCTTGTGCATCTGGCTTATATGGGACCTGGAGGATCAAACCTGGGTCCTTAGGCTTTGCAGGCAAGTGCCTTAACAGCTAAACCATCTCTCCAGCCCTATTTGAGAGAAAAAGAGGCAGAGAGAGACAGACAGACAGAGAGAGAGAGAGAGAGAGAGAGAAAAAATGGGCATGCCAAGTCTTTTAGCCACTGCAAATGAACTCCAGACACATGTGCCACCTTGTGCGTCTAGCTTATGTGGGTACTAGGGAATTGAACCTGGGTCCTTAGGCCTTGCAGGCAAGTGCCTTAACTACTAAGCTATCTCTCCAGTCCCCCCCCCTTTTTTTTTGTTTTTTGTTTTTTTGAGATAGGGTCTTACTCTAGCCCAGGCTGACCTGGAATTCACTATGTAGTCTCAGGCTGGCCTTGAACTCACAGTGATTCTCCCAAGTGTTGGAATTAAAGGTGTGCGCCACTGCACCGGGCTCTCCAGCCCTTTTTTTTTTTTTTTTTTTAAATTATTTATTAGAGACAGAGGAAGAGAGATAGATAGATAGATAGATAGATAGATAGATAGATAGAGGGAAGGAGGGAGAGAATGGGCACACCAGAGCCTCTAGCCACTCCAAACGAACTCCAGATGCATGTGCCACCTTGTGCCTCTGGCTTACATGGGACCTGGAGAATGGAACCTGGAACTTAGGCTTTGCAGGCAAGAGCCTTAACCACTAAGCTATCTCTCCAGCCCCTCTAGCCTTTTTTTTTTTGAGAAAATATTGTTATCTATTTATTTGAGAGAGAGACAGAGAGAAAGAGGTAGAACAAGAGAGAAAGAGAGAGAGAAAGAGAGAGGGAGGGAGGGAGGGAGAATGGGTTCACCAAGGCTGCTGCAAACAAACTCCAGATGTATGCACCACTTTGTGCATCTGACTTTATGTGGGTACTAGGGAATTAAACCTGGGCAGCCAGGCTTTGCAAGGAAGCACTTTAGCCACTGAGCCATCTCTCTAGCTGTTATTTTTTAAACTTTTTTTTTTGGTTTTGTGAGGTAGGGTCTCACTCTGGTCCAGGCTGACCTGGAATTAACTATGTAGTCTCAAGGTGGCCTCGAACTCTCAGTGATCCTCCTACCTCTGCCTCCCGAGTGCTGGGATTAAAGGTGTGTGCCACCACGCCTGGCTCTAAACTTTTTTTTTTGAGGTAGGGTCTCACTCTAGCCCAGGCTGACCTGGAAATTGCTATGTAGTCTCAGGGTGGCCTTGAACTCAAGGCAATCCTCCTACCTCTCTGCCTCCCTGAGTGCTGGGATAAAAGGAATACACCACCACACCTGGCTTAAATTTTTTAAATTTTTTTCATTTATTTATTTATAATAGAGGGGGAGAGAGTGAGCGCACCAGGGCCTCTACCCACTGCAAATGAACTTCAGATGCACGTGCCACCATGTGCATCTGGCTTATGTGGGTTCTGGGGAACTGAACCTGGGTCCTTAGGCATCACAGGCAAATGCCTTAACCACTAAGCTATCTCTACAGCCCCCTTTTAAAACTTTTTTAATGACTTCCATTCATATAGACAATATATCATGATCATAGTCCCCTCTCACCACCCTCCCTTTTCTTCCCTCAAGCCCCCCTCCACTGAATCCCTTCTTTCTAACAACAGTGTAAACTTTTGAAGCCAGCTCTAATTTACACTAGAACCTCATAGCCTTGCCCATTCTTTCAGTACAACCAGTCTGCTGAGTCCAGATCCACAGCAGTGGGGAGGGGTGTCACAGGAGAGCAGGGCAGCTCAGGTCTTGCAGGGACAGCCCCTAGAGTCCTGTTCCTGTCATGGCGTGGGCCAGGCGTCCAGTCTGATGAGTCTGTAGCCCCGCCATGCCATTAGCGGACAGCCAGAGGGGGTGTCTGCCAGCATCAATGCTGGGGTTCCTGTGGTCTCTCGCCTATTAGTAGCTGGTGGCTTCATGGTGATTTATTGGGGCTTCTTCATTTCCCCTTGGTCCGCTATAAACATATTTATACCACCAGAGTGACCGATAAATTTCCCTTATGAATCCCGTTATCTCCCCTATTAACCATCCGTCACCTTTTATGCGGCCACAATGGGCCAGGCCAGGGCACCTGGTCTGGGTGGGAGGCCTGCAGCCCACGGCCCCTGAGCCCAGTGAACTCTTCACCTCCCCCACTGTTCCCCAGACAGGGCAGCTGCTACTGCTTCTGAGCTGTCTCTAGGATGAGAACAGACTGGAGGGGCTTGTGGAGAGATGAGAGTGGCTTTCTCCAGGGCCTCAGAGTGGGAAGTCCCTTGTGGAAGACTAACCAGAATCTCTCTTACTGCAGCTCTGGCTTTTCCTTTGTATAGCACCCTTCTGCTGCTACTGCTCTTCCTCCTCTCCTCTCCCCATCCACAGTCCTCGACCTCCTCCCTCCAAGTGCAGGTGAAGGCCAGGATACAGTTCAGTGTGTTCTCAGAGGGACCTAAAACCAGTTTTGTTTTGTTTTGGTTTGGTTTGGTTTGGTTTTGGTTTTTTTGGTTTTTTAGTAGGTTTTCACTCTAGCCCAGGCTGACCTGGAATTCACTTTGTAGTCTCAGGGTGGCCTTGAACTCACGGCGATCCTCCTACCTCTGCCTCCTGAGTGCTGGGATTAAAGGCGTGCGCCACCACGCCCAGCTGTTTTTTGTTTTTTACAAGGTAGGGTCTCACTCTAGCTCAGGCTGACCAGGAATTCACTATTTAGTCCGGGGTGGCCTCAAATTCATGGCGATTCTCTTAGCTCTGCTGGGATTCAAGGCAGGCACCACCATGCCCTGCTCCCAGCTGGTATTTGCTGAGCACCAACTCTGTGCCAGTCACTTCACATATGGGACACTATGGGCTCCTTATATGGCACCAGAGCCAGGCATTTTGTAGCCCTATTCAGGAAATTGGAAGTGGAAGCAAGGCTGAGTCGACAGAGAGCCTGAGGTCACTTGGCTAAGGGGCAGAGCTGCATTTTGAGCTTTTCTGGCTCTATATTTTGTGCTTCCAATCACTGCACTGGTGAGCATCCTCCAATGGCCTTGACTGGGAGAGGTTCATTCAAGGAAGTTCTGGAGATAGTGCCGCAGAGCAGGAGAGGGAGGGGCAGGGGTTCTCAGTGGAGGGCCAGTAGGGAAAAGTTGGGGTTAATTGGGTACCTGTTAAGTCAGGCTTCAAGCTGCTGGAGGGAGGGAACAAGGTCTGTAAGGCACCTCTATGGTCACAACTGGCAGGTCAAGCAGCCTGGTACATGACCAGAGCCTGGGTTAAAGACCAGGGCCTGGCTTAGACCTGGTAAGCTGGGTGCCTAGTGTGCTTTCTTTCTGTAGGTCTTAGCCCTTGGGAGGCATGGAAAGCTTCTCATTTTGATTTCCTAATATATTTGCTTCCTTGGGAAATGGCTCTGGTTGTGTGGGAATGTGGGAATACCTGGAAGTTCTATTTCTTCCATGTTCATCCACAAAGTCAGCCAGGAACTACTGAGAACTCCTCTGGGGCTCAAATGAGCCACACTCTCCCACGGGGCAGAATCTGGAGACAAAGGTCTGCTCCTGACCCTGGCATTGCTTTACTAGCTCAGCAGAAATGGCCATAACTGGATGCATTGGTTCCCATTTTACAGATAAGGAAACTGAGGCCCAGAAAGGGAAGAGAGCTGAGTAAGAATAGAGCCCTGGGTTAAGGTCTATGATTAGGAGTGAACTGAACAGTATAAGGGCCAAGATGTAGCAGGTCATAGTCTCCTAGGTCTGGGGTGGTCCCTGATGGAAGGGTGGCTCAGCTTTCTGAAGGATGTCTAATTCTTCACTCCAGTGACACTGTCCTGGGTGGTCTGGGAGTGGCTGGGGCAGAGCGGATTAGGGGGACTTAGTATCCCAAGAAACAAATTCTCTTCTGACAGGAGGATGTGGGGAGATCATGTTGGCCATTCCCCTGCCTTCCATGGTCCAATGGGAAGAGCTGCTGGGGGATGGTTATAAAATCTAGTTTATCTACATCCTGCCCCACCCCTGCATTTTAGGGGAGATGGAGACCATTTTGGGAAGGAGGAATCCTGCATTAAGGCCCAATTTGGTCACTGACCTGCTGTGATGTCTTATTCTTTTTGGGCCTATCCCTTAGGACACCCCCAGCTCAGACTCCAGGATCCTCACTGCTCTGTGCGGCAGAGACACCCCTCCCCTCAGACCAGAGCTCCTGAAGATAGGGCATGCAGGGACAAGCAAGCCCAACAGTCAGCCAATGGCTCTGGGCAGCTGCTGTAGTCCATGGTGCTGGCAGATACTCTCACTTGCTCTTCTCCTATCCTCCTTCCACTTGCCTTCTCTGTGCTGCCACCTGTCTGTCAGTCTGTGTGTCTGTCTCTCTGCCTTTGTCAGTGGTCTGGCACCACCACTCTTCTTCTGTGTCCCTTGGAAGCAGTAGGGCCTTGAGTGTGTGAGAGAGCAGTGTGTCCCCCCCTCCCCGTCCCTCCTGCTCTCTCCTTCTCCCACACTCACACACACTCTCTCCCTCAGTCATTTTCAATGTCATAAATTTCCACGTCTCTCTCCTCCACTCGGCTATTACCTGCTCCTCCGTCACCGGGCAGCGCTCTCGCTCCCAGATGGGCTAGGCCATCTCCGCTCTGTAAATGACTCAGGGAGAGAGAGGCAGGGAAGGAGGGAGAAAAAGGAGCACAGAGACAAGAGAGAATGAAAGATTGTGGGTGAGCAGTGGCCAGACTGAGGAGAGAGGGAGAGAAAGGCAGTCCTAGGGAAGGCCAGCCCCTTCTCCCTCCTTCAAATACTGAGGTCACCACCAACAGGGAGCCTGCCTGCCTGGGGCTCCAGACACCTGGGTAAATGTATGAAATATGCTGACTCGGGGGTAGAGTTGAGGTCACCACTTTTTTGTTGTTGTTGTTTTCCCGGAGGTAGCCCAGGCTGACCTGGAATTCACTATGCAGTCTCAGGCTGGCCTTGAACTCACAGTAGCAATCCTACTACCTCGAGTGCTGGGATTAAAGGCATGCACCACCATGCTCAGCCAGGGGACCACTTTTTTCCCCATACAGTGAAGTCCTTCTGCTCCACTCCCATGTGCCAGCTCTGTTCTGACGTAAGACTCCTTAAACTAGCTTCCTTCAAGAGATGGGCCTTCAGCAAACAGGAGTGATAGGATCCCCAGGACAACAGGGTTCCTACAACTGAGAATGGGGCTGCTCTGGGAACTGAAGCCCCTCATTCAGATTTGGGGGTGGCCTGAGCTTTTCACAACCATATGAAGAATCTTTCAGTCTGTACTCATGGGGCCCTTAGCTTCCTAAGGGCTGCTTCTTTGGAACAGAGGTGGGCTGGGAGGGGTCAGGCAGCCTCAGTACAAGGCTTTCCCCATAGGAAGGAGAGTGAGGCTGAAGAAAGGTCTGGTCCAGGCAGAGCCAGGGTGGCCAGGCTGAGGAGAGTGCTCAGGGCCTCCAAGGCCTGCAAAGTGCCACTGGGGAGGACCCAGGGAAGCTCAGGCTGCCATTCCTGCTGTGAGGGTGCAGCACTGGGGCATGCGGACCATGGTCCTGAGCTGACTCCAGGACCTCCTAAAGAGTGCTATACTTACTGTTCTCAGTACTCATGCCATCCCCCAATGACAGTGAAAATGGTGCATGCTGACTTGTTCCTCTCCTCTCCTCTCCTCTCCTCCTCTCTTCTCCTCCCCTTCTCTTGTCTTCTCTCTCCCACTCCCTACTCTCTCCAGGGCCTTACTTTGTAGCCCAAACTAGTCTTGAACATTGTGTAACCCAGGCTGGCCTTCAACTCAATCCTCCTACCTTAGACTCCCAAGTACTGGGATTACAGGCAGGAGCCATCATACTTGCCTAAAACCTCCAGTAGCTGCACACTCCATCTCCAGAAAACTCTAAGTCCCTTTTGGCCCCACCTTCCCTTTCATCTCTCCCCTTGCTCTGTTTCTTAGTGGAGCTTAGACCAGGCCCAGGGCCTTTGCACTCCGTGCTCACCTTCCTCCACAGGGCTGGCTCCTCATCCCCAGCTCAAATGTCCTTGTGCAGGACTAACCCTGATCACCTCAACTAGTGACAGGTCACTCCATTAATCTCTGTCATGGTCAGCCAAATAATTTTTGTGGCACCTTTCCTACTCTGTCATTATTTGTTTACTTAGCGGTTTACTTGTTTAGCATCTGACTCCTCAGAGTGAGCCATCTAGGAAGTTAGGAACCATGTTTGCCCCATTCATCAGAGAGTGTCAGTAACACTAGGAGCCCTTAAGAAGCATTTGTTAGCCACAGGTGGTGCTGTCTTCCTGTAATTCTGCACACAAGGGGCACAGGCAGGAGGATGAGGAATTTGAGGCCAGCCTGGACTACCAAGACCTCGTTTTTTAAAAAACTATTCCTTTGGAAGGCTGAGATAGGAGGATTACCATGAGTTTGAGGCCAGCCTGGGGATAAAGGTGAGTTCCAAGTCAGCCTGGGCTAGAGTGAGATCCTACCTAGAAAAGAAAAAAATATTGTTGAACAAATAAGAGATGTAAATATGGGTGCATTCTCTGTCCTTGGTTTGGAATGGGGACTGATGTAGGGATGGATGTGGAGCTAGGGTAATGGTCTCAGGGTTCTTGTCTTTATGGCGAATTTGATGAAATCACGGTGTGATAGATCACACTCCTACAGAGGAAGGCATATTGCCCTGATGCTGGCAATTTGCTTGTGTCTATGACTCATAAAAGGTTTGCTGTGGCCTGAAGCCTACATGTTGGACTTCCTTCATCTCTGTGTGAATATTCACACCCTCACAGACATATATGCAGACTCACATGGGCACACTCCATGTACAGAGTGGTCTAAGATTGAACCGCACTCTTGGGCAGAGTCCATAGTACATGCCAAGCATACCAAGGCTCACAAAGGGACAGGTCCAGTTATTCATGTTCCTGCACCCAATGACAGAAACACGCACACACTCTCTCTCTCTTCCAAATATGTACTCATGTGTGCAGACACAGCCATCAAAAGCAGCATCAACACTTAGAAGGTATGGGGGAGAAGACACCTGTTCATTTCCTTACTTGCTCATGAGTCCATTATTCTACAGAGTAACTGCCTAGTCTCGGAGCTTCCCTCCCCCCTTCCTTCCGCCCCGGGGAATGAGATGCACTGAACTGAGGGCTCCACATTCTCTAACCTCTCCCCTCTACAATCGTGTGGGCGCATGCACACCCACCCCTTGGTCTACTACACCAGCCTTCACAGTCCTGTGAGACACTTAGGTCTCCACAGACTTACTCTGGCTAGAGGCAAGTCTCAGTTGCAATTGGGGTCAGCGCTTGGTCTGGACAAGGTCAAGGTTCACTGAGTGGATGGGGTGAGCATCATCTAGGTCAAAGGTCAGTCAGGGGCTGAGATTTTCTTGATGCCCTGTGTTTCTGCTCACAGGTGCACCCACCCTATTCATGACAGCCCAGGCAGCTGCCAGCAGGACCAAGACTCAGGGTCCGCATCGAGAGTCTCTGCAGCTGGTGGAAGGGGGAGGCAGGTGGGGGCCGGGTTGGGCAGATAGCTGTGAGGTACGTTTCCATCTCCGCGGGTCGGGCGGGCGAAGCCATTTCCAATCTGCTCTCTATCATTTTCAATATCATTAATCCCAGACACTCTATTTTCCATGCCTGCGCAGCCAGGCCCCCGAGTGTGCGCCGTGTAAAGTGACACATATTCATCACCGGCTCGTGGCGCCGGCGCCGACGCTGATACAATATTAGTGTTGCCCCCCCTGCTTGGGGCCCGCTCCGCCCGGCTCCCCGATGGCACGAATCCATCACCTGGAGCCCGTGTCACTTTCCCCAGCAGCCACATTTGTTTGGGCACTTAGGAGGTAATTGTGGCACATTAGCCAGGGTGGGGAAGGGCAGGGCGCTGGGCCTCTGCAAAGAGCGGGAGAACGAGGAATCTTCCTGCACAGCTGGCCCAACCTGGCCTGGCCCGGCTCCTGGCTGTGGCTGTGCCCCTAGAAACCTGGGTTCTTGCCCTGCTCTTGGTGGATGGAGGGTCTGAATAAGGGCTCCCATGTAGGAGAGACCGAGTCTGGGCCCATGAGGAAGTCTCAGAAGGGTTCCCTAGCTCATTGTAAGCCTCAACATCAAGGCCCAAGCTTAGAGGTGATGGCTTCAAAACCTTTTCTTGCTAACCAGCCAGGACTCTGTCTTAGCACGGACACAGGTGTGACAATCTGAGCACCTCTGGCTGCATTCCAAGTCTCACATGAGAGGAGGTTGGACTGAACCCCTGGAGAAAAGAGGCCAGCCCTTAGATGCCTAACTCAGAAAATCTGGCCCTACCTTTGAAGACTGGGTTGTGGAAGGAAGGCTCCTATTCTGAGAGAGGTGATGAGGTCTAGCATTCAGGAGCCCTATTGAGTCTAGGTGAAGGGGGCCATCACCCAGCCTGGCCATTAGCAGTGGCCCAGGTCTAAGTTCTTCCAGGAAGACTGCCTGGAGGTGGTGAGCTAAACAGAGGAAAGCTTCCGGATATATCGAGGCTGAGTGGGTGAAGGGAAGGGAGGAGCTGCAGCCTGGGTCATTGATCTGAGCAGAGGCCAGACCATGAAAGGGCATGGGTTCTCCCTCCCCAGTCTGCAGGGCTAACACCCATTAACCTCGTCAGCAGACAAATTGCCCGTCTTGTCAAATTCCCATTTAAAATGCAAACTGGATTTGACAGAGTAAACTGAGCAGAGGTGGGAGCGGATAATCCAGTGGAGGCTCGTTAATGAGGCCCAATGAGAGGGTCCTGCTGGGATGGACTAACGAACCTGCCATGATGAACCTCCCAGCCTGTTAATATCCCACCACCCGCTCAATATCTTGTCTGGCCTGCCCTGTTGCCCACCACTGCCTGCTACCTCTGGGAAGGCACATCTGAAGGCTCTGGAAACAGACAGAGCTGAGAACTCATCCTTGCCCTCTGCCTGTCCACTCAGTGGATTGACATAGCATCAAGAGCAACCATCCCCTCCCTGGACCCTGCTGGGACCTTGGATGCATACTGCCCTACAGGACCCTGGCTGAAGTGAGTTGGCATTATCAAGTCATTTCCAACTGAGAAACCTGGGGCTCAGGAGGTTGCCTGCTAGAAAGTGGCAGGCAGAGTAGCTTTGCAGGGAAATCCATCAGACTCCAGCAGTCATATTTAGAACCACTGTGCTATACACTGGCTTCGGGAATTGTGAACAGATGTCCTTTCTGCTGCTTCCCTGGTTTCAGCACTGCCATTTGCTATCTGAAGCTAGGAAAAGTGACATCTCTTTGAGCCTCATTTGTCTCATGTGTAAATAATAGGTGAACAAAACTGAGGATTTTAGTAAATATTGTGCCTAAATGAATACTAATGACCACCATAGTTATATGCACAGATGACAGCCAGGGATGGACCAGGGCAGGGAGGGATGAGGGGAGAGAAAGAAACTTGCTTTTCTAGAAAGCAGCTTTCAAATATACCATAGATCCTTCCAGCTTCCAGGACCTGGGTACCTGTGGACTCACATCCCCTCCTGCCTTTTCAGCTCTATGCTCAGGCCACTGTAATTGGAAAGAAGGCCATGGTCACTCAGTGCCTGAACAACTCTCCTTCCCCAAGGGAGTTGAGCATTCCAGGACAGGATTCCTGTCCTGTGCAGCAGCCAGGCTATTGTCGCCTGTTTCCAAGCAGAATAATAGATGACTAAGAGGCCCAGGAGGGCCTTGGAGAGTTAATGGACTGTTACCTCACCTTGCCTCACCTGGGGCACCTCAACTCTCCTCCAAGACAGGTGCATGTAAAGCCTCCAACCAGGCTGAGGCTGCACCTGTCCCTGTGGCTTCAGGAGGAGCTATGCTGCTTGGACAAGCTGGCACTGGGTGACCTTGTGTGGGTGTCCTCTCTGGGTCTTGTTAATGGCATCACAGAAGGAGGCTCTCCAGTGTTGGCCTGTACACCACCAGTCCTTCCCAGGCACCAAGGCCATTGCTCCATACTTTCCTACTCTGATTCCTTACTACCTCCAGGGTGGAGTCCAAATCTCTCAGCTGGCATTCAAGGCCCACTTTAACCTGGCCTCACTTTACCTTCAAATCCCTTTCATTATATAGTTTTCTGAATTCTCCTATCTCCTTGCCAGCTTTGTTACCCTCCTATCCTCATCTGGCACCCCCTCCCCAGTACCTCAGAGGAGTGAAGGTTTTCTTTTCATAAGACCCTCTATGCCCTGTCTTAGACATCTAGTTTTAGCAGTGAGCTGGGAGGCACCCCTGTGGACCCTAGACCCTGTCTTGGGGGTGCTACAGAGGAGCAGCTGAGGGATGAGTGGCATTTCTAGTCTCCCTCCAGTTGTATGCCCAGCTGTCCTCTGAGGCTGGCCTAATTCCCTTCAGAGCCTGGATCCCATCTTCAGGGTGGTGCTTAGGAAGCTGAGAGCCCAGTGCTAATGCCTAAGAAAGTCGTGGGTGGATTAGGAAGCGAGGGGGATTAGGGCCAGAGCTGGTGGCTGATGCAGGAGCTGAGCCCCTCCTCCTGAGGAAGAGGAGGCTAATCCTGCTTAGCCACTGAGGAGATGCAGTGCTGGGGGAGCCTTCTTCCATCCAGTCAGGCTGCTTGGGGCCCAGCAGGAGGAAGATCATCCACCCTCTTTGTCCTCTATACATTTGGTTCCCTGGTGTCCCTCCAACCATCCTGCTCTGCCCCCAAAACTTCTCTTCCTGCTGTGCCCACCCACACCCCCCTGTCCAGCAACTTTTGTAACTATCCACATCTCCATGCAGTGAGATACAGTGAGCCATCCCCTAGTGCCCCGTCTGTCTGCTATGCCCAGGAAGTCCATAGTGGATGCCCTTGGAGGTTGTGGCATGCATTCCTGCAGTTTCTGAGAGTGTTGGCTACTGACTAGTCACACTTGAGTTCTGCCCCTGCCCTCAGGAACTGTTTTCAGTGGCTGCACCCAAGGTTATGTCCTTCTTTAGGTGCAGTCCACAGGTAACTGTGTAATGCAAGAGCTTGGAAGTCTAGTCTCTTTCCCTCCACCTGGGACAACTCTGAAGGGCTATCCTGGTGCTTGATCTGGCTGTGGGTTGCTGCTGCATCACAGCTGGACCTCTCTCTCCAGCTAGTCCTGCTGCTCCCTGCCTCATTGCCATAGTTCCCCATCAGCCCCCAATGCACACTCCAAAATCTCCACAAGAAGTCACTCTCTCTTTCTTGAGTTCTGTGTTGGAGGATGGAAGAGTAGGTTGGTTCATGAAAGGTCTACTGACCTGGCTACCAGGCTGGCATGTGCAGACCAGTAGTCCTCCTCTGGGGATTAATTCTTGGGTCTCCTCTGGTTTCAGTGGGATAGTGCAGGCAGCCACAGGGACTGAATGGGGAATGAGGTTCTGTCCTGGAGACCCAGCCTGAGATCTTGGCCTGAGAGGAATAGGATTCTACCTGGGGAAAGAAACTGACTAAAGAAAGAGAAAGGAAATACTGGACTAAGAGTTTAATCTGGGAGAGGAGAGGGAAAGGGAGAGAGATTCACCACAGGAATCTAGTCTGAGTGAAAAGAACTCTGATTTGGGAAATAGTTATGAGGGGGAGAAAGGATAGTACTTAATGTTAAGTCCAAGGAGCAACTGGATGCTAGACCAGGAGAAAAGGCAAGCTGGAACCAGACTGCCTGTTGACTACATCCTATCCCCCCTGTCCACCTAGATCTTCCTGTGCTTGGTTTCCTCTCCAAGGTGTCTGTCTGCAGCAAGTGTGGTACCTGACTGCGAGGACAGGAATTTTGTTAGTGATGGGTATATGTGAGAAGAGTAGAAAGGACACCCATTAATTGCCCCTTAGCTCAGTTAGTTTAATGCTCTGTGGGAATAGCAAATGTCCTAGGTGCAGGACCTCTGAGAAATTCTGATCGTAGAATATCTGGAGATCAGGGGCAGGGAGCTGTGTGGATTGACCTTTTTTTTTTTTTTTTCCTCTCAATATTTATTTTTATTTATTTACAAGAGAGAGAGAAGGTGAATGGGCATGCTAGGGCCTCCAGCTGCTGCAACAAACTCCAGACACATGTGCATCTGGCTTACATGGGTCCTGGAGAACTGAACCTGGGTCCTATGGCTTTGAAGGCAAACACCTTAACCTCTAAGCCATCTCTCCAGTCCTGGATTGACCTTTGAGAGTCAGTTTGGGATGTGGGGGTCAGTGGAGGGAGCCACTCCCATTCTCCTCCCTACCTTTGATGGACAAATGCTAATGACATTACCAGCAATTGACCAGAAACGAATAAATAATTCAGTCTGGCCTGAAAATGGGAGAAAAGTACTTAAATGCTATTGACAAGCCAGTCCCAGGCCTCATTACCCATGCAGACTCAGGCCTCCACATCGACCATGCCCCTAGATTCCTTCCAACCCCACTGTGGGCAGCCTCAGGCGCCCTCCCACCCACCTGGCCCAGGTTGAGCGGATAGTGAGCATCAGGCCAGAAGAACCTCCTCTATCCCAGAAAGGACAGTGGTCCCTCAAGCACCTTCCTTCCTCCAGATACCCACAGCTGCCTCTGTTCACAGGAAAGGTATCCTCTCCCAGGTGCTAATGCAGGAGAGAGCACAGACGTGTGCTCACATGTGCACATGCAAAGAGTTCACAGCTGCTGCATCCTCTTCCAGGACATGGGAAGAGTGGTGACCCCCTGGGGCGGCTGTCAGTCACCACAGTCTCAGGGGAATACAAACTCATTAAACGTTTCCCTGCCTCGTCACAGGGGCCCAAGTCCTGGAGTCAGGCCTGAGGAGGAGGAGGAGAAGCAGACAAATGTACAGCTGATCCTTTAAAAGCACACCCTGTATTTCTGATCTTAGAAAAGACGGGATTGTGGAAGGTGAGAATTACACAGGAAAGGCCCAGCATGTAGTTTCCTAGGGAGTTGCCATTTCTGGAGCCACAGTATACATAGAGCTTCCCCAGCAGCAACTTTACAGAACTCAACTTCATTTTTCCTTGAGTCTCTTTCATTTCTCTGGCTGCCTGGGCCTGTCTCCCCTTCAGAGTGCCTCTGTTAGCATCATCTGGTCTCTTCGGGGGAACTGGAGAGGCTACAGCTTCTGTGGCCCCATCCCTGCTTCTGTCATGTTTATGCCAGAGTCCTGGTGCCTCTCACAAGGTTGACAGTTAAGCCACTGGTCAAAGATTAGGGAGCCTCAGGGACTTTCCAGCCCAAGGCCTGGGTCCTGAGCAGGGATTCAAAGGGAATCTGGAAGGAAGGGCTATGACTTTGGCCTGGGAGGTGCAAAATTCTGGGAGGTATAATGGGCTCCACTGTAGCCCAGCCCAGTCCAAACCCAGGGAATGGTTCTAAAAGGTACCCATCTCTTTGTGATCCACATAGGTTTCTGTGACTGTGAGCAGAGGTCTGGTAGCCCTCAGTGCCTATCTTTGGTACCATACTGAGCTCTTCACCCCCTGTGCAGACCACGCCCACACTGCAGTCTCTTGGGTTCTGGCTAGGGTCTCTAACCTGTGCTCACCTCCTGGCCTCTTTGATGCCCACAGAATCCTTCCTCCACCAGGGCTTGGCCCCAGTACTTTCCTGGGCCAGCATTCCCTTCCACTTCTGTCACCCTACAGATCTCCAAGGGCTCCTCAGCTCACCCAAGCATAGTGTCCCCCACCATTGCCTCTGGAATGTAGTAAGAAATTGTGCTGTGTTGCCGGGCGTGGTGGTGCAGGCCTTTAATCCCAGCACTTGGGAGGCAGAGGTAGGAGGATCGCTGTGAGTTTGAGGCCACCCTGAGACTACATAGTGAATTCCAGGTCAGCCTGGACTAGAGTGAGACCCTACCTCGAAAAAACAAAAAACAAAAAAGAAAAGAAAAGAAAAAAAAAAGGAAATAAAAAAGAAAGAAAAAAGAGATTGTGCTGTGCTGCTCACCATCCTTCCTCATGTTTCTCCCACCTATGTGTCCAATGTGTCCCACGGGGAGCCATTTATCCAGATCGACTGGCTCTCCTCAGTGCAAACATTCGCAGAAGCATTAACAAGCCTAAAACCCAATTAGCCTTCAATTACTCAGGCCTTAGCCAGATTTTCTGTGGTGGGGACAAGGGTAAGGAATGTGTTTGGCACCACCTGGGTGGGAAGCCCTCAAGTCCTGTCCTAGCTAGGTTGCTCCCCCACTATTCTCCTTCCTGCCCTATGTAAGCACTCTACCCCTGAGGACACCCCTAAAATCCTTAGTCACTTTAAGCAATTGTTGTTCTTAAATGTGCATAACCAATACATAATTTGAAAAGACTTGTAAAAACAATGAAAAAGAACAGAAAGTCAAAAGCTAAATCCCCTGTTACCCACTGTCCCATAAATCCACCAGTACCACCAGTACCTTGGTGGGGGGGGGTCTCCTTTTCCATCATGTTTGACTCTACACATGCACACCCCACACAGTTTAAGTGGCTTTAAATTGGGACCATATTATTCATATTGTTTAATGACCTACTCTAGTCTCTGGCCAATGACATCTTATTTGATTTATACTTTTTTCTTCTCTCACTTGCCTTCCCTTTTCACCTCTTTTCTACTTCCAGGCCTCCATCTCTTCTTCCTGAGTTCTATTACTCCCACCTTGCCTCCCCCCCCCCCGTAGCTCCTCTCTTCTTCCTTCTCTTTTATACCTTCTTCCCCACATCTTTTCATCCTTTTCCTTTCTCAGGCTTCCTCCCCTCCTCCTTGGGCACTGCAATCTTGGGGGAAGGGCAGCTAGAGCAGCTATTAGCTTTGCCCCCCTAATACTCTGAGTCCCACTCGTCTCTTAACACCTTCCTGAGCCAGGGCCTCTAAGCCCCATCTCCCTCTCGTCTTCCTCTAATCACTAAGGCTTATTTCTGATTTTCTGAAGTGACAAGGAGCTGGGTTTGGGGGGAGGGAGTGCTGTCAGCCAGCATCTCCCAGGATTGAGGGAGGGAAGGATGCAGAGAAAGAGGCCTGGCTGAAGGGATATAGCACCAGAAACTCAAGCTAGATCCTCTGGGCTCTGAACAGGTGGCCCCAATTCTGCAGCCCCTTCTCTCTTTGCTTGAAGTATGCCCTTAGAGTGGTCTTTCAGGCTAGATTCAATTTTATTTGGTTTCCTCTGTAAAAAGAAAAGGTACCTTATTTCACTCAAGGGAGTTCCTATGGGCCAAGCCTCTGATCTGCTACACCAACCTCTTTCTGCAACCCCTGACACTACCCTGCCAGGGAAATGCCAAGTTTTCTAATGTCCCCACTTCTCCCTACTCTATCCCTATGATTCTGGAAGTGGAAAAAGTCTCCAGCCTGCCAAGGCCTTATCTTCTTTCACCCACCCTATAGAAATCCCAGTCTTCCTGCCCCTGTTCTGAATCCCTCCCTCCCAAAGTTGGTCTAAATTTAATTAAGGAGAACAGCAAATCTCTTGTTGTTTTAAGGACATATAAGGCTTACAATGTGCTAAGAGTATCGGTCTCTTGAGAGGTGGGATAAGGGAACACTAATTCTGGAGAGGTATAACTGAGCTCCAGTTCTACCCCTGCTCCCTTAGGTGTCTCTGAGCCTTGTTTTTTTCATCAGCACCCTAGAACTTCCAAGAGGCCCATTAGGAGTACCTGGCTCCTGCCTGGAAGTGTTCACCCTGTGCTAATTTAATTACATGGCCTGACCAGGCCCAGGCTGGGGAAGTGGTTTAATGGCAGCTGCAGAGATAGTGAATAATCAAGAATTAATTAAGCGTTTCTGGGGATTCCCAAGTCTAGGCCAGGGATTCCTGGGAATCTGGCTGTGGCTGGATAATAAAAGGAGGGTCCTCTGCAGCTTCCCTTTGCTCTGCTCCTGTTTCCTTAGTGGAGGAAACAGCAAGCCCTAGATGCAGGAATGCTCTGAGTTTGGGACTGCCCATTAAGACAACCTCAAGTCAGTGGAATATAGAGCACCAGGAGCCCAGCAGGGGATGGGTTGTGCCCTGTTGAACCTGAGTGTCTGCCAGTGGGTCTGGCCATTTCTATTAGGGGCTTGTCTAGGCTGGGTAGATGAAAAGAATGTGTGGGGTTAGTCTTTGGGCTTTGAAGTCAGGCAGTCTAACTATGAGTTTCAGTCTAACTATGAGCAGGTGAGGTGTCCATGCACCTGGTCTGCCTACCAGCCTTACCTTTGCTCCAGGTTAGTCCCCCAGACTGTCTCAGCGCTGTCTCCTTCAGATCATTCAGCTATCAGCTATCATACCTTCTTAAGGAGCCTGTGAACATTCCATCTAATTTACCCCCACTGTCTCTATCAGGGTACCTGGAGGCTTTATTTCCTGCTGATTTATTTCTTATTTCTTTTCTTTTTAAAAAAAATCTTTTTATTTTTATTTGTTTATTTGAGAGAGAGAGGGAGGAGAAGAGAAAGGCAGATGAGAATGGGCGCTCAGGGCCTCCAGCCACTGCAAATGAACTCCAGATGCATGCGCCCCCTTGTGCATCTGGCTTATGTGGGTCCTGGAGAATTGAACCGGGGTCTTTGGCTTTGCAGGTAAATGCCTTAATGGCTAAGCCATCTTCCCAGCCCTATTTCTTGTTTCTTATGCAACCTCCCTGTCTCCACAAAAATTAAGTTACTCAGGGCTGGTTAAAAGTGCTTGCTTGAAAGCCTGATCACCTGGGTTCAATTCCCCAGGACAAAGTGGTACATGCATCTGGAGTTTGTTTACAGATTCAAGAGGCCCTGGTTCACCTTCTCTGTCCCCCCATCTCTTCTTGCAAATAAATGATTAGTAAAATATATTTTAATTTTTAATTTAATTTATTTGAGAGAGGGAAAGAGGCAGAGAGAGAATTGGCGCACCAGGGCCTCTGGCCACTGCAAACGAACTCCAGATGCATGCACCCACCTTATGCATCTGGCTTATGTGGGTCCTGGGGAATCGAGCCTCGAACCAGGATCCTTAGGCTTCACAGGCAAGCACTTAATTGCTAAGCCATCTCTCCAGCCCCGTAAAATATCTTTCTTTCTTTCTTTCTTTCTTTCTTTCTTTCTTTCTTTTTTTTTTTTTTTTTTTTTTTTTTTTTTTTTTGATTTTGCAAGGTAGGGTCTCACTCTGGCCCAGGCTGACCTGGAATAGTCTCAGGGTGGCCTCGAATTCTTGGCGATCCTTCTACCTCTGCCTCCCGAGTGCTGGGATTAAAGGTGTGCGCCACCATGCCTGGCTTTTATTTCTTTTTTATTTGAGTGGGGGGAGAGAAAGAATGGGTGCTCCAGGGCCTCCAGCGCTGCAAATGAACTCCAGACCCTTGTGCATCTGGCTTTACATGAGTTCTGGGGAATAGAACCTGGATCCTTTGGTTTTGTAGGCAAGCACCTTACCACTAACTCTCTGGCCTAAGTAAAACTTTTTTTGTGTGTGTGGTATTTCCAGGTAGGGTCTCACTCTAGCTCAGGCTGACCTGGAATTCACTATGTAGTCTCAGGGTGGCCAGGAACTCTCCTCCTACCTCTGCCTTCCAAGTGTTGGGATTAAAGGCATGCGCCACCACACCTGGCCCAAGTAAGACGTTTTATAAAAATAGTTAAGTTCCACGCAGAGACAGCTATCCTGCTCATAAAACCTAAAGAGTTCACTCGCTCTCCTTGCAAATAAATATGTAAAATTTTTAAATTTTAGTTATTTGAGAGAGCCACAGAGAGAGAGAGAGAGAGAGAGAGAGTGAGTGAGAGAATGGGCACACCAGGGTCTCCAACCACTGCAAACAAATTCCAGATGCATGTGCCACTTTGTGCAGCTGGCTTACCTGGGTCCTGGGGAATTGAACCTGGGACCTTTGGCTTTGCAGGCAAGTGCCTTAACCACTCCCCAGCCCAAGTAAAACATTTTTTAAAAATTAGGTTTTGCAGCAATCATCCTACCTCAGCCTCACAAGTGCTGGACTGAAGTAATGTGTGACATTAGCTACATTGTGGAAGAAGAATAATTAAGAGAAGGACATTCCTTAGCAGATTTGGAGCTTGGAAAAGTCATCAAGGCATGCATAAGCCTTATGACTAGCGTAAAATAGAAAATATTGCTATAAAAGGCTACTGTTAGCACAATGGGAACTTTAGAATTTTGTATTCTTGTAGCAGAAGTTGCTTCCTTCATTGTCATGTACTTGACTTTCGGGTCAAATGTCATATATCAATTTCTTCATATTTTAGCAGCCACATATTTGATAGCTCTTTAAAATTTCTCCTTGCTCTCATTTGTTAACTTTGAGGCACTGGGCAAATTAATCTCCATGCCTCAGTTTATTTATTTTTAAAATGACACTAACAGTGTCTACTTAAAGCTATGTTGTTTAAATGATATTAAACACATAAAGAGTATAAAACATTAGTTAAGTTCCACGGAGACAGAGACAGCTATCCTGCTCATAGCTGTGTCTTCAGAACCTGGAGTAGCGCTGCAGTGGAAGGTGTTCAGAGAATGACCGAAAACCTTTGGGAATCTGTTTGCATGTCCGGGAAATGGGGACAACGCTACGCCGCAGGTTCGAAGGCGCGGTGGCGGTGGTGGCGGTGATGCGGGATCTGAAGCTCACCCGGGCAGCGCCCAGCACCGCGCAGGCCGCGTTTCCGGTGTCTCCGCGGCCAGCGCCCGGCCGCCCCAGCGCGCGTCGCGCTCCGCCTCCGGGCGCGGCCCCAGCGCCAGGCCCCGGCCCTCCGCCGCGGGCCCCGCTCCTTCCCAGGCGCCCCGCGCCGCCGGCGCTGAAGTCCCAATCCGGCAAATAGAGTCAATCAATTATGAAGGGAACAATCTGGCGGCCCCTCGGGAGCGGCGGCCGAGCGATCCCGGGGATTAGGCCGCAAATCGCGCTGAGCCTCCTAAGTGACAGCGAGAGAATCGCGCCGCGGCGGCGGCGGCGGCGGCGGGAGCGGGAGGAGCGCGGCCGCTAACCCGATTATGCAGATCCGCGGGGGCGCGGATTAGGCCTCGGGGCGGCTCGCCCTAAGCGGCTCGCGGATTTGGGAAAAGTTTACTCGGGCGGAGGGGCGGAGATTCCCGCGAGCCGCCCGCCGCACTTCTCGTCGGGCCCGGAGCTGCGAGCCCCGCCGCAGCCGCCCTCCGCCAGGCGCACGCGCAGCGCCGAGGCGCGCACGAGCCCGCACACCCCGCACCGGCTCGCAGCCGCCAGGCCCCCGCTCCCCAGCCCCGGCCCGGGTCAGGAGCTTGGAAAAGTCATCAAGGCATGCATAAGCCTTATGACTAGCGTAAAATAGAAAATATTGCTATAAAAGGCTACTGTTAGCACAATGGGAACTTTAGAATTTTGTATTCTTGTAGCAGAAGTTGCTTCCTTCATTGTCATGTACTTGACTTTCTGGTCAAATGTCATATATCAATTTCTTCATATTTTAGCAGCCACATATTTGATAGCTCTTTAAAATTCTCCTTGCTCTCATTTGTTAACTTTGAGGCACTGGGCAAATTAATCTCCATGCCTCAGTTTATTTATTTTTAAAATGACACTAACAGTGTCTACTTAAAGCTATGTTGTTTAAATGATATTAAACACATAAAGAGTATAAAACATTAGTTAAGTTCCACGGAGACAGAGACAGCTATCCTGCTCATAGCTGTGTCTTCAGAACCTGGAGTAGCGCTGCAGTGGAAGGTGTTCAGAGAATGACCGAAAACCTTTGGGAATCTGTTTGCATGTCCGGGAAATGGGGACAACGCTACGCCGCAGGTTCGAAGGCGCGGTGGCGGTGGTGGCGGTGATGCGGGATCTGAAGCTCACCCGGGCAGCGCCCAGCACCGCGCAGGCCGCGTTTCCGGTGTCTCCGCGGCCAGCGCCCGGCCGCCCCAGCGCGTTTCGCGCCCGCCTCCCGGGGCGCGGCCCCAGTGCCAGCCTCCCGGCCCTCCCGCCGCGGGCCCCGCTCCTTCCCAGGCGCCCCCGCGCCGCCGGCGCTTTGAAGTCCCAATCCGGCAAATAGAGTCAATCAATTATGAAGGGAACAATCTGGCGGCCCTCGGGGGAGCGGCGGCCGAGCGATCCCGGGATTAGGCCGCAAATCGCGCTGAGCCTCCTAAGTGACAGCGAGAGAATCGCGCGGCGGCGGCGGCGGCGGCGGGAGCGGGAGGAGCGCGGCCGCTAACCCGATTATGCAGATCCGCGGGGGCGCGATTAGGCCTGGGGGCGCCCGCCCTGGGCGGCTCGCGGATTAGGGCCTCCAGCGCTGCAAATGAACTCCAGACCCTTGTGCATCTGGCTTTACATGGGTTCTGGGGAATAGAACCTGGATCCTTTGGTTTTGTAGGCAAGCACCTTACCACTAACTCTCCGGCCTAAGTAAAACTTTTTTTGTGTGTGTGGTATTTCCAGGTAGGGTCTCACTCTAGCTCAGGCTGACCTGGAATTCACTATGTAGTCTCAGGGTGGCCGGGAACTCTCCTCCTACCTCTGCCTTCCAAGTGTTGGGATTAAAGGCATGCGCCACCACACCTGGCCCAAGTAAGACGTTTTATAAAAATAGTTAAGTTCCACGCAGAGACAGCTATCCTGCTCATAGAACCTAAAGAGTTCACTCGCTCTCCTTGCAAATAAATATGTAAAAATTTTAAATTTTAGTTATTTGAGAGAGGCACACAGAGAGAGAGAGAGAGAGAGTGAGAGAATGGGCACACCAGGGTCTCCAACCACTGCAAACAAATTCCAGATGCATGTGTCACCTTGTGCAGCTGGCTTACCTGGGTCCTGGGGAATTGAACCTGGGACCTTTGGCTTTACAGGCAAGCGCCTTAACCACTCCCCAGCCCAAGTAAAACATTTTTTAAAAATTAGGTTTTGCAGCAATCATCCTACCTCAGCCTCACAAGTGCTGGACTGAAGTAATGTGAGACATTAGCTACATTGTGGAAGAAGAATAATTAAGAGAAGGACATTCCTTAGCAGATTTGGAGCTTGGAAAAGTCATCAAGGCATGCATAAGCCTTATGACTAGCGTAAAATAGAAAATATTGCTATAAAAGGCTACTGTTAGCACAATGGGAACTTTAGAATTTTGTATTCTTGTAGCAGAAGTTGCTTCCTTCATTGTCATGTACTTGACTTTCGGGTCAAATGTCATATATCAATTTCTTCATATTTTAGCAGCCACATATTTGATAGCTCTTTAAAATTTCTCCTTGCTCTCATTTGTTAACTTTGAGGCACTGGGCAAATTAATCTCCATGCCTCAGTTTATTTATTTTTAAAATGACACTAACAGTGTCTACTTAAAGCTATGTTGTTTAAATGATATTAAACACATAAAGAGTATAAAACATTAGTTAAGTTCCACGGAGACAGAGACAGCTATCCTGCTCATAGCTGTGTCTTCAGAACCTGGAGTAGCGCTGCAGTGGAAGGTGTTCAGAGAATGACCGAAAACCTTTGGGAATCTGTTTGCATGTCCGGGAAATGGGGACAACGCTACGCCGCAGGTTCGAAGGCGCGGTGGCGGTGGTGGCGGTGATGCGGGATCTGAAGCTCACCCGGGCAGCGCCCAGCACCGCGCAGGCCGCGTTTCCGGTGTCTCCGCGGCCAGCGCCCGGCCGCCCCAGCGCGCGTCGCGCTCCGCCTCCGGGCGCGGCCCCAGTGCCAGGCCCCGGCCCCTCCCGCCGCGGGCCCCGCTCCTTCCCAGGCGCCCCCGCGCCGCCGGCGCTTTGAAGTCCCAATCCGGCAAATAGAGTCAATCAATTATGAAGGGAACAATCTGGCGGCCCCTCGGGGAGCGGCGGCCGAGCGATCCCGGGGGATTAGGCCGCAAATCGCGCTGAGCCTCCCTAAGTGACAGCGAGAGAATCGCGCGGCGGCGGCGGCGGCGGCGGCGGGAGCGGGAGGGAGCGCGGCCGCTAACCCGATTATGCAGATCCGCGGGGGGCGCGGATTAGGCCTCGGGGGCGGCTCGCCCTAAGCGGCTCGCGGATTTGGGAAAAGTTTACTCGGGCGGAGGGGGCGGAGATTCCCGCGAGCCGCCCGCCGCACTTCTCGTCGGGCCCGGAGCTGCGAGCCCCGCCGCAGCCGCCCTCCGCCAGGCGCACGCGCAGCGCCGAGGCGCGCACGAGCCCGCACACCCCGCACCGGCTCGCAGCCGCGGGGCCCGCGCTCCCCCCAGCCCCGGCCCGGGTCAGGCGAGCGCTCCAAATCACAGACACCATTCGTCTTTTTTTTTTTTTTTTTTTTTGTGGTTTTTGCGAGGTAGGGTCTCACTCTGGTCCAGGCTGACCTGGAATTAACTATGTAGTCTCAGGGTGGCCTCGAACTCTTGGCGATCCTCCTACCTCTGCCTCCCGAGTGCTGGGATTAAAGGCGTGCGCCACCACGCCCGGCACCATTCGTCTTTTAGATACCTTGCCTCCCTGTGGTCTCAGCTCTCACCAGTGACACAAAAAGGCCCACCCTTCAGCCGCAGGAAAGAGTGCGTGTGGCCCCTACACCTGACTCTCCCCCACTACTATCTGTGTGTTGGTATCTGTGAGCCTGTGTGTTTTCTAGTGTGGGGGACATTTCTCAGGGTACAGGTGGACTGGGAAATGGGCTGTGCTCCTTGATGATTCTGGTTACGAGATCATCTCTGTAGGTCTGAGGGTCCAAGACCTTCCTCAGGCTCCTCTGGCTTCCTTGAGTTGCTGTCAGGGAGGAGGCTGGGGTTTGTGTGGCTTACCTTTACCCATCTGAGAAAAGGGCAGAGAACCCTGCTTCAAGCCAGCTGAAGGCAGGCTGTCAAAAACCCTCAGCCTCTTCTTCCATAAAGCTGTCACTGTGTGTGGCTAGTGACTACCCAGGGTTCCAACATGTGCTCACACTCAGTGTATGTCCACAGTCTGTGTATGTCCGTGGTAGCATGTATCCTTTTGGATGGTATCGGTTTGTGGGCACCGGTGTGCGTATCTGTAGCTTCAAGGTCCTTACACAAACATCATAGCCACACAAAAAGCATGTGCACACATGCTGACCACAGATAGGCATTCACCCTAGACACGCACTCTTCATACATTCCAAGTCTCTGAGAAAGGACAGACAGTGGACACAGAATCACTGCCAAGGAGGCAGAGGACAGACAACTGCTGTGGTACAGAGGACACCCCATCCCATGACCGAGGTGGTGATGGAATGACTCCACAGCTGATCAGATTAATATGGAAAGAGGGATCAGCCTCAATGGGACTTCAACAAGGAGACCACTGGATTCTGCCCAGCTCCCATGCTGTGTGCATGGTTGCATCTCCCTCCCTCCCTCCCTCCCTTCCCCCTCCCTCCCTCCCTCCCTCCCTCCTCTCTCTCTCTCTCTCTCTCTCTCACACACACACACACACACACACAGAGAGAGAGAGAGAGAGAGAGATCCTCAGCATGTGGAATCTACAGTGGGATGGCCTGGCTGATCTCAAATCCTGGTCCGTGGGGATAAAGGATGCTCTCTGTTAGGGTGAAGATGTCCTCTAAGCCTTTCTGGTTATGGTGATAGTGGTGTTGGTGGGGAGGCTGTTCCTCTCCTACTTATAGCCAAACTCTGGCTCTGATTCTCTTCATGATATTTCTGCTCCAGCTTTTCTGGATTTGAGTTCCCTGAGAGGAGAAGCTGGCCTATTCAGACCATAGAGAGAAAACAATCACATGAAACCATCTTCTCCTAGCATCCTTCATTCACTGGACAGGACCTACCAGTAAGCCTTGCCCCTCTCCCTATCAAGATTCCCCCCACCCCCATGGGACAATCAGGCTGATTTCATGCTCAGGAAGGATTCCTCTGGCCACCCATGAGGCTGCAGGGAGTGCTTGGTCACAATCAGAGGCCAGCCTCTAGGGAGGGGCCCACTCAGGCTGGGGCCCCAGCCCAGCAGTGCAAGGGGAAAGGATTCTCCCAGTTTGAGTGCCTAGAGGGAGAGAAAAAGGGAAAAGACACCCTCCCATGCACCTTGTCTCTAGGCAGATCAGCAACATCTCCATGGTTCTTAGCTGGGTTGTGGACCTCCTTCCCACAGCTCTGCTCTGTGCAAAGACCATCTAATTGATGGGTAACCTCAGGAAAGATATTTACCTCTAAGTGCCTCTAGATTCATTTTTAAAGTAGGGGTAAAATAATGCCTTTCTCTTAGGATCTATAGAAAGGGAACAAAGCATGCAGCAGAATGGCTGGCACATAGTAGGTGTTTAAGTTGTGAGGACTTCTATTATTGTTATTATTATTTATGGTTCAGGACAGTAAACTGCATGGAGGAAGCAATAGCTAACAAGATCTTGATACCGCCTTTTTGCAAAGGAGGGAGGTTGGGAGAAGGGACTCTGAATCCGTTACAAATTTCTCCCCCTTCCCCAGCTCCCTGCCCTCCATCCCTGCGGTCCATGGGGGTGGATCAGAAGGAGAGGCTGGATCTGAAGTGGCTCAGTTGGTTCCCAGCAGAAGCCATTACCTTCCTGGAGAGAGAAGCTCATGGTCCATCTGAGGCTGGGGGCAGGGGCAAGGGGGTACAGATTGGAATGGGACTCTAGGTCTGCCCTGGGGCTTCCTCGCCTTCCTCTTTTCCCTTCTGCGCCCAGGTGAAGAGGCAATGTCCCTGCCCTTTTCCAGTTTGGGTGGGTGCTCCACATTGGTCCTGGGAGTTGGGGGTAGGAAGGCCAGCAAAAGAGAAAGGGGTCTCTGCTCACAGCATCTCTTAATTGATTGTGCCTACTGTGTGTTGAGCCCCAAGCTTCCCCTGTTTACTTTGTACCCTTCGACACAGCTGAAAACCAGCAGGGACCTTTTCAAGAAAGTCATCCAATTATCTAGCCTGGGGGCTCAACTTGGCAGTGGAAACAGGAGGCACTTCATAAGGGGAGCAGGGAGGTAGATTGCAAGGGAGGGCTTGAGACCCTGCCTGCTGCCTTTGCATAGCGAGTCCACTGTGTTATCCACATTGCTTGTTTTCAGAGGCGGTTCAGGAGTGCTGGTGTTTGAGGGGAGGACTACAGCAGCCAAGCTACCCTCTGTTAAAAAATATTTATTCATTTATTTGAGAGAGAAACAGAGAGAGTATGAGCTAGCCAGGGCCTCCTGCCACTGTAAATAAACTCCAGATGCATATGTCACTTTGTGCATCTGGCTTTGGGTGGGTACTGGGTACTCGAACCCAGGCCATCAGGCTTTGCAAGCAAGCACCTTTAACTGCTGAGCCATCTCTCCAACCCCCAAGCTACTCTTTGATGCCACCTTTGGCTTCAACCTCAGGGATTTGTGTCCCAGAACCCACTTGAGCTCCAGATTCTGCTCTTTCTCCATCTCCTCTCCTCTTTCTATGTAGCCAAAATTGTCCTTAAACTCACTATGTAATCCATGCTGACAATTTTCCTGGCTTAGCCTCTCAACCGCTGGCATGAGCAGCTATGCCCAGCCTTTTCCTCTCCTTCTCTGAGATAGGGTCTCACTCGCACAGGGTGGCCTGGAACTCTCAATTCTCCTGCTTTATGCCATGTGAGTGCCGAGACTGCAGGTGTTCACGATGTGGCCAGATGGCCATCTCTTGTTGAGTCATAGTCAAAATGGAAGTCAGATTGGCTCAGACATTAGGCTGTGGTGAGGGAGGAGGCTGTGTGCACAAACCAATCCAGGATACTGAATACAGAGTATCCTGGGAAGGGCTTCTTTGTCTCAGCAATAAGATCCTCCCTGGCCTTTGCTGGGCGCTGTGGACCCTCTGAGGATAGGCTGACTAGGGCCTGCCTCTTCTGGATGGATGCCACCATCTATCTCATGCTCTCCTAGCTCCCAATCCCTTGGCCTATGCTGCTCTTGGTCTCTTTATGTCTCCCCATGGCTGTCCCTGTGAGACTGTTTCTGACTAAATCCCTCTACAGCCTTCTCTATTTTTATTATTTTTTATTATTTTTACTTATTTGGCAGGGGGGGCAGGGAAGAGAATGGGTGTGCCAAGGCCTATAGCCACTGCAAATGAACTCTAGACATATGTGCCACCATGTGCATTTGGCTTATGTGGGTCCTGGGGAACCAAACCTGGGTCCTTAGGCTTCACAGGCAAGTGATAAACCATCTTTTCAGCCCTGTACAGCCCTCTGTATCTGTGCAGCCTTCTCTGTCTCTGGCCCTTCATCTCTTTTGGCCTCTGAACCTTGTCTCACAGACTGTATCTCTCTGACTATCTTGAGGCTAGTCACTGTTGGTCAGCCACTACCTGCCTCTATGTGGTCTTTATGCTCAGATTATAAGGCTGCTGTAGCTAAGAACTGATGGAGAGAGCTTGCCCTCAGTACTGGATGTTTAATGACCTGTGAGGCTTTGGGCTGCATTTGGACCCGGTCTGTATCAGAAGATACTTGAAACCTTCAAAGGTTTAGTATCTCCATTTAGTTTGTGTGTGTGTGTTTTTTTTTTTAATTTGAGAGAGAGAGAGAGAGAGAATGGGCACGCCAGTGGCCTCTCAGCCACTGTGAACAAATTCTAGATGCATGCGCCCCCTTGTGAGCATGTAAGACATTGCGTGCTTGTGTCACTTTTTGCGTTTGGCTAAATGTGGGACCTGGAGAATTGAATGGGCATTCTTAGGCTTTGCAGGCAAGCACCTTACCTGCTAAGCCATCTCTCCAGCCCTAGTTTGTATTTTAAAGCCCAGGTTTCCTGTTTCCATTCAGACAGGTAGCTCAATTTTATGTTCTTTTTCTTTCATTTTCATCCCACAAGAATCAGTAGAGATGGTGTTTGGAATCCAAGTTCTGGACTTGCTATTCACAAGCTCTACAATATGAAGTTCTTTGATATCTTCTCACTTGTAAAATTATGATAGGAACAGTTCTTCTCTCTGGATTGTGCTGAAGAGAAAATGAGGTAATGACTATAAAGCATGCCGCACAGAACTTGACTCCAGAACTGGAAGCTATTTTTATTGCATTTCTTACACAGCATTGGCATAACCCCACAGAAGTCTGAATGAATGCAGGTTTCTCTCTTGTTCATTTTCTTTCTTTTTAAAAAATATTTATTTGAAAGACAGAGAAAGAGGTAGGGAAAGAGAGGATGAATGGATGCTCCAGGGCCTCCAGCCACTGCCAACAAACTCCAGACACATGCCCCACTTTGTGCATCTGGCTTTATATGAGTACTGGAGAATCTACCCCAGGCCATCAGGCTTGGCAAGGAAGCTCCTTTAACCACTGAACCATCCCTCCAACCCTATTTTCTTTTCTTTCTTTCCTTCTGGCTCTATTTCCTTCCATCTTTCTCTATTACTGAGGACTGGAGGGAATGGATATAAGACTCTCTTGTGTACCCAGCCTAGAGCCAGGCTCTATAAGTAATAAAGAGACCTAAATGTGGGTCTGCAAATCAGGGCAGTCTTAAAGCCTTGAGTTCTGAAACTGGTGACATGTTCTGCAAGTTATCATGGGGTCTGTGACTGTGAAAGACTCAGACATCAGTAACGAGCTGTGCACTGCAGATGGCAACTGGCTCTGCAAACACTGAAGAGCTTTGCCTATCATTTCAAGCTCTGTAAACAACGCTGGGCATCCTGGGCAATGGTGGGTCTTCTAAATGGGGACAAAATGAATGGAAAAGGGCTGAGTAAACAGTGATGGGAAATTGTTTTGGCCTCTGGAAACACTGGATAGTTCTTACGTATAAAGGACAAGAGGTGCCCCCTGGGGTCCCTAAAAATAAACTCTACCTTACTACCATGACCAGCAAGATTCCTTCTCTCTTTCCTTTGTGGTACAACCAGAGCTCCTCTACCCATTTGCTTATGGGTGTTAGGTGTGTGTTGAGAGTGAGTATGTGGAGGATGCAACTGAAGATTGGGACAAGAAGAGGAATAAGGCTGGGTCACCATTCTCAAGGCTTGAGAACACAGTTTTTTAAGCAGCCACACGAGGGGCTTTGGTCTATGGTGACAGATCTGTTCCCAGCCCATCTATTTGTGAGATGGAAGGTGTCTTCCAAACCAGAGGCTCTCCAAATGCTAAAAGGTGTTTAAACCACACTGGACCCCTTGGAGGAACTGAAAAGTCAGCTTGGCAAAGCGTTTCTCACAGGATCCAGTCAACCTTAAATTCTAGCTGGCACCTGAATAAATATCTTGGTAGCAACTTCAGTTTCTTTGTCTGTTTTCCCCAGGTCTGACCACATTAATGTGGAGCACAGGGCCTGGTAGACTGGGGGCAGGAGCAAGAATTTGGTCTAGGAATGCTGTGAAGATCTGATATCTGTTGAAGCTGGGATGGGGATAATGATGGTAGTCACGGAGGTGGAGCTAGCCAAGGAGGTGGTGCTGCTAATGTGATAATGGCAGTGTGGACAGAGCTGGGGTGTTGGTGAGGGTGGAGGTGATAGGGTAGTGATGGTAATAGTCAAAAGATGGCCCAAGGTGTCAAGAGATAGCTTGGTATAGTAGCTAAAAGCACAGCCTAGGTTCAACTTCTGGGTATGACATTTGCTAGCTGTGTGATATTAGGTAAGTTATTTCAATTTTCTGTGCCTCTGTTTCCGCATTTATGTGCACAGATGAGAGTGCCTATTGTGTATGGTTCTCGTGAACCAGTTAATCTCTGCAAATCCTTAAAATAGTTCCTGGCACATAGTAAATGTAAATGCTATGTAAGCGACAGCTGCTATTACCCATCAAAGAAGGCAGAGATGAGGGGGAGATTACATTAATAATGATGAGAATAGAGATAGCAATAATAAGATTTGATGGCCAGGCCTGGTAGCATATGCCTGTAACCTAGTTACTTAGGAGACTGAGGCAGGATGATGACAAGTGCAAGTCCTGCCTGGGCAACCAAGTGGGACCCTGTCTCAAAATACAAAAAATAACAATAGGGCTGGAGAGATGGCTTAGTGGTTAAACGCTTGTCTGTGAGGCCTAAGGTCTCTGGTTCGAGGCTTGATTCTCCAGGACCCATGTAAGCCAGATGCACAAGGGGGCACATGCATCTGGAGTTCGTTTGCAGTGGCTGGAGGCCCTGGTGTGCCCATTCTTTCCCTCTCTCTCTCTCTCTCTCTACCTGCCTATTTCTGTATCTCTCTCTCTCTCAAATAATTAAGTAAATAATAAAAATGAGATACTTAAAAAAATAACAATAGTAAACATAGGTCGGGGTTGTTGTTCAGTGCTTGCTTAGCATAAGCAAAACTGAAGGCCAATCCCTAGTACTACAAAAACATTTATTGAGTACTATGTGCTTTGCATGGCTCATGGTGACTTGTTTAATCATTACAACCCCATAAAGTAGCTAATGTCATTTCCATGTTGAAAGTGATAAAACAGACCCAGGGGGAAACACAGCTAGGAACTGGAGACACTTCCAGGCCTCTTTTCTTTTTTTTTTTTCTTTTCTTTTCTTTTCTTTTTTCTGAGGTAGGGTATTGCTCTAGCCCAGGCTGACCTATGTAGTCTCAGACTGGCCTTGAACTCACAGTGCTCCTCCTACCTCTGCCTCCAGAGTGCTGGAATTAAAGGTTGTTAGGCTTTGCAGGAAAAGTGCTTTAACCACTGAGCTGTCTTTCTAGGCTAGTGTTCCAATGCTAAGTACTCCTTAGCACTTTCCAAATAGGCGTAATGACAGAGCAATGGTAAGTGTTGTAGTCACAGGGAAGCAGGGCCACCTTAAAGGTGGCAGGGAAGTCAATGGGGGAGAGGTGGTGGTGGCCTGTGTGGCAGTAGTGAGATGATATAGGTGAGGAATGGTGGCAGTAGTGGTGGTAAGGGAGACGATGAAGGTGAGGGGCAGTGAAGGCACCTCCCCATCCATAAGAATATTCATTGCCACCTATAATCCCAGCGTGTGGGAGGCTGAGCCAGGAGGACGGTGAGTTTTGAGTTTGAGGCCAGCTTGGGCTATATAGTGGGACCCTATTTTAAAAAAAGAAAGCAGGGGCTGGAAAGATGGCTTAGTGGTTAAGATGTTTGCCTGTGAAGCCTAAGGACCCAGGTTTGATTCCCCAGTACCTATGTAAGCCAGATTGCACAAGGTGGCGTATGCATCTGGAGTTCTTTTGCAGTGGCTAGAGACCCTGTTGTGCTGAGTCTTTATCTGCCTCTTTCTCTCTCAAATAAATAAATAAAATATTGGGTGGGGGGGAACAATCATTGTCTGAGCTCCCAGCAGGCTTTGTGGCTGCTGAAGGGATGAGCTATGCCAGCTTTCCCAGGGCAGCAGGGAAGACTCCTGATTTTTAGTGTGGCTTGTTTGAAAGCAAGAGAAAAGCAAGGGTGTCACTTTGCTGGAGGTTCTGGGTTCCAGGCAGTGAATGGAGAGGGAAACAGACAGACCTTGGCACTGTATGGCAGAGGCATATGCTGGGATTTCTCATTGCCCTCCACAGTTTTCCCGTTATTTGGACCCTCTGACTCCACTAACTAAGCAGTCCACATGCCTCTGTCAGGGCCTGGTCCATGCTAATAAGGCAAACGGCACAGGTAAGCAGCCCATCCCATCAGAACTCTGCTGGCCTGCCTGCCTCTCGCTTGCTGCTGTTACTGAGCAGAAGCTTAATAGAGTCCGCCTCTGTGCCTCGGCTCCCGCCTGCCAGCCGGTCCCTATTATTAGCACCATCAACGGCAGCAAATGACACTCTCGGAATCTTGACTCCAATCTGATGCCTGGTCCCCGGGGCCGCGGAGAGGCGCAGGCTGGCCAAGCTGGGGCGGGGGCTGGGGGGGACTGGGAAGGAGATGTACGGTAATAGGATGTGGCTGAGGATGGTCTATTAGCAGCGCTGCAAACGCTGACGAGCCCCCTCCCTGGCTCCTTGGCGTTCCTATCCTCCCTTGGCCAGGCACAGTGAGGCCTTGTTGGGGTACAGGGAGCAGGGGAAGGGGGTACTAGGGCTAGGCTATGCCATTTCTAAGTCCAGATACCAGGTAGGTTTCCTAGAGGGACACGGGTGGGAGGAGGAAGATGGAGAAAACAGGTAACTTAGACACCTCCTTCTGATCATTGGCCAGAGAGAAGGGCGCAGAGGCTCTTCTGCTCTATCTGGGGAGTGGTGTGCAATTGTCCCTGCTTTTAGCACAGAGGTCCTGGGGCTCCAGCTTTGAAGGAGCCACAAGGACCATCTCAGACTCCCTTTCTCCAGTCTTTTTTTATTTAGTTATTTATTTGAGGGGGGGGAGAGAGGGAGGGTGGGAGAGAATGGGCATGCCAGGGCCCTCTAGCCACTGCAAAGGAGCTCCAGATGCATGTGCCCCTTGTGCATCTGGCTTATGTGGGCCCTGGGGAATTGAACTAGGGTCCTTAGGCTTCACAGGCAACCGTCTTAACCACTAAGCCATCTCTCCAGCCCCTCTAGCCTCTCTTTGAACTCTTATCTCCTCCCCAGGCCACCTGTATTATACTCAAGTGCTTCCTTTTTTCAAGTTTTGATTGGTCTTTCTTCATACCAGTACTTGAGATCCCTTAAGGTCACTTAATCCAAATCCAGACAGCCTCACAGGTCTGTTTCTCTGGGCCATTGCTACTCCTTACAGTGACAGGACTTCTAGCCTATGTGTAATGTATTCATGGAAAGATTACAAGAGACTGGACCCTCCAAAGGGTATTGAAGAGGCAGGGGAGACAATGAGCAGAGAACTGGGTTAATGCAAGACACCAGAATTCCAACATCTGTTGGGTGTCCATGGGAGAGTTATACACTGCCATCCTAACTGATTCTCCTTGTCCTGCCTTCTCACCAAAGGCTCTTGATAGGATAATGAGCCAGGAGTGGTGGTAAATACAAAAAGTCAGAAGTACAAAGCCATTCTCGGCTACAGAGTGAGTTCTAGGCTGGTTTGGTCTAGAGTGAGGCTCTGCTTCAAAAAAAAAAAAAAAAATCAGGGCTGGAGAGATGGCTTAGCGGTTAAGGTGCTTCCTGCAAAGCCAAAGGAGCCAGATTCAATTCCTCAGGACCTACATAAGCCAGATGCAGAAGGTGGCGCATGTGTCTGGAATTTGTTTGCAGTGGCTGGAGGCCCTGACGCACCCATTTTCTCTCTGCCTCTCTCTCTCTCTCCCCCTCCCTCCCTCCCTCCCTCTCTTTCTCTCTCTCAAATAAAATAAATAAATAATAAAATATTTTAAAAAATCAGAGCCAGGCATGGTAGCACACACCTTTAATCACAGCACTTGAGAGGCAGAGGTAGAAAGATCACTGTGAGTTCAAGGCCACCCTGACACTACATAGTGAATTCCAGGTCAGCCTGGGCTAGAGTGAGACCCTGCCTTGAAAAATCAGGGGGAAAAAATCAGGAAAAAAAAAAAGGTAGAGGGATGGTGAAATCTTTCAGGGAACTGAACAGGAAATCCATGCATTTGGGGATGGATAATCTATAGCACAGTCTAATTAATACCTCTTCTTCCCACATAGACACATCACCAAGGGGGTAGAGGAAAACCAGGCAAAGAGTAGAGACTTCCTGTGTGCTACAGGTTAGAAGCCACCACACTGTTCCATCATGATGTTAGAAACCTGAGCGCTTGGGTCAGTTAGGGCTCCTTCCTGGACTTTGCTACGGGAGGGAGGGGCTGGGACTGCCTGAGCCAAGATGGGGGGGGAGTTACAGCCAGCTACCCCTCCCCCAGGTCTGGGCTGACCACCACACTGAACTCAATCTGTTCTGCCCACTGCCTCTACCATGCCCCATAGTCCAGAGGCCACAGACGTCCAAGCTGTTGCCTCTGCTCAGTGGCTGCCCTCGGTGCCCCCAGCAGGGGCCTGGCCATCAGTCACAAGACTGGCAGTCCTCAGGGCTAGACAAGCAGCCTCGTGGGCAAGGTTGGATGTATACCCGTGGATGGCAGGCAGCAGGGGGCACTGACTTTTGCTATGGACCCCGTTGGTGGCCTTTGTTCCCTCCACATCCTTCCTGACCCCCTTTGCTGTTCCTTAGCTCATCTGTGTCCACCTCTCCTCTTCCCCATCTCCATTACCCACCCACCTCACCCATCCTGTTCACTGTGCCATTCTCCCTGCGTGCCTCTGGCCTGTCCCCTATTTCTTCCTTCACTACATCCTTCTCTTTTGCTCTCTCCTCCCAGTCTCTGCTGTGGCACAGGCTTACTTTTCCTGTTACCTCTCAGAGGCTGAAAACTCAGTCTTTGAAGACCCAACCTCAGCTAGACTGTCTCCTCTTCTAGTCAATTGTGGGGAATTAGAACTCTGAGATAGGGTAAGTCTTTTGAGTCAACCAAGGGCATCTGGAGACCAAAAGAGGTGCCTTGTATGTATCGTGGAGGGTTATAGAGGGCCAGGTGGGGGTGCACAGGAGAGTGCAGTTTTAAAAATATGCCAGCAGGGGGCGCCCAATCCTTGGTGACTTCTGATTTGTTGCTGTTCTCACAAATAATGTCTATAACTGCCCTAAGGGATAAGTGGATGGGAATGCTGTGCAAGAATCTAGGATGCCCCCAGTAGGGATGAATTTTGTTCTATTCTGATGCTGGATCTGGACCGTTAGCTTTTGTTTGTTTGTTTTGTGTTTTCCAGGTAAGGTCTCACTCTAGCCCAGGCTGACCTGGAACTAACTCTGTAGTCCCAGGCTGGCCTCCAACTCACAGCAGTCCTCCTACCTCTGCTTCCTAAGTGCTGAGATTAAAGGTGTGTACCACCACACCCAGCGACTGTTAATATGCTTTTTAAAATATGTTTTATTTTTTATGAGAGAGTGAGTGTGACAGAGAGAGAGAGAGAGAGAGCATGTGTAACCTTGCACAATTGTGTCACCTTGTGAGTTTGGCTTATAAGGGACCTGGTGAGTCAAACATGGGTCCTTAGACTTCACAGGCAAGTGCCTTAACTGCTAAGCCATCTGTCTAGCTCTCAAAAGTATTTTATTAAAAAAAAATTAAACATTTTTATTTATTTATTTGAGAGAGAGTGTGTGAGTGGTAGATAGACAGAAAGAGAATGGGTATGCCAGGGCCTCCAGCCACTGCAAATGAACACTAGATGCCTGCATCACCATGTACATCTGGCTTTACGTGGGTCCTGCAGAATCGAACTTGGGTTCTTTGGCTTTGCAGGCAAGTGCCTTAACTGCTAAGCCACTTCTCCAGCTCCTATTTTATTTTTTAAAATTTATTTATTTATTTATTTATTTATTTATTTATTTATTTATTTTGGTTTTTCGAGGTAGGGTCTCACTCTTGTCCAGGCTGACTTGGAATTCACTGTGTAGTCTCAGGGTGGCCTCGAACTCACGGTGATCCTCCTACCTCTGCCTCCTGAGTGCTGGGATTAAAGGCGTGTGCCACCAAGCCCGGCTTAAAATTTATTTTTATTTGAGAGAGAGAGAGAGAGAGCAAGAGAGAAAGAGGAAGATAGATAGATAGATAGATAGATAGAGAATGAATGGCACACTAGGGCCTCTAGTCACTGCAAACAAACTCCAGACACATGTGCCACCTTGTGCATTCAGCTTTACATGAGTATTGGGGAATTGAAACTGGGTCTTTTGGCTTTTCCACCAAGTGCTTTAACTGTTAAGCCCCCCAAAATATTTTTATTTATAAAAATATGGAATGCTCCACAAATTTGTGTGTCATCCTTGCACAGGCTGCCATGCTAATCTCTCAATTTTTAAAATTTTTTTATTGTTTTTATTTATTTTTTGGAGAGACACAGAGACAGACAGAGGAAGAGGGAGACAGAGAATGGGTGCGTCAGCAGTCTCTCAGCTGCTGTGAACGAAATCCAGATGCATGCGCCCCCTTGTGGCCAAGTGCAGCATTACACCCTTGCGTCACTTTGCATCTGGCTAAACGTGGGACCTGGAGATTGGAACCGCTGGAGATTGGAACCAGCGTTCTTAGGCTTAGGAGGCAGGCACCTTAACAGATAAGCCATCTCTCCAGCCCTAATCTCTCAATTTTTAAAAAAAATTTTTGTTTATTTTTACTTATTTATTTGAGAGCAACAGACAGAGAAAGAGGCAGAGAGAGAGAGAGAATGGGCACATCAGAGCCTCCAGCCACTGCAAACAAACTCCAAATGCATGCGCCCCCTTGTGCATCTGGCTTACGTGGGTCCTGGAGGATCGAGCCTCAAACCAGGGTCCTTAGGCTTCACAGGCAAGTGCTTAACCATTAAACCATCTCTCCAGCCCTAATCTCTCAATTTTAGTATATGTGCTGGAGAAGTGAGCACAACTGTTAGCTTTTTTTTTTTTTAGGTAAGGTTTCACTCTAGCCCAGGCTGATCTAGAATTCGCTATGTAGTCTCAGGCTGGCTTGAACTCACTGTGATCCTCCTACCTCTGCCTCCCTGGTGCTGGGATTAAAGGTGTGCACCACCATACCCAGTGACTTTTTTTTTATTTGAAAGAGATAGAGATAGATACAGAGAGAGAGAGAGCTAGAGGGAGAGAGAGAGAGAGAGAGGGAGAGAGAGAGAGAATGGGCACACTAGCGGTCTCAGTCTCTGTGAATGAACTCCAGACTCATGCGCTCCCTTGTGGGCAAGTGCAGCATTGTGCCCTTGCATCACTTTTTGTGTCTGGCTAAACGTGGGACCCAGAGATTGGAACCTGCATTCTTAGGCTTGGCAGGCAGGCGCCTTAACTGCCAAGCCATCTCTCCAGCCACACCCCCCCCCGTGACTTTTTAAAGAAACTCATGTTTCCTAAAACAACTTTAAAAAAAATTAAGACAGGGTCTCATGTAGCCTAGGCTGGCCTTGAAATCCCAATCGATCCTCCTGCCTCCACTTCCCTTCTGCTGGGATTTCAGGCATGCTTCACCATGCCAAATTACATATTTAACATCTTCAAAAGACAAATGAACTAGAGGCTTTAGATCTTTGGGGTGAGGTGAGGGAGTCACTGTGGTTCCCTGGAGAGGGTCATCTCCACTGTCCTCAGCCATCAGGGAGGCTGGCCATTTGCAGGGAGCTAAGTTGTAAAAACTTCTCCACAAACCCTATCAGAGTCATCCATGGTCATCTTCAAGTAGCTTGCTAGAGGCACAAGCTTCATACTCATACTAGTTTAAAGAGGATGAATGTCAAAAAGGCAAACTATTGGGAGTGGTGGTGCACACCTTTAATTCCAGCACTTGTGGTAGGAGGATGGTTGTTGAGTTTGAGGCCAGCCTGAGACTATATAGTGAATTCCAGATCAGCCGGGGCTACAGCAAGACCTTACCTTGAAAAACCAAAAAAAGAAACAAACAAACAACAAAAAAGAAGCCGGGTGCACGTTTTAATCCCAGCACTCAAGAGGAAGAGGTAGGAGGATCACCGCGAAGCCACCCTGGGACTACAGAGTGAATTCCAGGTCAGCCTGAGCTAGAGTGAGACCCTACCTCAAAAACAAACAAACAAAAACAAACAAACAAAAAGGCAAATCACAGAAGAGCCTGGGAAGGGAGAGTCTTCTCTATGTGACTACTTAACAATGGATGTGTTTATAAATCATATGTGCATGTGTGCCCACAGGTGTGTGTGTGTGAGAGAGAGAGAGAGAGAGGAGAGGTGTACAAGGTTGGTTTTATTCTCATCATAAATCCCAAGTGGGTGTGGCTATGCCCCCTACACTTCAGGAAGGGGCTATACTTAGAGTAAGGTCAAAGCAACTGTATGTAACACAGACTTCCAATCAGGTGGAGCAGACTCTAGGCTGGTATCACCACCTTCTTGGTCCTCAGGGCCTGAGGCTCACTGTTAGTGTTGCTCCTCAGGAAAGCAGGCATTGCCTCGGCTTTGAACAAGGCACTGCCTCAGCTTTGAACCATGTCATCACTATTACCTGGAGATAGTGAGTGACATGGGAGACTTTCTAAAGAAGGCTAGATTCATGGGGAGAAAACTTCAGATAGGTCTGTGACCCAGGACAGGCAAGAAGGATGGGCTGGGGCTGTCATTTAGGTATATATCAACACCTTTCTGGGCCTCCCAGTATGCTGGGAAATGAAATGGAAAAGCCCCCATCCCTCACCCTAAGCAGGCCATGGGAGGTTTGTAAATATCGTAATCAGATTAGTGAGTGGAGACAGCAGAGGCTATGGTGGGAAAATGCTCTGCTCTGGCCTGGCCCCTAGTCCTCTCCTGGGAATGCACTCTTCTTGTCCTGCCCAACCCTTCCTGTAGCTCTAAAACCATCCTGCCTCCCCTGGAGCCTCTGCCAGAAGAGGTAGCTAACTCCCTGCCACCTGGAATTTTCTGGACCTAGTGGGGATTTCTGCATCCTGAGTCTCCCCTGCCCAGGGAGAGATGGTATCAGAAACCCAGCTCTGGTGACACCCCTTCACCAGGAAGCTAGCTGTCTGGGCTGCTTTTCATACACCACTGATCCCTGCACAGACTTCTGCTCCTTCCTCTGGTCACCATGCTGCATACCTGTGTGATTCTAGGGTGGTCATGGGAGCAACAATGTCTGGTGGAGGCCTGGGTTTCCTCATGGTTGAGCATCACTTTCCTCCTCAGTCTTTTTTTTATTTAATTTTTTAATTTTTATTTATTTGCAATCAGAGAGATAGAAAGGAGACAGACAGAGAGAGAATGGGTGCACCAGGGCCTCTAGCCACTGCAAAAGAACTCCAGATACATGCGCCCCTTCTGCATCTGGCTTACATGGGTCCTGGGGAAGCAAACCTGGGTCCTTTGGCTTTGCAGGCAATCACTTTAACTGCTAAGCCATCTCTCCAGGCCCTCCTCAGTCTTCTTTATGGACAAGCTGAGTTCAGGACTGGGCCCAGGTGCCCATGATATCAGGGAAGCCTGGCCACGTGGACTAGAGTAAGTCAGATGTATTCTATGGGAAAGAGTAGGTCATCAGACCAGCCCAGGAGGAAAAGGTGTTCTATGAAGCTGGATGTGGAAGCTGGGGAATTAAAGCTTGAGAGACTGAGGTAGACTAAAAATTGGGGGCCAAGGGTTAGGGGAGGTAGAGATTGGGTGCCTGAGTGCTTGAGAATATGGGAATAGGGTAGGGTTTGGGTGAGAAATGAGAGGTCAGAAGAGGAGGCAAAAAGGTTTGGGTCTAAGGGACTGAGGAATGGGATATCAGAGAGGGGTTGAGAATTTAGTGTATCAAGGAATTTAAGAGTTTGGGATTAAGAACTGAAGTGTTGAGGGGGTAGGATATCAAAATCTGACAAGATGAGGTTGAGGTGTTCTGGCGCTGAGGAATTAGGGGGCCAGAGGAACTGAACCCAGAGAGAAGTAGAGAAACAGGTCTTCTTGGACAGAAAGGACTGTCCAGGGTACAGGGAGGAAGTGCAGGGCAGTCCCAGACCAGGCCTCCTTCAGACCCTGTGGCCTTGCTGGGGCCACTGGGGGCAGACAGCGGCCTCTCCTTGTTGGGCTGTCAGAGCGGGTTAGGCTTGGGGGAATTGGTTCTCTGGATCATCTCCCAGGAGCCAGCCCCTCCTGGCAGCTTTGTTTGGTGAAAGCGCAGGGATTAGCAGAGCTGCCCCCACACCACCTCCCAGCCGCCAGCTCCTGGTGCTTTCATCCCTGAAGGTCGCTAAAGCCGCAGTGCTTTGAGATTAGGCCCCACAAAGGGGCCCCTTGTGCTCTAGCCAAGCCTTGGGGGCAGGGAGAGGAGGGGGATCCCAAGAACGCAGCACAGGCCAAGCCTTGGAGATAAACCCTTCTATCTCCCTGGCGCATCCTGAATGGTCCCCAGGCCAAAGGCAGAAGACCCCTCCCATCCCTCGGCCCCTAGCTCCCACTGGAACCTGTGAAGAAGCATCCCAGGGTAAGCCTGAACCCCCAACATATCAGTACTCACCTGTAAGTCTTCTCAGGGTGCAGGCAGGTGGAGGAGTAGGACAGGGAGTCCTGAGAGGTCAACCTAGAGGTGGGAATAGGTTCACATTATAGACTGAGAAAGTTGGGGAGATCAGCCATTGCTTTTGGAGAGGCAGTGGCTTGTCTTGGGTCACAGCAAATTGTCAGCACAGCTGAGGCAGGAATGTGGGGAACCCCCCTTTTCAATATAGGTGTCTGGATCCAGGCTCAAGGTCACTGGGGCTCTAGGTGGGAAGGGTGGGTTTGTGCTTCCTGAATCGAGGAGAATGGCATTTGGATTTCATAGGCCAGACAAAAAAATGTTTTAAATATGGGTTCCAGCATAAAGTTACCAGCTATTAATTTTGCCATATAAGGACATAGAAGAAAAACTGCCAACGGCTGTTAACATCTTTTCATAAAGAGGATATTTTGGCATAAAAATAGGAAAGATACAATTCCTAGAATGTCCAGGATAGAGATGCTAGAGCTTCATGGTGGATGGATGTAGCTTTATGAAAAATTTCCTACCAAAACTTACCTTTCTTATTGTTTACTGGTATTTGAGTGAGTTTGGGAGCCCTAGACCAGGTGACCTTGCAGGAGATGCCTGCCTGAAGGGATTGAGGCACCTAGGTGCTATGCATTCAGGTCCCCTAGACTGGCACTCTGCCAAGTGTTGTGTGAATTCTTTTCTGAGGAGAAACCTTTGAGTGTTTGCTTCCCCAGGCAGGGCACCCCCAACAAACTAAATGCCAATTTCTCCAAAGTTTACTTTGGCAAACCAAAGAGTTCCTGGGCCTCCTTTAATAACATGAGTAAAGGGTTACTTTCACAAGTGTGGTGACCTCAAAGCAGCTGAAACTTAAGGTCTCATCCCAGCATGGAAAACAACCTCCCCATGGCTGGTGAGGTGGAGCTATGCCAGTGGTGGGTGGGTGGGGGAGGCCCTTTGAGGTCTAGCACTGGGAAGGCTAAGAGAAGGGGGTGCCAATCAGGGCTCTGCTCAGAGGTAGTCTTGGCCTGGGCTTCCCATTGCCAAAGAGACTTAACAGGAGGGGGAGGGAGCAGGTCTGACTGCAGTCGGTCGATAGAGGGAAATTTCTTCCTGTCCTCTTGCTCATAAAATGTTTGTACGCTACATATTGTACAACATTCCCAGAGAGGCCACAAAAGGCTGAGCTGGGCTTCCAGGGTCAAATAGAACTCATGGAGCCCAGTCCATGCAATCTCTCCACAGCTGGGCCTCCACTGGTACTGGTGATAGGGAGGGGCCCAGGGTAGTTGGGGTGGTGGTGGATAGATAGGATTAGCAGGAAGAACATCAAAGGTGCTCAATAAATCCCTTGTGAGAAAGTGACCTGAGGGAGGGGGCTGCTAGTGAGAG